>VXAA01004497.1:0-89884 GCA_013399115.1 Anseranas semipalmata
GTCCCCGCTCGCCCCATGGTGGCCAATGTGTCCCCCAACCCTGCAGCTTGCCCCCAGACACACGCTCGCAGCCCCCACCTGTGCGGTCTCAGGTGGGACCGATGCTGGGAGCGGGGCGTCCCCCTGGTCCCCCCGTGCCTTCACCCCTCAGGTGTGCCCTCGGCAGCGTCCGGTGGAGACAAAGGCACGGAAGGGGCAGGAAGTGAAAACCAACTCCCAGAGGGAGGGAAAAAAAAAAAAATCAAGTCACTCCCCTCCACGCTGCATTGCGTAAGAGGAAGGGGAGGAGAGCAGGGTGATACCATCTCCCACTCCGCTGGCAAGGGGAGCAAAGGCTCCCATGGGAGCACCCAGCACAACCCTACGTGTCCGAGAGCGGCACTCTTGCTCGCACAGGTGCAAGGGCACCCACCACATCCCTAGGCTCCAGCCGGCCCCAGAGCCCAAACCAGTTGTGCTGAAAGCCGTGAGCACATGTCCTCTGGTGGTAGCCCTCACAGCGCAGCATCGCCGGTGGGGTGGCCTGGATCCTAGGTCTCGCTGACCCAAATGAGTCAGCCCCCCTGCTTGGCCTCGCAGCCTGCACCCACTGCCAGAGGCTTCATGCTCAAAATCATTAATTCCCTCCTTTTGGGACATAATATTCCTCTTCAGTGAAAACCCTTGGTAGCGTGCCTGGCAGCAGCCCCTGCACCACAGCAGTGAGACCATTTGGTGCTCAACCCCCTGGTGAGCCACGTTGCACTGCTCCTCACTCTCATATAGACCAGTCACAGACAGGAACACCAAGGCTGCCTGCTGTAACTTGGGTGCATTTTCTACCTTCTTGCTTCTATTTGCAGAGCTAGGATCAAATTCCCCAGTTCACCAGCTACATCAGTGTCACCCAGTCCCTCTGCAAACACTCCCAAAGCCCTGGGTAAAGTCTTCTTAGCCCTCTGTCATAGTGCTTAGGAGCGCAGAGAGTGCTTGTAATTTGCCTGGACATTA
Organism: Anseranas semipalmata; assembly: GCA_013399115.1. Lineage (NCBI taxonomy): Eukaryota > Metazoa > Chordata > Aves > Anseriformes > Anseranatidae > Anseranas > Anseranas semipalmata. Next base: position 991 of record VXAA01004497.1, read on the forward strand.
TTTTTAATGAAATATTGCATCACTTCAAAGGAAGCAGCAAATGTGAGATGGTATTGATTGGCAAGTCTTTGAAAAGAGATGGCGAGTAATGGCTATACCTTAAGCAGCAGCTGGCTTTGCGGTTTCGGAGACCTTGCTGGTGTCCAACATTTTGATTCCTGCTGCTTGTTTCTGTCTGTGGTACCCCTGATGCTGGGGAAATAAAAAAATGACAAGGCTGTCTTCTTTTATTCTGCACTGCCTGAGCCACTAAACCTCCCTCTCCCCTCCTTTTTAAAATGTTTATGGAAGGGTGAGCCCCTTCATGAACTAATCAAGCCTCACCTTAAGAGTAGGGGATTTAATCTCTTTAGCACATCAGAAGGCTGTGCTAGTGTCCTGCAGCAAGCTTTGCTGCTGCTCACCTTAAAAATATTTATAGTTACTTTATATTCATTTTTCTTGTGCATTGTTGTCTTTTAAGTTCAAAAGCTTCTCTCCTATTATCTTCTTCAGGTGTATTCATTTTAGTGAAATCATATCCTCACTCAGTCTTCATTTTGCTCGTGCCAGCAAGCCATGATCTTCTAATCACTTCTTGTATGGCAGAGTCTCCATTGCTCCTTTGTTATCTTAGTGCCTTTTTTTCTGTGTGTTTTCCATTTTTTTTTTATTATTATTAAATGTTACAAAATTACATGCCATAGGCTAAAGAATGGATCACCATTACCAAGTATTTAATCTTCTCTCTCTCTGCTGGAAATCTGTTGCTGAATACATCTTAGGATCATATTAGTATTGTTCATAGGCTCACTGAAGAGCCGTCTTAGGAACAGTACATCTTTAATGGATCTTGGTCTCGTTCTCTCTGCCATTTTCAGCTGATCAGCCTCCAGCTAAAATTCTTGTGACAGTTTCCTAAAAATGCGACCTTACTTTTTATATTCTTTATATTCTTAAATTTGACCCACTTCTTCTGCTTGGCAGATGGGTCTGGCTTGTTTATTTGACTTTTAAACATCATGGTTTTGGTCCTCCACTGTAGGAGTGATGCATCCCACCTCTGTGCCAGTAGCATTTCTAAATATGCCCTTTTTTTTCTGAAGAGGCTCAGTAATGAACATTTTAATTAAGGTTAGTCCCAAGATCAAGGACCCCTCTCCATTGCAGCATCTTTCCTTCCAGCTCAGTAGCCTGCTCCCTGCCATCCTAACCCAGAGCTCCCATCTCAGGCCTCATCTTCTAGCACACAAATAGTTTCCCATGACTCCAGCTGAGCTGTGTGTTACTCATATTAGCGTGAAGAGAAAGCAGGCTGTGTGATTTTATGGCTTGGGAGTGTTTTTAAAGGGGTCCTGAAGCAGTGAGTCACGGTTAATGTTTGTCTTTCATGGGCCGAGAAGTGTCTGCTCTCAGTCCTGCAATAATAGCTATTCAGCAGCTTACCTGAGGGGTTAAACTACACAGTGGTTTAATGTTTGACCAGGATCATTGCAGCTCTGAGACATTCACAGCTTGTAAAAAACTGCACAGGAGCCTGCGTCACCCACCTTGATGTGACCGCTACGGGGACCCCAGCACGCACCAGCAGGTGGGCACCCGCCTGCTGGGAGGAAGGGACCTACCAGGCAGAAAAACAAGGAGGCCTTGCTCCAGGTCCCCTTTGCCCGGCTAAGTGACACCCCGGCTTGCAGTGCCTTCCCGACAGCCGCTCGTCACGCAGGCTGCTGCAGACGGCTCCGTTCTGCTTGGCTTTACCTGGGGACCGCTCCGTGTGTAACTAGCACTTGGGAGGCAGGTTTGCTTGCTTGCTTGTTTTGTCGTGTTTGCCTCAGGTTAAACCTCCCGGTGTGGTTTAGGGGCGAGACCCGGATGCAAGTGACGGCACAAAGATGTGGCAAAGGAAGGAGACGGGGAGGGATCTCAGCAGGCCATGACTAACCGCCCGTCCTGAGGAACCAAGCCAGGGAAAGGATGACAGCCTGCTGAGTCCTCACCAGAGCCTTTCTGTGGGAAGGGAGTGTTGTTTCTTTGGGGAAGTTCCTGTCTGCCGTCCTGCCCAGCACGGTGGCTCTTGTTTTATTGTTGCTAGTCACGATAAATTGGTAAGAACAGGAGTGCTTGGAAAGGTAGAAGGGGAAATTGTGCTGGGATTACACTGAAAAAGCATCTGCATTTTTGTCATGTCTGCACTAGGCTTTTACAGGGAGATAGTTATGGAAATAGATCCTTTTGTGAAGCAAAGAGCCTTCAATTTGCAGGAAGCAGAAGAAATTTAACATTTCCCATTGAAGTCCCCAGAGGCAACCTGAGCTGTCCTTTATGGACTGTGGGGTTCCCCAGGGCTCCTCCTTCTCCCTCCCTTCCTACAGTGACCACAGCCCCTGTGAAGCTGTGGACTTTCGACACCTTCAGGCCAGCTGCCAGTGCCTCCTCTGCTCTCCCTTGCGCGTGGGGATGGAGATTTCCCTGCAGGTCCCTTGCAGTGCAGTCCCTGCAAATATAATTGCACCCCTTCAAGGGGGCTGTCACAACACACTTCTCGATGCAAGAACTATCCACACAGCCTGAGATGTTGAAAGCAGGCTGGAAAACAAGGAGGATGCCCTTCATCTCTTCAGCCACTACTGCTGGTGTCTCCAACTCTACCATTTGAGGAGTTACATGAAAACACCAGTCATGCCTTCAGTGCTTCTTTCTGTAGGGGAACAGCAAAACAATACATGAGGGGGAGCAAAAAAACCGACATGGATGGAATTTTTCAAAGATCCCCAAACAATCCATTTGGCATCTAATTCACATTGTCAGCTTCACCTAAGTATTCAAGGGTGGGGGTCTTCCTCCTCAGTGGAGATGCTTGCTGTCCTTTGTAATACTGACCTTCTGGGATGTCTGAGGTGAACACGATGAGCAGAATTAATGGCCTTAATATGGAGCGAGCCTGGGGCTTGCTGCTTCCAAAGCAGTAAGCACAACTGTTCCTCACTTACCCTCCTGTGCTGCTGGGGAGCCTTTAGCCCTTACCCTTCTGATTGCGTTTCCAAGGCTGAGGGGGCTGCGGGCTGCCTCTTCTTGCCCCTTGCCTTTACTGCTGGGACAGGTCTGCTTCTTGAGGCGGTGCCAAGTCGTGGGCTGGGGCTGGGAGGAGACGATGTGGTCCCCTTGTCTAGGCAGCTTTTTCAGTTTCCGTGCTCCAGGGGAGGCACTGGAGGACAGGGGCAATGGCTGGCAGAAGTTGGGGTGCAGGGATACTGGGGCTGCCACACAGGGCTCAGGACTCCTCTGACTTCCAGCCCTGGCTGTTTCCCGATCCATGGAATTATTCTGGTCCTGCTCCTGCCCACAGGAGGATGCAAAACATCCTTACCTTGTGGTGTTAATGTAGCATTGGTACAGTCACCTCTGCTGCCTTTCCTGGCTTAATTTATGCTAACTACCATGTTTGTAACCACAGGGAAAGTGATTATTTTCTAAAGCAGGTGGAGAGTGGCTCCTGGCTGTCTTGAAGGAAAAAATTCCTCTCTAGGCTTGGAATCAAGGCAAAGAGGCTGGCCTGCTTCTCCAGAAAGAGGAGCTGGGGCCCTGCTGAATTATTGAGGGTGTGTAACAGCTGTCGGCTTGGAGAGAAAGAGGAGCACCCGCTCTGGTCACAGGTATAGGATGCAGAATTTCTCCAAGAGAAAAGGAGCGTAACCGGATCTGTCTCTTGCACTCGGTTGCTCTGGTGCCACAGCTGTTTGGCACCGTGACACCAGTGCTCAGCTTGGTGGCCCTCTTTGGTTGGAGCCCTAGACCATCACAAAAGCCCACCTCTGTGGTATTGAATCCCACCCTGCTCCTTTTGGAGCTGAAACCTCCCTCTTAGGTCGGGCGGCTGGTGCACCCATGGGAGATGCTGCCTGCCTCCAGGGGGACATCACCCATCCTGCACGAGGCACCTGATCCTGTGCCCACAGGAACCTCCACTGCGCCCTCATGGAGTGATTTTACACATAGTCCTTGCTTCTTCCTTTTGCTTTAATGATTGATCAGAATAGCTTATGACTGGAGGAGGCCCACTTTATCTGCAAACATTTATTTCTGTATCACCACCTTCTTGTTACAAAGAATTCGTGACCAAGCACATATAACCCAGAGCAGGATAATAAACACCCTGCAACGCAGCTCACTCTGGCTTGCAGCTCTCCTGAAGGGCCTCTGGCACTCCCCTGCGACTGACGCGCTCCCCTGCGTGGTGACACTGCCCGAGTAGCACGAGGGCGCCAGGGGCTGCTCATTGCTTTGCTGTTTAAGCGCGGACCAGGATAGAGCATTTCTGTTTGGAGATAACTTGATACCTGGCAGAGTGTGTCCTTTGGTCCAGATTTACCCCATGTTTGGCCTGCCTATTAACCTTTGAACAGTCAACAGTTGTAAACATGTTCTAAGATGTTCAGGGGTTTTGCAAGGTTTTTAACCGTTAAGAATCTCTCCTCAGGGCGTATGCTCCTAGCTTCTCAAAGTATGGATTTTTCTGGTAAAATTTGGTGTAAATAAGACAGCTTTAGGAGTGAGACTAGAGGGGGAATACAGTCAAGCAGTGAGGAATAACAGGGCAAGCTTAGCAAATTAATTAGCTGACAGCTGTCTTCTGAATAGAAACTTTAGTCTGTCTGAAAAGCAGGTGACATGATACCAGTTTCAGATATACTTTAGTACTTTATCCTTCACTTTAATGGTGCTGAAACAAGCTTCAAGATCAGCATTTTGTGGGATTTTCTGTCAGAAAAGACTTTTTATTTATTTATTTATTTATTGCTCAAACTCAAGACGAAAAGAAGGGCTGGAACACCCCTGCTCATTTTTCTACCAGCCTGTGTAGGAGTTGCTGCTGGCTGGCTGTGCCACTACCCCTCTGGGCACAGCAATGTGGCTTTGGCAGGGGGACTGGGTCCAACTTCCAGAGAAAGCCAGCCCCCAGCTTACTTACTTTTCCTACACAAACCACGAGACTGGAGATGCTGATCTGCTTCATGACGGAAGATCTTGGCAGGTTCATCTGTTCGACAGGGCAGCACCCAGTGCGGTCATGGGAGTGCTCTGAGGACAGATGGATAAAGAGGTGTGACGTGGCATCTGAAGCGGGGACAGGTTTCCTGCTGCCCTGGCACCCCATAAACACATCCGGTCTGATTTCTGCCCCTCTGATCAGTGCTGCTCACGTGTCCTTCTAAAATGGGACAGGGAAATAATGTTGCAGACCTTTAACCCATCTTCCAGTAAGAAAGAGACTGTAAACTGAACAATGGTAATAAATATTATAACAGTTTACGATGTTTCAGCACGATCCTGTTTACCATAATACCTTTTTGTGAGAAGGAGATAATGCTTTATCCCTCAACAGGTCTTCCCCTGCAGTATGTCATAAACCACATACTGTACTTTTTTTTGAAGAGCAGATATTTTGTTTTATATCAGAAGCACCTTGCTCAGATGATCTCAAATTCAGGTCACCAGGATTTCGACACATAAAATTTTGAGAAAGCTGGAATGAACTTACAAAATTTAGAACAATGTAAAATGTGACTGCTGAGTCCGCATTTGTCTTGCAGCAACACTGACCCAGCATTCCCATCCTGGTAAAAGAGTAGATGTGGCCACCTGACTCCAGACTGGTTCTCTTTACCTGTGCTGGGTCCAGTGCTATAGCTCTAACGTGGCAGCTACACCATTTCAATGGGAACTAAACCCTGTAGCTGCAGGTGACAGGAGTTCACAATGGCTAGTGGAGTTCAAACACCGCAGGATTCAATATATTATGTATGGATCAGCCCTCTGGATTTGCACATGCACATCAGTTACACCTGTAGGAAAAGTAATTTAAAACCTCCTCCTTCCCCACCTCCCGCCACTTCTTGGAGCTGACTCGCGTTAAATATTAACAAACGTTGTTCATCGGCTCCCTGCTTCACTTGGCTTCTTTTAACAGCAGATGTTATTACAATAACCCCTCTCCCCTCCCTCCCTGCTCGTCAGCAGCGCCAGTTGTGAAACCCAAGCGTCTGCTCCCGTAACTCTGCCTGCAGCGCCCGCCCGCTGCCCTGGCTGCGCGCTCTCCCCCACCTCGCTCCCTGGCATCTCCGATGCTGCCCACCTTCGGCATCTGCGAGGAGCTTGTGCTGTGAGCCACGAGCTGCAGAGAGACGGCGGTTAAAAGAGACGGAGGAGAGCAGCCCACGGGAAGGCGAGTTCCTGCAGCCAGAGAGGAGGAGGAAGAAGCGGTGAGGATGGCCAGCGACTCCAGCAGGCTGCCCCGGGTGACTTTCCAGACTCCAGAGAAACCTGGGGAGGAATCATCGCACAGGAAACTGGGCAAGCTAACCATAAAGTACAACCGCAAAGACCTACAGCGCTGGCTAGACCTGGAGGAATGGGTTGATGCCCGGCTGCAGGAGCTGTACCAATACCCGGTGAGTAGCTGGGGCAGTTTTAAATCAGCCCCTCGCTCATTAGGTGAATGGGACAAGGGACTCTGTGCTGGGACAGAGAGCTTCCTCTGCCTTACTGGAAATAGATCCTTGTCTTCCGTCTTTGTTAGGTATCCTATTGCCACCTGCTACAGCACTCTCTCTGACTGGTGTGTCCACAGTCAGAGAAGCTCATGCTGATATAATCCAGCTAGCTATAATTCCTGGTATGGCACCTGCTGGGAGGGTAGCTATTGTTCAGCACAAGTAGCAAAACTTGGACAGATGTACCAAACCACACGCTGCTTGCTGCTGAGCTCCATGTGGTCAGTGGGTTTGCTGCAAGCAGTACCTAAGCTTGCTGGGTTAGAGGGATTCAGTGCATTTTTGTCCCCTTTGGTCACACCAGTGTGGCTATAGCTGCTGTTTGAATGAGGCACTCAGGATGATGCCACAGCTGCAGACTCTGGACACACTACTGGCAGCAGGGGAAGAAAGACAAAACACATGCTCAGATGATGTGTACAGAGACCTTACACCTTCACAAATCCTCAGAGCTCTCTTCCTGGCCTGCGTTTTCTGTAGCACCAGAAATTGTCAGCCCTAAATCCTTCCTGCATGTCTGAGAGTTGTCAAACTAGGAAAGATTTAGGAGTGTCTAGGTGCAGCACCTGAATGGCACAAGTATTTACTTTAAGCTGTTGTAGGATACATGACATTGTTTCTTCAGGGAGATGTGACATTTAAGGCAAATTCAGCACTGACTGGGTACGCTGAAATTTTGACCCATTACTATCACTTCTGTTCCTATTTTTTGCTTAGACAGATGCCACCTACACTTGGGAGCTTTCAGAGGGGATAGTGCTTTTCCTCTTTTGAGATGGTAACTCCTTTAGAGTGTGGTAAAGAAAAGGTGAAAGAATTTGCTCACATTGCACCTCAGGGTCTCAAACTCATTTAAATAACTTGACTTAGAGTTTTTGCTTTAATCTGCAGGGTAATGGCTGATGCAGTAAGAGAACATAGCTTTCTTGACTCACAAACCAGTAGACCACACATGTCTTCAATAGAAGACATAGGTGGGTTTAACAAGTTGTGTAAAATAGGTTATTCATGGACTAAATAACTGTCAAGCCCTTTCTGCCCTCTTTTCTGTATTCACACCCCAGCACAGCGTTAAGCATGCTTTTGAGATATGAGGACAAAAGAGCTGATGACTGCTTGGAGACTTCCACTCTGAGCACCAGCAGTTTCAAATTACAATCAGCAGTGGAAGTGGACATGCTAGAACAGCCCAGGAAAGGCGATTTTTGTGTAATATGTCACGATAGCACAAAGAAGTTTTTGACTGTTTTGAGAGTGCTTCCAGGATGATTGTCCATGTCTGAGCACAACAGAACAATGTCAGCTCCCTGCCTGAACTTCGAGAACTGTCTCTGAGACTGTTTTTATTATTGTTGTTGATGGTTTTGGTATTTTTGTTGTTTATTATCATAATTTTCTGTATGATTATTTCCTATTTGATATTTGTGGGAACACACTGGGTTCTCATGCCATGTCAGGAGAGAAAAATAGTTACCTTCTGTTTTAATTTGTCATACACAAAGAAAATGCAGGAGAAAACAAATATGGAGAAAGAGGTCCTTCCTTAAGTTGCAAATGCATGATTCCTCTGAAAATGAGTACATTGTTGCTCCTGTTCTGTTAAGTAACATTTTTAGACTTCCTGAACAATTTTATAACTTAATTAGTAAAAATCACTAAGGATAAACTGCTCATAATCTCTCTTCACAGCTTAATAATTCTGAATTTCCAGTTGTTTTTTGTTTTATAAAATTATAGTTATAAGTGCTCAGCTGTATCTTAGGCCTCTTGATAATGCATTATAAAACATATAGTGCGCACAGGAGTGGGTGTTATCCTTAGACCTTGTCAGACGAGCAAAATACAGTGGTCCTGGAGAGTGAAGGTTGTTCAAAAGAACAGTGGCAGTGTCCTTTGCCAACCATACCTGCGCTGGCATTTAAGGGACCGTCCCTGGGGCTGGTAGATCACTTCAGTAAGCCTTTAGCCTGGTTGTTGAGATCTGCCAGCAAAAACAGCGTTTCTAGAAGCACTTCTCTGTGTGGGAACTGGCCTGAGATGAATAGCCACCGTATAGTTTTGGACAGACCAGACTTGCCTCATCCAGAGATGCTAGTAAACTGCCAAACTTAAGTGCAGGAACACCTGAGTGTGTATGCTGTCCGCAGGCATTTTGGAGGCAGGCTAGACCCTGGCACTCCTTGGAGATTTAAGTATGTAGGCAGCTAGGTCTGGATCCCTGTCTAGCAACATGCTCCATCCAGCCTTCTTGTGTCAGAAATGTAATTGTTTTTTCCACTGTGGTTTAAGTAGCTTTAAAAGGACTACAGCCATTTACTGTATTTCATCCTGTCATTTGAGATGATGCTAAACACCTCTACTGCTTTTATTTTCTTTAGTTTTACTGGAATCTTTCCATTTAACACCACTGTAAAGTGAAGGACAAGCAGCTCAAGGCTGCTATGAGGAAACCCACAGATTGTATCTATCCATGTGCCCCAAGGGGAAATGGTGCCACTGAGTTGATAGCCACACCAAAATACCACTGTGCCCTGAGAAGAGACAAACGTTACTTAAAACATTGCTTCCTGACAGGCAATGCCTGAGGGAGGTGATGGGAGAGGATCCCATTTCCAGCTTAAAATATGCATACATTTATGATATCTGCATTTATGAAACCAGCAAAAGGAGAGAATTTAGAGTCCTACTGAGGAGGACTTCAGTGGTGGAAGCTTAAGAGCTAAGTGTGGCTGCTCACAACTTGAAGGACTAAGCAAGCAAATCTGACAAGGTAGCTCTGAAGAGATGAGCAAGGAGAGTGGCTGCTGCTTCAAGCAACAGGACAACTTGCCCATTGGGGAATTATTGTAGTTTTAAAGTATTGGTTCAGAGAAGCTTTTCTGAGATAGACGAGAAGCACTTCTTGGTACCACCAGTAACATAGCCCAAGATGCGACTTCCTGTGGGCTACTCTCACTTGTCTAAGTCTACAGATATACATTTCTAAAGGTGACAGAAAAACAAGTCAGGCTACCTTATTACTTGCGGTTTTCTGTGAATCGACAAACTGGGAGCTGTTTACTGTCATCAGAGCAGCTATCCAAAGGAGGTATTTTTTCCCTTCTACAAAATCCCAGCAGGCACAAGTGAGAAATGCAGCCATGCCCTTACAGGAACAGATTGCCAGTAAATTGCTTTTGCTAGCACCTATACAATACAACAGTTTTATCAACTTGCTGATGTACTGGGTCAACCTAGAGATTCCTGCCAGGGACTACATGTGATGCTGTTCCCAGTCAGAGATTGTTAATAGGGTACAACAGAAGTTTACATAGTATCTTTTCAAATAAACAAATGTGCCACAATAAATGACTTGTAAGCACCCAGGTGTCCAGCAGGTCCTCCTGCCCTGCTTTGTGCACTGTGGCAAGACAATTTAGTTATTCCTGCTAGCCTGAGCTTTTTTGGATCCACTGACTTCCATTACATCACCTCCTTGTCAGCTTCTCCTCTGCTCCACCTGCCCTCGGCAGTGCTATGTTCCTCAGCGTCTTCCAGAAACCCTTGTGACAAGAGTCAGAATAAACAGCACTGCCGATTCAAATGCCAGCAAGGTTAGTTCAAACTTCATCTCCTGATACAGATAATCTGAATGCTATGCTATTTACTGACATGAGGTTTTTCACAACAGAACTAGGACTCAGGAGGCAATTTGGATTTTCAAGACCATTCCCTGTACTTGGAAGCAGGAACACGGTCCCTACTTGGACCAGAAAGCCATAGGGAGTTCTTATCCTACCTTGCCCTCCTGGCCCATTTAGCTTTTTAGCCAGAGACAAAGTCAGGCTGGATCAATACCTGTTGTCTAAATAGTCATGTGAAAACTATTATTTCTACGAAGAAATGCTGTTTGGGTCACAGTACAACATGTGTAACTGTTTTATTACTAGTTGTCAAGTCAGCTATGTAACAAAGCTGAACGCCTACTGCTTTTCAACTTCCTCTCTGGCTTGGTATCAGAGACTGATCAGAAATAGTTTCTTTTTTCCGTAAGTACTGCCTTCATTGTTTAATGTTTTACATGCACATCTGTAAAAGCTATCCAGCAATTAGGTGCTGTGCTGTTTGCTCATTATCCTTATTCTGCTGATTACTACGTTAAAATATCCCTAGTGTCACGTTGCTAAAGGTTCATTTTGCAAATACATTGAAAAACACAGCCTGCCATCCTTAAGTCTTGTGGAAGTATGTGGAACTAAAAGGTGTCTGTGTCCAAATATACAGATGTTTCCAAGTAACATAACATTACAAGCCTATTACTCTGATCACCAAAGCCTGGGGGTCTTTCTCACATTACAGGAGGCTATATTATATCCCTCTCATTCCCATTAGAGAAAGTTGACAAAATAGTAAGTTAGGCCTTTCAAAAGCATAATTGTTTGTTTCTTCATTACTGCAAAAATCCTTAGCATAAATACCAACTATGTGAGTGTATTTAGCCAAAAAGCTTAAAATCTCCTTGTATTAGTAGTGCCTCTTTAACACTAAGCCTGCTGGACTTCTGTTTGGTGAACACACGTGCATACTCTTTATAGAAGTGAGTTGTCCCAAGCTGGCTTACATTGCATTGCAGTTGGCAATTGATGTTGGACATTCTTGAAAAGGTGTTCCCATCACGTCCCATGATCCCTGAGCAAGGATCAAGTGTTGAGATGGGAACAGCTATGATGAATCAAGATGTGTGGCTGCAGCAGACACCACAGAGGGGCTGGAATACATGCCCTCTTGTTAAGAACCTCCTCATTTTGAGTTGATTTATATCCTGAACTCAACTTTGCAGCATAGTTTGGTTATAACTAGTTATTTCTCAGCTGCTCAGTCCTTCAAAGATGGCCTCTAGAGTTCTTAAAAGTTTGAAGGTTTATTAACTGTGTATTTTTTTCTTTTTAGCTGAGAGAAAAAACGGAAGCAGAAGTTCCTGGACCTGAAATTGATCTTGAAGATCTCCTAGATGTCCCTAATGAAGAACAGAAACTAAAACTACAGGTCAGATAGAGGAACTTGGTGACTTTAAGTTAGGGACTGCTGTCATAATACAATATAGAAGTGGTTTTTGGGTTGCAGAATATGTGCATACTGTGTTACATGTTGCTTCCCTGTGTCTTTTAGCCTATCAAGTATAGTAAGATTATATACCGTTTTTGCAGCCTGAGGGAAGGGTCAACTTATAAAATACTAAAATGACTCCTCCTTGTCTTTCAGGAAATCCTCCATGAGTGCTCCAGCCCGACAGAGGTGAGTGAAGCACCATCAACATATATATGACGCTATGCTGTAAGAGTGCGTTTGTTGCTACTTGGCTGAATAGCCAGGATGTTACTCTGCCTAACACGATGCTGCATATTTGCTTAATTTCCAGTGGGATGTGTTTGTCAATCTATTCTGATGTGTTATAAAAATGTGTAAATCTAAGTGGCTGAGCTGAAGGCTGAGCAGTGGAACAGATGAATGATTATGCTGTGCAGCCAAACAAAGTTCTTTCCATGTTTTGGGCATCTTAAGGTGACCAGGCTCAGTTGCTATTTGGTTCTCAGTGTAGAAAAGGTATAGGCAGCTCATATGCCATCTTGCTTGCTGTTAATTAAATGCATTTTTAGCTTAAAACACTCTAGTGTATGAGTGACAAGAATGTAGGATGGCCCTGAGATTGGATTGGGCAGATAATTGTTGAGCAGTGGCCCTTTAGGTTGGTTTAACAAATGCATTTTTTTTTTCCTCCCCTCTCTGATCTTTGCAAGTCCTGGTTTGAGTTAGGGAGTTAAGGAGATGTCACAAGCTGTCACAATGTTCCAAGGAGCAGAGGCTAGTCCTCTGCAGTGTAACGCATGCATCACACAGCAATTGCGTTCACTGCACACTGCTGTGTGCAAAATAGGGTCCCCCCCCGGCTTCGGTCATGTGCATTGCATTGCGTGGGAACATTGTGCTTAGACGTTATTCATCAATCTAAATGTCTTGTCCAGCCTTTCTATGTAGCTGTACAGTGATGAACATACATAAAGTGAGATGGATGCATGACTCTCATAGAAATTAAGCTTGGCCATAACAATCATTGTGGATAGTCTCCTAGCATGGGTTCAGCAGACAAGGCTGGCAATAGGGAAACAGTTTTCAGTGCGTCTAAACTTCAGATCTTGGGCAAGAACCCCACTTTCCCAGAGAGATAACTGAAAAGAGTTTTCTCTAATGATTCAGCAACCATGAAAGTGTTTTGCTGACAGCATGCTTCTTGCTAACAACAAATGCATATTGCTGCCTCATTGGCAAAAGTATATACTTTCACCCCGGTGATCTTGAATCCAGTCCCCTTGAAAGATCACAGCAGCCTATCCACAGAAAGTAGACAGAGGAAACAAAGTGGTTTCCTCTGAAGGGACTGAATAGAAAGGTATGATCCTAGGCATTTACCTCCAGAGCATGCTGTGGCAGACCACCTCTGATCACTCGAGTGAGGAAGCTGGGCTTCCACGCAGCACAAACTGTAGCAAGCTGCAATACCTCTGGTGACCTTGCCTAATTACTAGCACATGTAGCTAACTCTTTGGGAGAAGACAAGCTGCACAGTCCTTTACAGTGATGTTACTTGCCATGGAGAGGGTAAAGTTTGCACTAGTCACTTTGACTTCTGCTGGGAATAACCAGATGGTCCAGTTTGGTTCATAGTCCTTGCCTGTGTCAGCAAAGTAGCTGGGGTTTATCTCCATTAACTGCTCACCTATCTGGTCTGCCAGTCCTCAACCCCTGCTCCAGGTTATCATTAGTCCTACATGTGTTCTGCTCCACCCCCTTCTCTGCCAGCCACTTCCTTGTAGAATTGGCACAGCTTCGGTGTGGTTTGCGATCCACAACATGGAGCTTTACAGGTTTAACAAGGAAACAACATGAGGGACAGCTTGCTTTGCCCTACATTGGGAGGGCAGAAGTGGGCAGGAGGTTACGGTGGCAACAGGAAGCAGTAGAGCCCAAAAGAGACAACAGCATCTTGAGGTCATCTCAAGGTAGAACAAGCAGACATTGGGAATGAAGAGGGGAGGCTATCTGCTGCTGATAAAGCAAACATGGCTACTCCAGAGGGAGCCAGGGGAGGTAAAGAAGAGGGGCTTTTAGACCCTCTTCATCCATCAAAAGGTCTCCCTTCCTAAGCTGAAAGATATGTTTGCTCCATGCATGTCAAAATCCTAGTTTCTGCTCAACATGAAGAGGAATGTGGGAATAATGCAAAAGGCATAGTACTCTTTGGGCTGGTGAGCAACGGAATTAACATAACATCCTTCTTCCTACAATTTTCATTGTAGGACTTCATTACGGAATTGCTCAGTCGACTGAAAGGTCTCCGGAGAATCACCAATCCTCAGAAGAAATTACCTCACTCATAAGGGACACCCAGCTTTGGTCACAAGGAAACATGCATCTTCCCCACAAAAAAACAGGATTAGCAAGATCACTTCAGAATATGTTTAGGACTTACTGTTATTGAGAAACATTACCAAGTTTGTGAACTTTGTACCAGTGGTTTGAAGTCTCCACTTGTTCCAGATCTATGTGCACAGCAAGGAGCGAAGTTGCATATTTGCCTGTTTTTTAAATGGCATTTTAACGTGGGGAACAGCACAAGATGTCTTTCCTTAGTTTCTTCTAGGAATTTCCATGTTGGTTGGGCAGCACTGAAAACAGTTCTCAGGAGCTCATCAGAACTTCTTCAGCCCACTGCAAGGAAAACAAGGCATTGGTTATCACTCATTCATCAGCATGGAAAATCAGTTACTGTGAAGCTGCACCCATTTTCAAGTCTGGCTGGGACCCAGCTGCGATCTCCTACCTGTTACTGCTGTACCTAACTCTACAGCATCGCATGTACTTTGCAAGTCTTATTAAGCCTCTGTTATTCACAGAGGTTGGACAGAAAATATACAGTAGGATTGAAGGAAAACATCCAAGTGCATCTGGTCAATACTTAAGGGGAAGTTGGTGAAACAGCTACTAAGGCTAATGGAAGAGATTGTTTTTCTTCTTTGTGGAATTTGGACTTGATGATTTACAGGTGTCTTCTAAAGGAGTAAGGCCTGGGAATGATTTTTCTCACCATTTAAAAAGATGTTGAAAAATGCTTATTTTGTATATTAAAACAGAGAAAATCAGCTATGTGCTGCTTGATTTTGCTTTCTTTTTAGACAGTATGGAAAAATTGAACTGAAAACATACCTGCTTCTAATTTCCCCACAGGGAGAATCACAGAGCGAGTCTTTGGCAGACAGGTAGGTCTCCCAAACGAGAAGTGAAGTCGGACACACTGACTTGCTGCACAAACTCTTCTGGCTATAACTAACGTGTGGCTGGAAAAATACAGAGGAAACTACATCCAGCTTCTCAGGAAGTCAGTAACTTGACACATGTGGCAAGGAAATAAGATGGCAAATGGAGGATGACTGCTTAGGCAGAGCAGTCTCTCACATTATGTCCTGCCCTTAGACTCTCATGCCTCCCACTCAGACACAAGAGATGAGTTGCTGAGTTGCATCTGGAGGGGCTCCTACATACCAGTATGTTCAAGGCTAGCTTTTGAGTACATGTTCTGTCAGACAGAGAGGGACAGAAGGGGCCAACTCTGCAACAAAAGGGACATGAAGGTTAAGAAAAATAAGGACTCAGGCTGGACTAATAATATCTTAAATACATTAGCTTCTTAGTCTTCATCTATAACATTGACGACTATTACCTTTTGCATCCCTCCTATTTTCCAGCAGAAGTGTCAGAGAACAAGATGTGGGCTGTGTGCATCTCTCAGCAAGGACAAAATCCTAGCTGCTGTAACAACGGTGATGTAAGGGCTTGCTTCCCTTTACATCCTGTTGTTGTGTGAGACAGCCTCCTGCAAATTGTCAAGCCATGCAGCTCACACTTGTCCTAAGGCTGCTGCTCCCAGAGGCTCTAAGCCTCACCCACCAGGTTTCTGTATGAGGTCCAGGGGCACATGCCCTGTTTGGCTTAGTAAGGCGGCAATAGGACAAGCCTGCCCTCCTGAAATCTCCAATTTGTAAGTAAAGCAACAACAACAACAAAATCAGTCCAGATCTGCACCTGCTGTAGATCTGGTATTGCTCATGGATTTACACCTGCTAACACTGATGTATCGCAGCTCTCAAGAAAGGAAAGCACCATACTGCCAAAGACCTCTGACCACTCTTAACATCACAAACTAGGTTCAAACAGAAGCTCAGGTGGAAGACCCAGGTGGACAGGACATGAGCTAAGTGTCCTAAACTATAGCTGCAATTAGCTGCAGCACAGAAGTTCACAGGTGTCCAGATTAATGACATGCTCTACCAAGATGCTTTGTTTTATTCTGCTGAGCTGTGACAGCACCAAGACCTGAAGTGACATACCTCTGGCCCAAGAGAGAGATTTTTCTCCATGCTGGGCATTATTCTGTATCCTCTCCATTTGAAGTGATGGAAAAAGCATTTTTGGCTATACATAGGCAGACATTGTTAGAACCCAGGAAAAAAACAGGCTTTTGAAACTCTGTTTGAGAGAAGTTGTCTTTGTGTGTCCTCTTCAAGTAGCAGAAAGCTGTGGCCCCTGTGACATGCAGTTTTTTCTGGTACATAGGAACATTGTTACAGCACCAGAGAGCACTTCTGACAAGCACAATGTGATAACAGGGAACAAAGCAAGAAGATGTGACCAGTGCTAACTGACTTCTCAGCTCTGGTGCAAAAGGAAAAGCAACATAAGGCCAAGCAACTTTTTTTTGATTAGTTCTTAAAAGTAATAAATCAAACTTGCTTTTACTTACTTTTTGGCTGCTCTCAGCTTAGCCCATAAGGACAGACTAAAGTACATTTTGTTTACAAGCAGCTTCCAGTTATCTTTGCTGTTTCTCAGCATCAACACTAGCATAAAGCCGCAATGTTTGGTATGCAGATACTGTGTAAGAATGCTTCTTTAAAGGAACTTTGCCCTCTTAATTATACCAAGATAACTCAATGTGTGAAAGTTCATGCGTTTTTCTAATTGAAGGTTTATGAAGGTGCATAATATAACCTTCAAATCAATTTTCCTTTATTATGGGCAACACTTACATTCCCTTTAAAAATATTCAGCCTGCTACATTTGGACACATTTGTTACAGCAGTTGAGATAATGGGCATGCTTGTGAACCACAGCGATTGCAAGTTAATGCAGCTTAACTGAGACCTCCCTTTGTAAGCTAATTTGAGTTCAACCTCATTTGTTAACATTACTTTGAACTCTTGTTGGGGAGGAATCTACTTTTGATAGTTCACATACAAAACATTTTGGGAGGAAAAGAAAATCTTCTTGTGCCCTCATGGCATGCTGCAAAGACAGGAGGAAAGAAATTGATTCTTTCTTGTAGATAACAAACTCTTCAAGTCCTTGAATGGCTATGACTGAAGTTGACCTGGCCAGTGAGGAACTGATGGTTTCCCAGTACCTTTACTGGTTTACCATCTCCTTTTCAAAGCCAAGGTCATGGAGTGTGCAGTACAGCTAAGAGTGCACTGCCCAGTTAAAGGTCACACAACATTCCTCTTTTCACAATGACAGATTCAGCTAGGATTGCTTCCTGCAGACAGCTGACTTGGATAGCTCGTACCTCAGTGACCTCCATGTAAGAGGGGCAGGAGGGCTACAGTGGGAATGGCTTTTCAAGGGGAAAGTGATTGGGCTGCCACTAAAATGGCCAATTACATGCAGAAAGCTCAGCAGCCACAAAAATGTCCATTAGTGGTACAGTGAAAGAGCATGCGTGTGACTGAAGAGAGTCTTCCATGCGTGACTAAGTTCTATTTCAGGTATTGGGCTGGGTGCATTTCTGGATTCCTTGGGATGAACCCACAGAAACAAATCCGGGAAACTAAATAAGCTGCTTCAGGCTGTAACCTGCTGCTTTACTACTGTTGTGCGCAGGGCAGGGCTCACAGGACTCAGGCTGCCTAACTGCACAAATAGCTCAAAGTTTTGTTGTGGCTGATGAAGCAAAAGCATTCAAAACTGTTGCAAGTAAATCACTAGCTCACAGATATTGGGGAAAAAAAAAAGCAGCTGTAAAACAAGAATTAAATTGCCTATTAACTGCTTGGAAAGGACCCAGGCTGAAGCCCAAGGAAATGGATCAGTGTTAGAAGACATATAAGATCAGGTATTTGCATCTTCTCCTGTACAGGCAAAATACAAAGGATTTAACCTAAACCTAAGACAGAATTTTTAGACAGACTAATTATCCTCATGAAATAACAATGAAAAAGCGTCATTCCCACAATAACACAGAGCCAGAACTGCATTTTGTTTTCATTTTTAAGACTGCAAACTCCTCAGGTCAGTAACTATCTACTTAAATCTTGTGTAACACAGGACTCATTGTGAGCTCTTGCATCAGAACAATTCAGTAGTTTTCCTATTTGCCTGTCCCCAAAAGACAGGCACTTGTGAAGCAAGGACTCGTAGGGGAAAGAACATCCTCAACAAGAGTCAGGTTTTGCTACCCCTTCCTAACAAAGGGTTTTGACAGCGCTGCTGGATACACTACCAATTCTTGCTGGGTCAACCTGCAATACTGCAACTCCACATTCTCTGATACAGGTTACTGCTGAAGCATCTGATCCAGTCCAGCACATTAGCACAAACCCACCTTCAGAGGTAGTTTAAGATATTTACTGTGCTCTGAGCAGGGGTGGCTGAAGTGCGGGCAAACACTGTTTTGTCATCTCACCTACAGAGGCAGTGACCTTCAGCACAGGGGCAGGGCAGACAGCTGGGAGTGGCAATGTCAAACCAGACAGGCAAGATTCATTGGAAACTCTCTGTCAAAGGCAAATCCCTGATTTTTTTTTTTTTTTGACACTCCTAGAATTTGTTAACCTTAGACAGCTGTCTCAGAAGTCACATTATAGTCCCAGGAAGAGCTTGCTCTGATTACAGCTGATTTCAGGAAAGTTTAGTCAGGTATGTCAGGCAATTCTGGGTGCTATAGCCACTGGCATGTGTCACATGCATCTGGACTACCTCCAGGGAGGGATATAAGCATGTTAAACTGAGCTTCTCTCATATCCAGATAAAGAGCATCATACGAGTAGCATCTTTATCCTACCAGGGAATCAAATAATAAACAGAGCCAAAACCCACTTTCAGACTAACACACAACTCTTCCAGACTAACATGCTGCTCTCACAGACCACGTGGAACTTAGGCACAGCCACTGCAGATCACAATGCATCTGTAGCAAATTACCTTTACAAAGCATCCTTCATTTCAAGTACATGAGCAACAGTGCTCATCAAGGCAGAGTAGCCATCACTAGAGTGCAACTCCTCTGCACCTTCCCAGCAACACCATAGAAACATTTTTGGTGACTTCATGATCCTTACTATCTTCCCCCGAGCCACTTGACAGTAGGACTGAGATACCATCACAAGAGGGTGATGTGTTGTAAAGGGCTATCAGGCATTTCCAGGAGAGACTTTAACCACAGGCCTCTGTAAATAGTTTTTATTACGTTCTTGTCACACATGTGATCACGATGTAGACAGTTTCTTAGTGCAAAGTGCTTTGCTGCCTCGTGAACCAATCTGTAAGCTGTTAGCAAAAGCAGGAAGTTACTTATCAGCCAGCACTGCCTTAAACATACATCTTAACTGCTGATACCCACATTGCCTTATTTTATCTTTAAATATATAGACACGTATCCACCTCCTCACATCAAGTCCTCATTTATCCCAAGCATGCACGGCAAACCCAGCACTTCACTGGCTGTGTTTGTGAGGACAAAGATACATGCCCTCCAAGCCTCTCTCAGATTACAGCGCATCCTTTTACTGTCCAAAATATCACCCATTTTGGCTGCAAATCCACTTGGACTCTTCCCATCTGGCCGACTCCCTCTTTTCCCGTTCTCCATCTCCTTTTCTGCCCATGAAGAGTGTAATCACCTCTACTTGCGAGGAAGATGAAAGCGGGAGGTGTGGTGGTCCTTCAGGTCAAACTCATCATGGCCTTCCCTGAGAAGCAAACACAAACTGCAGTCAGGGGTAAATACCCAGGCAGGAAACTCACCCTTAGCCGCTGCACAATATGCCTCCCAGCAGCCCCTGTAGGAAACCTATCCCAAGAACTAACTGATAGGACCCCACTGACAGCCATGTGGACTGGTTACTTGAGACATTTATTTGGAGCAGAAGCCTCTGACGTGCTTTGTGAAAAGCTCTGTTCATCCTTGCCTGCTGGAATGGGAAGTGACAACAGGCCTCTCTGTCTCCTCCCCTCTTTGAGAGATTCCTGTAACCAGTGTCTTATTTTCTGCACCATGCCTGTGATTCACAGGCACATTAGCAACTCCTATGACAACAGCCAAAATGACAGTCTGCTCCACACAGCTCTGAAAAAATAACTGTCAGGGCTGAAATGCAGTGTATTGGCAGCTGTCTTAACCATGCTGAGAAGCAGGCAGTGCTGAGTAAGACAACCTTGCATCTCCAGCATGCAACTGATACACTCGCTCACCTGACACACTGCTGATTCTGCTTTTACAGATGTTTGACTGATATGTTTTTGTTTGTTTGTTTTGTTTTTAAGTCATTGGATATTGCCAGTCACGTGTTTTCTTACCATTTTAGTATGTTTTCCATTCTCATCTCTCTATAAAACCCTTTGCAGGAAATGAGAGAATACACATAAAAGTATCTCTTACTTTCCCAACCAGATCCTTAGCATCTTGCTGTCTAAATGTCATCCAGAATCAATCTGAGAACTCAGTCAACTACCCAATACTTTGGAGGCATAAAAAAGAGAAGCCATACATGCTGTGATGAATAGCTTTGTATTCAAGGGAATTAACCCTCCAAATCTCAGACAGTAACTTTTTGTCAAATATCAAGTTACAGGTGTTTAGGCACTAAGACAGTAGCTACTGCAAGGCCCAACTGAGGAAGAGAGGTTTCTCCATATGTATTTCAACAACCTGACATTTTTAATATGTTTTAAGACTTCAGGGTCTCAGCCTAAGAAAAGCCTCAGGAATTTATACTATGATCTTCCCTCTTGTGGGAATCCAGCCCAGATTATCCATCACTGTCATTAAAAAGTCACAGGAGTTGCTAAACAATGGTCTCAGTTATCCCATCCCACGCACATCAGCTGCTCCAGAGAACGGTCAAACAATGTGCCCAAAGATGCACTGAAGCAGTACAGACAGAACACTCCTGCCCAAGGCCAGTTTAGTCCCTGAGGCCTGGGTAACTACTGGTCATTCAGCTCAGACTTGGGTTCCTCAAATCTTCCCTCTTACTTTCTCTTCTTCTGCCCAACGGGAAGAACAAACACAAGTGGCCAAGCTTACTTGTGACCAGCTCCTCAGATGAAGAAGAATTGCAAGACTTACCGAAAACAGCGCTGGCAGTAGAGGTCCCCATCACAGCCATGGCAGCGCAAAGTGGCATCTTCATTGCAGATACAGCACCACGGTAACTCATCCTCATCACTGTCATCTGCCTTGGCAAAAGCTGTGGCAGTTGGAGCCTGGTTCTAATTCACAAAGAAAACAGAGACACAGAATTCAAACCACAGCAGACACAATACAGGTCTTCCATTGTAATGCATGATGGCCACAGTGACACACCAAATAGTCCAAGGATGTTCTCTCTCAGTTGATCCTAAGTCATCCTAAGTAAGATGAATTTGCTCAGAGCCCAAGGATAGGCTCCATATGGATGTATGTATGGATCTAGACTGTTAAGTAAACACCCAAGATACTATTAGTACTTGCTCGTGAATCTATATTGCCTGGAAGGTAAACACCCCCAATTCAGTGTCAACAGCAATATACACCAACATTGCCTGTACTGTGTTAAAGGCTGAAGCCCAGATCTTCTGGCAGGCACAACAGCAATACCAAGTAACAGACAACTCCTGCTGCAAAGGCAAGTGATCGAGTAGTTTTGTTGAAAGGAGTGTGGAGGGAAAGCAGTGTGAAGGTGGGAAAGACAGAGGTTTTAATTTTCTCCACGTTATAGAAAGAAAACTGAGGGACAAAGAACATGATTTGCCCAAAGGCCCCTAGCACTGATTTGTACCTGAGGTTGGGCTGAAAAGATCTTCTGAAATCATAATCTAAAACATATCCACAAGGTCATCCATTGTCTCCTTCTGCTTTACAGAGAGCCCTTGTAGAACTGAACAGCCATATGCACACCAAAATACGGTGCCTGAACACTGACAAAGGCAGCTTCCTAACACAACAGCAGTCAGATGGCACTAGCTTTCACATCAGTGATCCCGAAAGTGCAAGGTGGCATACCTATGAGATGGTTGTTTGCAACAGTGCTTACAATTAAATAATTTCTTCCACCAGGGACAGGCCTGTCAGGTGTCTGTGACTCACAGGTCCATTTAATTCTCATAATATACATTAGAGAAGGTGTAAGTATTTCCATAATAGACTGGAATCCAGTCTGAGTGTAAGATATCTTGTTGCTAATTCCTTTCTCTGACGTTTTAAGAGAACACAGATGGTCAATTACTATCTAGAGAGTCTATTCTGCACATGCTGAAGGCACTGATAAACCTCCCACTTACCCTGGTTCAAGCTCTATGGTACTAGACCATGACCTTCTTGGTCTAACTATATTGGTGAGTTAAAAATCCCTTCTCTGATATCCACTTTGGCAGGTCGATTTTGATTGACTTCTCTGGGTTTAGAGGACACTATCCCATTCGGCAGAAAGCCAGCCTGAAAGGAACTGGATTCCAGAGAGTAATTCCTTTTAAAAGTACAAGGATGACTCACAGCTGGTGCTCAGGGTTGGTCAGCCTTGCAGAAGCCACTGAGATGTTTGATTTCTCAGCTTGTCTGCCTTGGAGAAGCTGGTTGGTTGTTCTTTTTCCCTGCACTGAGCCTAGGATACATCAAACTTTTGCTGCAAAGCTGTACTGTCCTGGGACCCTGGAGCACATCATTTCAAGAGATCCTGACCAGCTCACTGACCTTTTGCTTTGTTTTTTTATGCAGGTTCCGTTGTGAGGGTCCTGGATGGGTGGTCTGATCTGGAGGAATGTTGAATCCACTTGCTTCATCCAGTGCTGCTTCCTCTGTGAGCTGGTAGTAACAGAAAGCAAGAAGCCTCTTGTTTTGAATGCATTTGGGAGCCTTATTCTAGGCTCTAAACCTCCCTCCCTTCTCCTTGCCCCCATGCAGCAACCGGAGGTGACCAGTCTGAACACATGGACCTGGTGTTCTCTGGACAGATGTGAGCTTGCTCTGCCTGCACTCTGAACACTGTGCATACATTGTGAACAGCGAGAGTGACAACAGGGGCCCTCAGCTAATACCCTCTGCTTTGCAGTGCAGCTATCAGCAGATGCTCAACATCATGCTAACCATACATGTGGTCTGTGTCATCAGCCAGGAACATGAACATAGAAAGCTCATGTCTGCCTGCAAAACAATTCATAGACATTTTAGACAGAAATCTAGGCATAAGCTGCACTAAACAGCCCATGTCTCATCATCCATGTTCTAGCTGGGTGGGGGAAACGATGAAAAGAAACAAGGAAGTACCAGCAGGATGGGAGCAGGCCTGGAAAGAAGACACATACCACCACAGACACTAACAATGAATGAGAAAGAGAATGTAACAGACTAGTAGAAAAGTCTTCCATCTCCTGTAGCTGAATTACTGCACGGGAGCTAGCATTGGAAAAGCACTAGGAGGGAAAGGAATGAGACTGCACAGGAACAGAAAAACACATAATTTGCATGCTCACTAGGCAACAGTGGGAATGATTGAAAGGAAGATAAACAAGGCCACAGCTGCCACTTCTGACCTGCTTTAGCACTCTCCGAATGGCTTCCTCCTCATCCAATTCGTCATCGCTGTCAGGGAGTTTGTAAGTTTCCAGTGTGACTGCAGGAATGAGAGACAGAGGAGACTGTGACCCACACCTGCCTCACACCTTGTGGCCATTTATGTTCCAGAGACAATCCCGTGTGGTGTGAGCTGGTTTAGGCGTTCTGGCTCTGGCACAGACAGATCCTTATCCTTTTCAGATGGAGACTCTTCAAAAAGCTTATTACTGTGTTTTTGATGTTGGAAGGGGTAGACAAAAAAAAAAAAAACCACCAAAAACAAGCTTTGCTTTTAAAAAGCTTTTTTTTTTTTTTTTTTAACCTCACCAGAGCATGCTAGAATTATCTCAAAGAAGGGTGCAAGACGAAGCAGGCTGTCCTTACAGCTCCAGCCTTGATGTCTTAGTCTCAGCTAAGATCTTTCACACTGATTTCATGATGAACCAATCTCTACAACTTTACAGACAACAAAATCACAGTCTGTTTCTTGCAGAACAGAGCAATTAAATGGATAAAAGCCTCTCAGGAGAGAAACTACCCTGACACAGGAACCTGGTCCCTCTCCTGGGACTGTACTCTCCACTGCAACCCACCTTTCTCTGGGTCCTGGCCTCTGAGTGCTGCCAATCTCTTAGCAACTTGTAAGATCTTTTCCTGTCTAGTGTTTTCGTCTCGCAGCTCAGCAGCGGCCTCTGCTAGAATTTTATTCTTCTCTTCCTCTAGTTGTTTTGGGTCCAGACTTGCATGGCAAACACAATCTTCGCTTTCCCGATTGAGGTCATTCAAGTTTTGGCTGCTAACAGCTGCAAACAGACATACAGAACACACTGGTGACTCAGCAGCAGTGTTTCTTTGGTACAGCCAACACCACTAAAGCAATGGCATGGGAGAAGCTCAAAGCTCTCCATTAATCCAGGTAATAATGGGAAAAGTATGTCACAACAGGATCCACACTGTATGTGAAGAAAAGAAAGTGAGCTAATCTGCATTTTACAGGGAGATTACACAGAAAGCACTGCTATGAAGATAATGGAATCCCAGATTCTGATGTTTTACAACAGAGCACAGACACATTAGGAGTAGCAACAGCTCCTCCCTAGGGAAGTGTGAAATTGCAGAAATAAAGTGAAGCAATCTGAGAAATACAACCCTGAGAAAAATGGAACTATCTCCCAAGCAAAGACAATTAAACCTGGTATGGAGCTGGATGGCTGTTCTTAGTCAATCTGTGAGTCAAAAGGGGGACATACAAACCGGACACCTAGCTCACCTGTAAACTAAACAGGGCAACACATACTCCCTGCTCGCTATAGCACTTACATTAATAGAAAGAAACAGATCTTTGGAAGCCAAAATAGATACCTTGAGACTGGACTCCTGGTCTGTAATGCTCATCAATGGCAACTTCCTCAGCCAGCTGAGTTAACAGGTCATCTGTTTGCTGTGTCAGACTTCTGGTATCAAGGGGTTGGTGTACCTAAGAAACAAGGAGGGCATGGGAGAAAGCAAATGAGAGGAAAGTGGCATACTCAATCAAAGGAAAAGTTGGGTAACCATATCATCCCAGGTGGAATGAGCATAAAAAGATGCATCTGCTGCTCTTGGGAGTCTCAGCTTATCTGGTGCAAGACTTTCAGGGCTTCATTCTCAGAGCTGAATGCCCACAACTCTAAATGCAAATCACCTAACCAAGGCAAAGAGGTGCTGAATGTATAGGAGTAGATGCTGCTGAATCCCAACCCCAGCTCTCCACTACCTCCAATGTAAACAAAGTGCCATTCTCAACAAGTGCGAGCCACCAGCCCCACTGAGGCCTAAGAGAACAGCTGTGTGTGCAGCACTGCTGAAAAATGAGCATGAGGAAACAATTTCTCAGGGACAAGATCATTAATACAGGCCTTGAAGGCAGATATCCAACTCCTTCCTCTGCAATCTCAGGCTAGTCACTTTACCTCTCTGTGCTTCCATTTCTGGAATAATTAACAGGATTTTGCCCAGATGGGATGCAGTAACAACTGTAAGATACAACTAGAAGGCAGGGTGGATAAGCCCCAAACCACAAATAAACAGCTTTGAAAAAATATCAGGCCACTTAGGTATACAAATGGGTTGAGAAGAAAAAGCTTAGATTCTGTTGTTAAAAACAAACACATGAAATATATTTGACATAAAACAAAGGAACATATAGCATTGAAATTGATTCGTGTACTGGTAAAAGCCAGCCATTTGCTACTGAAGCAATGATGCAAAATGAGCCACCTGGACACAAAAAAGCTGAAGGGCAAAGAAAGGCTAACATGCTGGGACATGAGAATTACTGTGCCAGCTCAGAATACATTGCTGGCCAAACAGCTGGGGGAGCTTACTGGTCTGGGAGCCTGGGAAGGAGGATCTCTCCCCTGCAGGACAGCCAACCGGTCCTCCATTTCCTGCACGGATGGAACAGGTCCCCGGTGGTCCTCCTTCAGTGCAGCCAACCTAGCTTCGATCTCAGCCTGAGAAGGGATGGACTCTGCAATTCAGAATAACGCAAGGAAGGGGGGTTAGTCTGTTACTGAAAACAAATGGCTTCAAGTTTTTTCTTAACATATTTTGTTCCAGAATCAGGCTTTGAACAGCTAAGCAAAAACTTCCCTCAGCCCCTGATCTGAAGGAGTCACACTGCAGCAACTCAGAGATTACCCTAACGCTAACCACTACCCTTTTCTCCCGAGTCATTGCCTCCTCCACAGTATATCTTCCAGTCACAAGATCACTGTTAGTGTAACCTCATTTGGCAATCAGCTGACTAGGGATACTAGGGACAGGCAGAGAAATGTGTGTCACTTAGACAGTAGTCTGTTGCTCCCACACCTTTTAATGTAATGTTAGGCATATCAGACTAAAAAAAAGCCCTACATAATGAGGTAACCACTTTGCCGTGTGTCTTTCCCTTTTAGAGACCACATATCATTTTAAAAAGTTTATTCTCCCACAAGCACCCCAAGGCTGTCCCAGAACCTGAGAGCCGTATACTGGAATCAGAGTCCCTTTTTGTCCTCTGAGAGGCAAGGCCAGAACATAATCCCACAGAGACTACTACCACTGTGGCCCTGCACAATGACCCATAGCAAAACTTCTGCAAAATGGTTTGGCCAAAAACCCCTCATTTCATTCTGCTGCTACCATGTTTGACACAGACTTTTACCCCAAACAATGGAAAATGATAAAGTGATTTCATAGGTAAGATACTGCCCCAAAACTGAGAAGCAGTTACAAGAGAAACCCCAAAGAACAAAAACAAAATGAAAAGTTAATCTAAAATCATTGCGGAACCTGGCCACTGTGGCAGCAAGATGTGGCTGCTCTGATCACATTTAACCCTTCAATTCCCTAAAAAGGCAGGCATTGAATGCCCAGCTCTTCCCTCTCCCTCCTGGTTCCATGCTTCCCAAGTAGCAGCATTCCCACCCAGGGAATCTCTGGTGCTCTCGAAAACTCACTGGGTTTCCTTTCCTCCCTGAGCTTCTCCAGTCTCTCGGCAATAGCTCTATCCTCTCTTGAGAGTCCCTGGTATCTGGAGCCAGCTTGACCTGGGGGTTTTGCAGCTGCCTTCTGTTGTTCTTTCAGCTGGTTTTGCTTAGCCTCAAAAGCTGCTACACGCCTGTGACAAGGATGGAAAAAGACACAACACAATTGAAAACAGGGGGGGTTAAATCCTGAGATATGAAAACATCCTCTGTGAACCCAACAGGCTATTTGAAGAATGTCAGTGTAAAAGAGAACAGAAACCACTCATTCCTGTACCAGGCTCTCCCATACTGGCACAATGAGGTATTGCCAATAGTAACGAAAACCCTAGCTCCTAGATGTAGCAGACCTGGCATCATTTCTGAAGAGACAGGGAACAATTCACCACCAGGCTCCTGTTTCCAAGCCAACCATGACCAGTCACAGATAAACACAGGCAGTTTATTCAAAAGTAAAAATGAGTTTACTAAAAAAGTAAAAAGGAGTTTAATCAAAAAAAAAAAGTAAAAAGATAAAAGGTAAAAAGTAAAAAGGAGTTTATTCAAAAGTAAAAAGAGTCCCCTTCTATCCCCTCAAACAAAAGAAACAAACAAATAAACAACAAAGCAAAATCCCCATCCTTAATCTAATTCTGAATAAGCAAACACCCACATCACAACCCCCCCACTTTTGGTGGTCTCTATGTGGAAAGAGGAGAGGGCCTGAAAGATTACTCTGCAGCAGAAACAACTCGCTGATTGGCAAGTGCAACTCACTTTTTGTAGTTTTCTGGTGGTGACCATTTTGCTGAACTGTTCTGAGATTCCTGTCTGAAAGACAAAAACATTTATATCTCTGAATTCAAACCTCTGGCAACACTTCAATTATCTATTCTCTCAACCCAAGAGGAATCAGTATACATGTTTATTGATCTCCTGGTACAGTCCCTTCCATAACATCATTAACATGGGGAGCGATCAGCTTATGAAAGGGATTAGGATGATATAGTTGCTTTGGACAGCAGGGAACTTTACTTCTAGTCTTTTGTTTCTATTGTTTTGCGTCTGTACAAAAATTGTTTGATTTAATATGGACACCAGGAAGAGCTGAAATACCCTTGCCTCCCAGAGACTGCACATCCCAGTTCAGCAAGCAGAGAGAGAGCAGTTAGGTAAGCGTCCCAGTGTAGTTAGCTTCCACACAGTACAACTCTCTGAAAGGAGCTGTGGCATGCAACAAACACAGAATTCTACAATGCACAGGCTAAACAAAATCTTACAAAAATGATTATGTAACCACCAGTATCACAATAACATCTTCTAGGACACTTGAACACTGCACGCCACAACTATGTCTTGTGTAACTGTGTTCTACCTCTCTGTGTTCACGTTGAGCTGCTAAACTACACGCTTACGTAAGGTAGTCAGCATATTTTATTCATTCTTCGAAGGCACAGCTACAAACACACCTGCACAGTG
Organism: Anseranas semipalmata; assembly: GCA_013399115.1. Lineage (NCBI taxonomy): Eukaryota > Metazoa > Chordata > Aves > Anseriformes > Anseranatidae > Anseranas > Anseranas semipalmata. The sequence continues at coordinate 29,388 of VXAA01004497.1, forward strand.
CTAAGGCCTGTATAACAACAAGTGAAGGCAATGTCTTTATTGGACCACCTTCCATCTCTAAGGTTTCAGTTGTGAAGGCTGTTTGCACGAAGAACTTCAGTCCATGCAGCCTACAGAACTGCAGCCTATGCATATTATCTACTAGCTATCCAGTCAGGGGACAATGATTTCTGCTGTAACTCTACAGTACTGATATTAAACAGATGAGAAAAAACAACAACAAAAGAAACATGGGAAAAGGCTAAGCTGTTTTCTAAATGGCTTTGGAGTTGTAAAGGGAAATCAGAAATTTTCAAAGGTGGAATACTGTGAATACTATATTTGCGCCTGATATCAATAGCTCACGCTGTTTTCACAAGCCAGGGCTGTTGAAGTCAAGGCCTCTGCTAATACAAGGCTCTTCCCCTTTAGACAACTGCAGAACCAGAAAATTCCCCACTTGCTGGTGCAAATTCCTTGCTATAGCAGAAAAGCAGGGCAGGGAGGTAAGAGAAATGCAAGAGAAGGAAAAGAACATGAAGGAATTGGTAAAGAGAGGGGTTCTGATGTACACTTGTACTCTTGCATTACTTATTCATGTGTATAACTGATACTGTTACTGAATTTTTTGTTGTTTGTTTTCAACAGGCAATCTACAGGTTCTGTTTGCAATATTTTTCTTTTAAGTTACAAATTTAAGTTTTCAGGCCACACATAGCAGGTATCTCTCAAAAAGGAGGAGCTGCATTGCTGTTTGCCCACAGAGGTAACACTTTGATAATCTTGTTAGGCTGTTCAACTACTACACTTCTGAAAAGGCTGTCCTTTCAAAAGGGTGGGCAAAAACACAATGGGGCTTAAGCTGGTCCCTTCTAGCTAGGACATCTACAGGCATTCAGCATCCATCCATGAAGATTTAAACTCGGTTCTTTCAGACTACACTGGCACCACAGCCTCACAAACCCTGGCTCATATCTTTGGACCGAACAGCTCACGTAACAGCATTTCAGTGATGGTGTGGCTTGAAACTCCATGGTACAGGCAGTGTGCCTGCACACGGTACAAGGCATAGCTCCCACGCAGAAATCTGCAACACAACCCTGGAATGCAAAATGAAGAGACAACACAGGGCACTGTCTTTGAGGGAAGAAATACTCCCATCTTACCCAGTCAGTTTGCTGTGGCACTGCTTGCACACCTTCTGCTGAGCGCTTCCGCAGCGGGGAACGGCGGCACTGAAGCTAAGGCAGCTGGAGCAGAAGGCCCGGCCGCAGCTCCTACACCCACACTGCGGAGATACAAGGAGCGGGCAGGACAGGGCTTCACCACCCGGGCAGCAAGCACACCGCGCTGCGCTGGCCGGCCGGGTGCGGGAACAACTGCCACTGGGATATGAAGGCTCCGAGGGGCCTTCGAGCACCGGGGCACAGCTCAGAGACACCATACACCCCACGGCACAACAAATCGTCCGTGGAGCAACTCCCCGAGGCAGCGACTGCACATCGGGCCGGGCGCACGACACCCAGTGACGCTGTATTTTCTGTTTCACAGCGACGGGACCGACTGAAGGACACGTGGCAGGGGAGGCGCGGCGGGAGCCCCGGGAGCGGGCAGGGACGCGGGGGCGACGCCTGCCGCGGGACTGGCCCCGGGGAGCCCGCGGCCGGACTTGCCTCTTTCTTGAAGACAGTGAACCTGCAGGCGCACCCGTAGCACCGGCCGTCCATGGCGCTCGGGCACGGCGCTGCCGCCCCGCTACGCGAGCTCCATAGCTGTGCCTTCCCCTCGCTGCGGCCCTTATGGAGCCGCCGCAGGCACCCGCTCCGCAGTCAGTCGCGACTATCGACGGCGACCAGCCGCAAACACCGCCCTTCCTCCTGCCCACTCCGTACCCGCCCCGATGCCGGCGCACGGCCCGACGGGAGTTGTAGTCCCACGAGCCGCCAGCCCCGCCTCTAATCGCCAGGCGCCTCTCCGCGGATAAACTACACTGCCCAGGGTAACGCGCCCCCCCCCCCCCCCCCCCCCCCCCCGCCCCCCCCCCCCCGCCCCGTCCGCGCAGAGCCTGCCGGGAGCCACCTGCGGCTGCACCTGCTCCGAAGACTTCCCGCCCTGCCGCGCGGTGCACTGTGGTACTTGTAGTCTGGTGTCCGGGGCTCCCTGCCGGTAGAGGTGCGCAGCGGAGACTCCATTTCCCGGCAGGCGGCGCTTCGGGTGGGGCTCCCGTGGCCCCTCCTCTGCCCGGCGCCAGGCGGGTGGGTGCCGCTTCACGGTCCCTCAGGGCTCCCACGGGCCTCGGCCAGGCCCCGCTAGGGCTGGCGCCTCCTCAGCCCCTGCTCCCCTTGGTCCCTGCTGCCCACGGGGAGCTGGACCCCGGGATGGCTCTGCCTGTGGCCGCTGCCTTACTCCCCCCACACGCGTGCTCTCCACAGTAAGGGAAGGCACGGTCACTTTTGAAAGGGGAGGGGAAGAACCAGCAGCTGGATGCTTAATTGGTTTCTCAGGGTTTAGTTAAGCAATTGCTTAAAACGTTTTCAGTGTGGCATTGCTGCCTGGTGTACCGATGTGGGGTGTACTCCTAGTGCAGCAGGTGTAGTTGGTAGTGTTGCATTTTTGCCCATTAACTATTGTTGGCTGTTAATAACACGAGTTACTGTTGGGTCGTTGGTTTGGTCTCAAACCTGTGGCGAGATCCTCGTTCGGAAGAGCATGAAATCAGCTGAACTGTAGAATTCCGGTTAACCCCAGCCACTATTTCCCCCAGTGTTTGTTTGCGTGCCTGCAGAATTAACTTTCTTACAGTGCTTGACAAAAACAATTACTGAGTGTAGTTCTAGGCGCCATTGGCTCCTGTGAATCATCTTGTTAATTCTGTGCTGTTGCAGTTACAGTTTGCTTTCTTTCTGGTTTAATAGATAAGCCCACACTGTAAAGACTTCCACAATTAAATTGGGAAGCAGGCTGATCTAGTCAAGGAAGTAAGACCCATAAATATCTGAACAAAGCTAAATTTAAAAGAAAAAATGGGGTTTTCCCCTCAAGCTTTTTTATTTTTATTTTCTTTTTTTTTTTTAACAGTAAAGAACATTAGAAAGACAACTGTATAAACTTTTGAAACTAAGCTTTGCACTTGTCCAACAAGTGTATTAGAGACCAGCTGGAAATTCCAGGTACTAGGAATAGCATAAAATAAAAATAGGCATAAAACAGGGATTTGAGACAAGTGTAATACAAAATTGATTCAAATAAAAAACAGTTTGGCCTTGACTTTGCTATTGAGCTGGTCAATGGGAAAAGAGGAAGTTTCAGTCTGAATGGTACGGAGCAACCTGCAGATTGACAGGTGTAATTTGGAGTGCTGCTCTTTAATACAAAATACTGGAAGCAACCTAAAGAACTTTACTGTTCAGAGAGCAGCGCCAGCAGAGGTGAACGAGAGGAAGCCAGGCAGTTAAAGAAATTTAACTTTGTTAAATTTAATTAATTTGTTTAGGAACACCTCAGCTGAGTTGCCGTATGGAGCTGCGGGTCACGACCACGACAGAAGACCTCGCTGGTCCCTTTGCTGGGAGAGGGACGGGATGCCTTCACGTTCACCGAGTGGTGTCCGCCAGGGGGGGCCCGGCTCCCACAGCTCGGCCAGGTACCGCACCAGGAGACTGCTTGGCGGCTGGACAGCAGCAGCTATTCTTTATTTTCCTGCCTGCAGATGTTTCCCATGATAAAGGGAATGCAGATTATTAAAAGCCTGAGTAGCGACTTAGCCCATAAAGTTTTGAATTTCTGTTTGAAGCGTAGGAGAGATTAAACGGTCTTTGGTTAATAGGTCATCTTGCCAAGCTCACTTGTTGCACAGTAAGTTGTACATTCTCTGTCCCACATAGTTATAGCTGCCAATGCCGCGTTCTTTAACTTGCTGTGAAACTGTGCCTCAGTGTATTAGACCTGGCTTTGATACTCTTGGGACTTGATTACTATAATGCAGCATATCTAGAAGTTGAACTTTTGCTCTGAAAAAGTTCAAATTAATTCAAAATGTGGCTGTCTGCCAACTCAGCCTTCCAGGCTGGAATGTTTCTCCTTGCAGTTGTGTGATAAAAAGGGCAAATCATCAACACATTGAGATTGAAAACTGAGTTTCAGTATACTCTTGCTGTTACAGCAGGCTTGTTTACTTCTTCCAGATGAGGAACCAATTGTACTATCAGCATGCCAAAAGTTACCCTTATTTTTTTGTCAGGCCTTGGGATTCTGGTCATGCAAGTTAATGTTGTCTCAACCAGTCATTTACTTATGTAAGGGAAATGTGTTTTAAATTAAAAACAAAACAAAACAAAAACAAACAACTATGAGTAGTAATTTTTGTGTGTGTTCCTGTAGTGCTTTATTCCAGGCTGTTTTCGTCTTACAGCAGTAACTGGCAAATCTCTATTCTGGTTCTTACAGATTAAGAAAGCGTACCACTTGAAGGTCCCGAATTGCCTCCCAGATAGGAACCTGCACAGCCCCAAAGCAGGTAAGGTTGGACTACATGGACACAAACACTCTTCTTGCCTCTTCTACATGCGCAGGCTCATGGAAGTGGCTCTATTTTAGCATAGATCTGTCTTTGCGCACAATTAAGGTAACAGCTGTTTGTGTCATGAGGCACGTATGGGAATATACATATATATATATTTGTTACAGCTAGATACCTCTGTTTTTTAAGGTTAAATGCTTGCATGTTGGGTTTCAAAGGTGTGTTAAATAAATGATGAACTTTCATTAAAACCTCTCAAAATCCTGCAATGCTGGTACTTGAATCCTAAATGTTTGGCCATGATGTCCCTGGTATCTATTGGCCGGTGCCTCTTAATTCATATATCTCAGAATCTGGATGTTAATAGCAAGCTTCTAAATCATTATTCTATATGGGCAATGCCCAGTGTTGAGGGGATTGTCTGTTAGATGCAAGTCCTTTTATAACTGTGCAATTGGGTGCACCGAAGCTCTTAATAGGGTCTGTGAATTTTATATCTTCTTCAGTTAAGATTCTCAGTTAACCATGTGTGAAAACAAACAGTAGTCATTATAACAAGGATGTTTTGTATATTACATTTTCCTGTTTGGTGGGCCACTAGTTTATAGATGAATAATGTATTACTGAAATGGAGACTGCTGGCAGGAAAGCAGAGAGTTTAGCAATAGTTAAAGGAAAACTGAAGCTTTTGATATCTGCAGAGGGGGTTGGGAGGTAGTTTGGAAGTTCCAGTTAACATGCGTATCCATTAAGGAGAGCAGTTAACAAAGACCCCTAACATAACTGATGAAACATGGAACTTTTAGACTTCAGACTGAAAAGCCCTTCCTCTGAAAGAGGGAACTTATAACATATTTCAGGCTTTATTCAGGAATGCATTTCTACATCAGTACTGTCGAATTCATGTTTTCAGAACAAATGAGTAGCATTTCCAGCCTGGCTGCATACCCTTAGGGTTTACAACTTGCCTGCAGGAAGGGCTTGCTTACAAATAAGGCACTCTGGTCACGTCACATTCCGACATCTGAGAGTTGTAATAAATACTATATTTCTAGGGATACGTTGCAAGATCAGTATTCCTGTATGCTGTACATTGCTGCTTCATGTGTTGTTCATGCTCCTTTTCCAAATGTGTGAACATCTAAAACATTGAACCTAGATGGCCTGATGTAGAACCCCACATCAGGCCATGGGAAAGGAATCTGAAGTAGTACCCAAGGTACAGTCAAACCTGTCAGCATTGCATATTTAAAATAGGGACCCAGTCAAGTTTACATATAACAACAGTTGACATGGGGGTTATTACTTTTGCACCTCTCAAAAATCAGACTCAGGGAGAAGAATTAGCTTTTCTAGTCTGATGCTGAGGTTAAGATCCCAGAACTTCCTTCTCCCCTCTTCAATGAGCATATGCAATCTCCATTCCAGGTTTGTACTGGGAACATAAATCCAGCAGGAAATGAACAGTGTTGAACTGGAAGACATACATTCTATGCTGACATACAAGAAGTTACTATCTTTGAGGTTGGATTCTAATGGTTCTTTATGAGCAACAGCCCCTCCTTGTGCAGCAGATCTACTTTCAATAACAGTAGAGGGAAGATCATGGAGTTTGCATGCTGAGTGAGATCCAATGTACTTAGGCATCCAAAGCCATGTCTGATGGTTTTTGCCTGCTGAAGCTTGTTGAAAATAACACTCATTTTTGGCAGGCTAGTTTGCCTTCTGGCTACAGTACAGGTATAGCCCTCAGATTCTATATCCAAATGACTTGCCACACTGCAAAAGGAGCATCTACCACATTCTACTGTATCAGTATTCTCTGTGCAAAAACACAATAAGGCGTTTTATTAGTAATGTAAGGAGATAGCAGTACTGACCATTCCCAGGTTAATGCCGCAGCCATCCAAGTGTCGTCCCCTTGGCTCTATTATTTCCACAAGCCAGCTTGTATGTTAGCTGTTCTGAGGTAAATCAATTAAAACAGGAAAGGAAAACTATACCCCTCCGCCCTTTAATAGTGATGGTCAAGCCAGAAATGGAGTTCAGTTTTCTCTCATGCTGCTGAAGTTGTTACATCCTCCAAAAAAGGTGCCAATCTAAAGAGGAAGCCAAATAAAATGAAGGAAGAGTTTACATAGCCAGAAGATAGGCGCTCATAAGAGCTACAAGTATTTGTTGCCTGCTTTGCATGCACTTTCTCCCCATGGTGGGGACCAGCTCTAGATTGTTATGTCCACAACTTATCAAATATTCTTCTGAGGGTAAAAATTAACCAGAGCATGAAAAGCAAAACATTACAGATCCTTGAAAAAAAAAGTCAGTATCATTCATGATTTTCTTGGCTGCCTTCCTGACACTAGGAAAGCAAATTAGCATTTTGTATGTGCTCTTCTTCACAAAGGCATAATTGCAGTAAGAACATTTATTATATTTTAGCATCTTCCAGTTTGGGAATGGCATTTAGCTCTGAATATGTCAAGGCAAAATGTTAGCTGTCCAGAGTGTCGATTTTTCTCTTCTTCAGACTTCTCCTAAGTAGAAGATCTCTCTCTAAAGACAAGGTATTTCATACTTAATATGATGTTCCCCAAAGTTGTTGGCTCCATTTCTATTCAACGGTTTTTCCATTATATTTTCAGGCCTCATTTTTAAAACAATATTTTGGTAATACCCCATGGACGATTTCAATACCTAACTCAGGCCATGGCTTACTCATACAAACTGGCAGCAGTAGATGCTTCCCTCCATTCTCTCTCCCTCACTGCCATTCTTAACAGTTTATTCAGTTAAATCTGTTCCCTGCTGTGGTTCAGTTCATGGAAGTAGTGCAATTCTTTGAGTTGAGATGCTGTACAAGAATCCTAGCTTGCATCTTCAAGTGTAAAGTCATGATTTCCAGGCTAAGCTAGTGTGCCTATAAATGTATAAGCAAGCTTGGCTTCAAAGCATAAACAAACATGTCTGAAGGTTTTTCTGTATGCATACTAGATTACAGTTGCATAATAATATTCTCAGAATACAGGTTAAAGTTCCTCCATAGCCATATTCTGAATTTTTATGGGCATTTTCTAATGTTATAAGTTATTGAGAATCAGCTTACGTAGTTTTTTGCTATTGTATTTAGCCATGCAACACCAGCAATGGGATTACTGTAACAAAAAGCTTAAGAGCCTCAGAAGCAGTTGCTAGTTGGTCTCTTACTTTCATTTCTGCATTTTCCAACTCCTGTATGTATAGTACTACCTATGAAATGTATAACTCATCTTGAATCCAGGCAACTCCCAAACTGTATCACTGTGAAATTCAACCAGCACAAAGTTCCCAGTGGAAGTGAAGTCTGCAACCTTCTCTGTCCCACAGTAAGGGCCAACTGCAGGTGCCGTAGGTTGGCTTCCATCATGTATGAGCAAATAGTCGTGGATGCATCTGTCATTATCTTCCAGCTCAAAAAATAACATTTTAAGAGATATCTGGAGAAAACACAATGAAAGCACTGTTTTCAGATTATACCATTTTCTCTTACCCTTTGTATGTAACAAGCACAAATAGTCTAAATTCCTTATGTACAGAGACACTGTTTTCATTCTGTATTTGTACCACATCTTGATCCCATATTGTAATACAAATCAATAACAACTTGTTTGCTTAGTTTATCAGCATTTGGACTGAAAGGAGAAGCAAGAGACAAGATTGATCTTGTATGCTTTAAATTCTTTTCTCAAGAAATACAAAAACAGAACCTGTGCAATATTTTGGTTTTCTAGTGGGAACTCCTACCTAGGGATTATTCCTAGCAAAACTTACAAAGTACAAGCTAAATTCATAAAAGTTTCACATGCATGTGTAAAGATTTTCCCTTGATGATCACTTCAAATACCAAGACCCAGCATAAGGTCTTACACCGAATTTGTGTGTTCAGCTTTTCACTCTGAGAATGCCTGCTCAAAAAAAAAAAAATTACAGCTGTTATTCTCCAAGACAAAAAGAGATTCCATTAGAGAACACTACTGAAACCAGCAAAAGAATTAATCTGTGCCTTACCTTGTATCCTACTGGAGAACTGATGACCCAGAAGCATGCTCTGTTTTTGGGGTATTTATTGGGGTAGTTTGGAGAGGTGATGAATCCATTTGAGTCTGTGAAAGTATCTCCACAATTTACTGAGTAGTAAAGGAGAAAAAACAGAGAAAGGCATATTAGCAAGTATTTTGACAGTAGAAAGAAGATTGCATTTACTCTTTTGTGTTCTTTCTTCAAGCCAAAAAAGAATGTGCTACCATGAAAATCTACTGCTGAGATATTTTATTTCTTTGCTTAACATTTGTATCAGCAACTGTACTGAAATAACTAAAAACTTCGCTACTAAAAAAACCTTTTGAGGACAGGGAACAGCTGAATCTAAAGCTACGTTAGTCTTATAATAAAATGTTACCATAGCATTCTAATGGGACTACCTTACTGCACTTCCAAAAAAGAATTAGGTTAAGTATTTGAGATTGCATTGAGCTAGTTCTAATGCCATCTAGAAATTACTCCATCAAGCCTAATGCAAAAAGAGTAAAAAATGATAGTAGAAATGTACATCTTCAATTTATGTTTTAAAAAGTTTGCATTTTAAGTTGAAATAAGACAATAACCAGTTATTTGTTTCACTGCTTTCTAACTAAAAGCGTGTTGCAACACGACAGAATTTTATCCAGCAGTTCATAATGCATTTTTATGACTGTAAAACAGACACCCCCGAAGTGAATACAGTAAGCACTGAGTTTCATGTAACATAACAAAAGCCTTTAATTCAGAAGGTGCAAGGTTAGTCTCTCCTGTTGCTTAAAATACCCCAAAACCTTGAAAATCATATGGCCCAGATCTTGGCTTTACTTCTCATTGGCGCGATTCCTCGTGGAGTTCTGCAGTCTTTTTGCTCTTTGCTTGCACTGCTCCTATTACAGTCATTGTATTGTTTTTATTTAAATAAATTGTTCTAAAGATGCAGAGAGGCTCTGAGAAGAATGTGAGTGGGTACTCAGGATTACTAACATGAGAACCATGCAATATCCTGTTTTGTCTCCTGCTAACCTTCAGCCCCATCATTGCCTAACCCTTTGTGTTAGTAATACCTAGGGGGGTATAAGGAATAACATGGAAAAACCTGCTCTGGAGTATACATTCAAAGTTTCAGTTCTTCCATGCAAATACTATTAATCTTGTTCTCCAGCTCTGTAAAGGAGTGTTCATACCCCTGTTGTAGGAAGCTCTGAATCCTGTGGCTGTAATGGTGTCATCACTTGCAAACTCTACCAGCATTGTTGATCCAGAAGCGACTACGGAAGGCAGTGGCCCCTTCCCACAGTATTTGTCCAGCAAGACAGGAGAGTTCTTGCTGTTTCCGTTGTAAACTTTTATATAGTCAGAAGAACAGTCTGAGGAGGTTTGAAGATCAAAAGCCTCAAACTGCAGGAAAACCTTAAGAAACAAAACAGATGTTGGATTTACTGCAATACACAGGGAAGGATTCAAACCATTTAACTTATGAAGTGAATTAGGAATTTCTGTTCATTTTACTATCCATGTTATCACTGAAATTTGACTTTCTATATAACAGGAGCATAGAATTTTGCTTAGCATCCCTGCTACTGAGCCCAATAATTGATGTTTGACTATAGCTTGTCTTTGAAAAGCCACCTAATCTTAACTGGATAAAAATCAAGTTAAATAATACATCTGATGGTCCTTCTAAGAAGTCTTATGAAAATTGTTGAGACTTTCTTTTCATTTACTATGTAACAGAATAAATGTCTTGGTCCATGAAAATGACTCCCAGATGCTAGTCATAATAATAAAATAATGCTGTGTAGTCCTGACACTGTGGTTCAAACCTTCTTTCTCCTATTAAAAATTACCTTATTGCGACGGATGCGGATCAACCACAGGCAGTTGCTATTGTTCGGGTATGGGGATGGGTAATTGACAGAGGAGAACAAGCCTTTGGATTTTGGCAACACAGAGCTACAGCAATCTGAAGGGAAGAACCAGACAATGCCAAAGGGAATGAAAACTGCACAAAAGTCATCCAGAGATGCCGGACAACCCTCTTCAACCATTATCATCAGTCAAGATTGTAAAAAAAAAGTAATTATGATACTTACAATTCTTTTGATGTTCCTAGTGTAAAACTATTCAAAACCTGTGAGCATAGTAAAGCTACATAGAAGGGTAATTAGCTGCTTCAGCTACTTTTTTTTTTAAAAAAAAAAACAGAAAGGCTTCTACCACATATTTCAGTTTATGAAAAAAAAGGCCTGGATCTTTCATGAACTTGCTTGACCTCAATCAATAGCAGTTTCAATTACATCAGTGCATAAATTCCCATCAGCAAATATATGTGTACTCTTAAGCAAAATCAAGCTTAAAACCAGATTCTGTCAAAGCAGAGATAGGGATAGGCAATGAGGGAATACAGTGACAGAATCTTTCCTCTCGGCTAGAGAATTAGTGATTGGTATACAAAGTCTGATCTCATCTCTGTTATCTTTTCATATGTAGTCTTCATTGTTGCACTATTTGATTAACTCCCCAAACTACAGAATATGAATATGACATCTGAACATAGGAACTTACGACATCTTTCCCTTGCTACCTGCTTTCCCTGAGACAGCTGGACTTTGTCCTTTTCTATTTTTGAACAGCTATTCTTCCCTAATGCACAGATCTAACGATGTAATTACATAATAATGGTATTGAAGTGTGATTCATTCCCATCAAGAATAAATACTGTTAAATACTTGGTATAGCTATCTTTGAGACCATGACAGACATGATTAAATTGAAAACTTTTCTTATCTGCAGTTAGACTAAGAAATCATTGCTGAGAGGGTTTTCTCTATACCTAAATACCCAGCTGAAGGAATGCTGATTCCTCCTAATTATTGATGATTATTTAACTAAGTTCTAACACAAATCAGAGGAGAATTTGGTACACTAATATTCAGACCATAGTAACGTTTCCTACTGTTCTGGTGGAAACTGACTGAATAACATCTTGGAAAAGTCAAATACCATATAAATCAATTAGCCTATGTACTGGGAGTTAGCACAGAAACTGTGCATTGCAGGAACGTGTCTGTGTTTTACTTACATTGTTTTGTGCATCTCAACTGAAGAGTTCCTGCTTTAGAGGAATGTTAAGTATTGCTAGACCATATGATACCAGTGATGAGGAAGAAACGGATGGGGGCAAGGAGGTAGATAACTATACAAAAAGCCAAGGGATTTCCCCTCAAAGATGTTCTAATAAGCCTAAATGGTACCCATACTTACAGCCCTACAGTCATTCTTTAATTGACAGAAATCACAAACCTGCTGGCACTACTGATGGACATGACTAAACTTTAATCATGGCTGTGGATTGCTCATATGCTTTGCAACCTTCAGAGCTTTCCTGAAATAAGAATTTGACAGAGGTGACTACCGTGATTGCTGATGAATTTTGCTTATGTCAAAGGTCAGGGACTAGGTCAGCATAACTCAACGATAGTGAATTATTGAAAGCAAATGGCCCCTTCCAAGAAGACAGCAGCTTGGCACAGAGACAGTTCTGTTCCACATACATACCAGCACTCCTGTAGGGCTAGGGCAAGATGGACTATGGGCTGAGTTCCTTTGGGGGATGTCTGATGGTGCCTACAGGCATCAGCTGGATAAGGATTCACATGGCTATCTTACTGCACTTACTGCACTCATAGAGCTTGTTGATTTTAGCTATATCCAAGTTACTCAGCCCTTCTCTCTGCCCAATGGGTACCGAAGGGTTAGGAATGGGTACAATAGTTGGTTTCCCAGGAGTGCTGGAGAAATCATACCTGTAGAAATAAGGCACATTTCTAAATCACTTCTATTAAACAATGACTAACTGCATGATCATGTTCATGTACCACACAGAACTCCAGTGGGAAAGGGCAAGAAGCTTCTCAGAAATCTGTTAGCCTTCCCTGAAGAGGAACAGTGTGGCAGCCATTTGTGCACAGCAACTGAAAGCAAGGAACAAAAAACTGCGTTGTCCCGGGGAGGGCTTTGTCCAGTGTCCTGACAAAGTGAACAACATCCCAACTTCATGATTCAAGAGGCAGAGGATCAACAATAGTTCTGTCACAGTTGCTAATTACTTGCTATCTGTGACTTCCTCCCTCCCGCTAGACAAGTTTTATTTCACTGTCTTGTTCAGAAGTTGTTTCTTGCTAGTGGAAATGAAGATACACGATACAAGCTTGTACATTATGGACTAAAATGCAACCTTGGTATTCCTGGATAAATAGTTTTCACAAGGCAGTGTACATCTTAATGATGTAAAAAAAAAAAATCTTTCCTCTCTCTGCACCCAAATATTATCTAAATTATTTCATTTAGTAGTACCTAGTTACAGCCCATCATAGACTTCAGAACTGTTTACTGTTTTAGCTCAGTGACTCAGACTTTGGAACATAGCCATGTCAAAGACCTCTAGCAAGAGACGTGTACAGTGACAGAAAGCGTCCTGTTTTTTTCATCTATCCATATCAACTGTTTTTCAGGAATACTTCTGACAAAGCATATTCTCTTAATTATATCTGTTAACTCAATTTTAAGTGAACAGCAAAAATCATTCCCTGCACAGAGTAATTCCTTCTCCCTACATCCGAGCAGATCCTTTGAAAGGACACATCAGAAAACTTACGCGCCATAGTGCATCACAGAAGAGTAGTCATAGGGAAGGCCCAGATTTTTGGAATTCACTTTTCCAAAGTTCCCTTGTTCCCCTGCAAGGTAAGAGGAACAACATTTCAATCAGAACAATATTACTGCTGTCAGACACTGCCTGCTGTCATAATCCTAAGACTAACTTACAATACAAATTATGAAGTCCTTACACACTCGTTCTCATGGGATCTTGGATCTTCCAAAACAACCAGAACCTTCTGAAGCACATAGGAGCCCATTTCCACTGAATCTAGTAGGTTTCAGAATATAAACTGAGGCAGATAAGTCAAAGTTTCAACATAATCCATGAATCTAATTCCATTCTTCAAGGAAATGTATTCATATTCATGTCTCTACCTTCATTTCGAAATATGTTACAGTACATTATCTTGAACATTAGGAGCGTCCAACCTGTCGCCAAAGCTGTGTCCGTACCTTGGGAGGAAAACCCGGCTGACTACCTAGATCAAAACCTCGTAGGTATGTGTGGCTGACCACCAACCTGTCTTGCTGAGCCCTTCCTCTGTGCATCAGAAATGAACTTCTGATACAGAAGGGGTATAAGACCTCAAAAGAAAGGGACCAGGTTTGCCTATTACACTAAAGTTATCAGCCATGTTCTGGCTTTGTCTCTGGTCAAACCTGTCAGCAGTGACTACAGCCAAGTGATATGACTTACACGAAGTAAGGGCACTCGGTAAGATCAGTTAGAAATATTCTATCCAAATACAGCTGCTGATAAAGCTTCACTCATCACAGCTGCTGAGCACTTCATCTGTTTAGCCTTAAAAAGCCCCTGTAAGAAAGCATTACATTGATACAAGACTGGAGCCCAGAGACAGACTAGAATTCATGTCCCCTAGCATTAATTCTCTAAGTTAGGCACTGAAGCTAGTCATCAAGGCTCCCAGGACAGTGAGAGAGAAAGAGGCACGGTCAGAGGCAGTCTCATCCCATTTTAATATGAAGGCACTATTTCTCTCCATTGACTAGAGAGCTTTTGTATTGCACCCTGGGTCTCTTGTCCATAAGACAGGTAAGCAATGTCAGAGCAGAGAGCTGAATGCAGTCAGCCTAGCCTTGAGGTTAATGCTCTAACCTCTGAGCATTCCTTGCCAGTTCAACATCTGTACCTTCATTGTTATAACTAGTGGTTTGTAAACAACAAACCATCTGGACAAGAGCTCAGCATTGGACACTTATCAGAAGATCATCCTGACTATCTGACTCTTGAGTTTGCACAACTTGGCTGGCAAACTTGCAATCAGAGCCAGTCTCTTCCAGTAATATCTTTCAGTGGCCCCAGTGAGGGCTAGGAAATGCAAAAAGAAACCAAAATCCTACATTATACAAGGTTTGGGAACAAACGTGACTTTGGAGCTTTTCATAGCTCAAAAACTCAGTGAAAACTCAAACTGGTTCTCATCAGCATTGGCTTTCCCTACTATTAGGTTTTTATCTCAGTTCCTCCTATCTGCTATACTGACTTTAGAAAGAATTATCAGCAAGCACACAGCTTCTTTTGAAATGATGAACAGAGAAGAGCACAGCTTAAATGCTGTGAACTGTTTAAGCATATGGCTACTGTTTAGTGTGCAAGTGTGTTGCTGAACTGTTTTAATAAAAAAGGAGTAACAGCCGCCTGGCTGGACAGAGGTGCTGCCAGCAAACTAGTATCTGCCTCATCACATGCTAGAGAGATCTAGCTGTCCAGACCTACACAAGTGTGGGGACTCAACCCATTTTCTTCACTAAAAAAAAAAATAAAAATCTACCTCTGCCAGAATCTAAGTATGATGATTCAGAAGACTGAAAAGGAAGCTCTGGCTGAAGGCTCTGAGTACAATTTTGTTCCCAAGAAGTTTGGGAAAAAAACAAGCTGAGTTTCACGTAGCTCAGAGTGTTTTGTCAAAACAAAGAAATAGGATGGCTTCCAAGGAGAATTGAGGGGTAGAAACAAACCCCAAACATCCACAGTAATGCAGTCCTGGCAAGAGAAAAGCAGATTATGTGGGAGAACTGGGAACCTACAGAATGTCTTGAGGTCTAGTTCTGCACCACTGAGGTCAGGGAGATCTCTGCTATCAGCCTTGTTAGCAGCATATTTTTACAGAAGATGTACACTAGCAGCCTTCATGAACATGACTGTGTCTTTTCACTTTCCCTGCATGTCTTTGCTTTTTTTTTTTTCTCCCAGCAGTGCTTGTGTTGCACACTGCGTTCTACCTCCCTTATGACACCAGTCTTCTCAGCCCCCACTCCTGGTGAATGCTGTTAAAACACTGAAGATATTACCCCCTTTTACATAGCCTTGTCTTCCTCACCTTCCCCCCCGGCCCCTTCATCCTTTCATGATACTGTGCCCAAGTCAGAGATTGGTTACATCTGTGTATTTTAGGAATGACATCCGAACCTGTAGAATTCCCCCTGCAGGACTGGTATAAGATTTATGTCTATTATCTTTGGTATAGGTTCATGTTTTTAACTCTTCTTTCCTAGCACATCCTCTACTAGGCTTTTCAAACATGACACACCCTTGTTGTACAACAACGGCAAAAAATTTATATAAAAAATTATACTGTAATACTCAAGCTGAAACCTAAATAAAGAACAGTACAAATGGAATTTACTTAGGATATCATGGGAATAGATAAAAAAAGTTTGGAGAAGAGTGTGTTAGGAATTTGCAATAAAAAAATCAAGTTCCTTCTGGAGAAAAATATATTCAATTTTCCAATGTCAGCTGAAAATATCTTATTTGCTGAAGAAACTTTTTAGAATCTGGTATGCAATTGTCCAGTCTCATTTATTATTCTTTATTTTCTATAATGTATTAAGTATGCTATTATTTTATTACAAATGTTGTAAGTTGTCCAGCTCTTATAGCTGTCAGACAAGTGGTTCCTTCAATCCTTTCTTCCCCTGCTTTCCTCCTCTGTACCACTTCCTCACTTTCTTTTCCCTAGGACCTCCTACCATTCTACTCTCCTTTCCTTAGAGCCTGGAGCTCTGTATATACCCCATGTTCTCCGCACATAGATCATGGGCATATCCCCAAACTATTTATTTTGCATTCCATTCCCTAAATAACATTTCACTTCAGGCAATATTTGGAGCTGATCAGATGAAGCATGCAAATGTTACCAGGTTGCATATAGAAGAACAGATAGGCTGTATCTAGTGCTAGCTTGAAGAGTGCAGGACAGCAAATAGGGGTAAAGATATAATCTCCAAAAGTTGTTTCAGATGTCTGAACTGCATAGCAGAAATTCGGGGACATTTCCACAGTACTTTAAAGTCTGCCAGAGCTCCCATGGTCTACAAATCTCATCAATTCTCACCGCAAATGCATCAAGGATCTTGATGGCCACTTTGTCTGCTCAGCATCAGTTACATGACATTGCTGCAAGGCTAGCAGGCATGTATGGTCATAGGCTTAGGACAAGCACAGACCAGATCATACTTCAGTCTGAGCTAAAGAACAGAAAAGGCTGATGCTTTACACCCCCAACATGCTCAAAAGCTTATAAAAGTCTTCACCTTAACTCAGGCTGTCGACAAAGAGTATCAGAGAAAGCAGGACTAAAAAATACTTCAGGAATATCCTTTAAAAAAAGGAGTTAATGAGACATCATGATCTCACTGGCTAATACACTCCAGCGTTTTACCATCTTCATTTCCAAAAATGGTTTCCTAACACAACCTGATTCAAATGAGTTAGGATGGCAAAGTAAGACAGAACTACTTTTAGACTGCACCTGCCTCAGAGGACCATGTTAACACAGATGTAGCAGCAGAAACCCCCCTAGTACAAACAAGAAATCCCACCACAATGAATGTACTTCTGCTGCAATTCAGCCAGCTCTTAATGATGATTATTTGCATAGATATTCTCAGAAGAAACATTCACCTATATCTCAAAGTGTTTGTTTTCTCTTAAGATTTAGTGGACTTACCTGCCATAATGTGTTCCCACATAATCTTGACAAACTTGTCCCGATCACTCCGTGCCTGTTCATGGATGAAACCCAATGCATGGTTCATTTCATGCTGAATTGCTCCTTTATCCATACAGCCATTTTTCACCAGGCCTACTGCTTGACGTCCTCCAATTTTTCCGAAGTAAGACCAGCAGCTAAGAATAGGCAATCAATAACAATAGTCACATTCAGTAAATACAAAGAAATACATACTGATTAAGCCACCAGGGGCCTCCAGATGTGCAGCCACAGGAGGGGACACAAATAGTCACTGGTGAGATATCTTGGCTACTGAAAGCTGCCAGACAAACTGCAGGGGGAGAAAAAGTCTTTGTGATAAGTTTTAAAACTGTAAAATGGCTGTATCACACTTAGATGAAGCAGTTCAAGTAGTTAAAGAACCTGGAAGAATGACACTTTTCTAAATTTTCACAACAATAAAGGATAAACTCATTTTGAATTCTACCCCATTATCTTTAATCAAGTCCACACACTTATTTCTGCAGCCCATTAAGTGATGTAATTACCAGTGTATCTAAAGAAAAATGAAAAATTGCACCTCTCTGAATTTTGACTCCTAGGATAAAAAGGGCAATTACTTAAATCCAGACCAAAACAGAAAATAAGCTGAAAGTCCTGTGCTTCCAGAGCCAGGAGACAGGGAGCTTACCTCTGCCCGCGTTCAACATACACATAGTCCGTTTCTGTAGTGCGATTTACAAACTTTACACAGGTCAATGTGGAGACCTCTTGTAGAGCATCAGCAATCCAAGACCTCTCTCTCAGTGCTGGGAAGAGAAAGGGCCCAGGAGAAATTTTTTAGTTAATCAAAAATAAGGTGCATTAATAGGGTGCGTTCCCCCAAATCTCTACAGCACTCTACTTTTTTTATCATACAAGTATAATCAAAAAAGGCACACAGCCTTCAGAGATCTTCGAGTTGATCAAACTTTGAAGGGATATGTAATAATTACAGCTAGCCCTTATGCATTCTACAGCAGGTAGTTGATGGGGTGATGGAAAGCAGAAAACTGACATCGTTTTCTCCATTTAGACAGAACAGAAAAAAATAAACAGTTTCAGATATAAATAATTGGATTAGAATTTCCCAAATGAGCCATCTGACCCTAATTAAGCATGGAAAAAACAGCTTGTTTATCAGAGGCAATGAATATCTGCCACACAACCCTGGAAACCATTTGAGACAGGCAGTGTTCGGAAGCTCAGAAGCTGAGTGTTTCTATTCAGGTACCAAATATAGATCAGAGTGTTTACCTACTTTTGAACACTTTGGCCTCCTCAATTATGAATCATCTACGACTACCTTTTATCTCAATTTCCTCATCTTTAAAGTTTGGAGAGAGCGAGACAGAGAGAATAACCCTTCCCTAACCACAAGACTACGTGCTGCAGTTCTGGAAGCACTTGGGCAGAGAAGCAGCTTCCGTAAGACTGGGCTTTCCTTAGCCCAAATGATGGCACAGAGATTCCCTTTCCCCAGGAATGGGAATGAGGCCCAGGCTGTATTTTGCTTCCATACCAGTTTCCCTCAAAGATCTTTTTAAAAGCGTCTCTATGAGATCTTCACATCAGGGAGGCCTCAACAGGGGAGAGATGGAGGACACCCACAGCCAATTTGAAGCCTTCTGGAACAGAATTTTCTAGATTAAGGCGGTCTTACAGCCTTTTCCACTGGACAGATCTCTTGACTGACCTCAGGGAAAAAAATGAAAAAAAAATATCTCCATGGAGTCCTCCATTTTTGTCTCTCCAGCATTTCCAGTGCAGGAATATTTATTTCTATGAGATATTTGAAAGAAAATCTTAGTGTTCAAAAAAGTGCTTCTAGTGGTAATTTTGACAAATACATTCATAATGTGAACAAGTTATATTTTTTCTTCTGTACTTGCTAAATATCGAAGTGCACTGTATCTAGCATATGTAGCATTGAACTAGTATTTGTAATTAAAATTAACTAACTGGTGTTTATATAACAAAGACTGCCCAAGTAACCGCATTTTAATGTTTATGCCTAAAATATTTGGAGTCAGCCACTGCCATAGAGCCAAGAGATTAGCAGAAGAGACATGTTGATAAGTTCTCATTTGGACTAAGATTCCATTGGGTGCATGGTACAAAACCACAAAATAACAGAACATAGGAAGCAGAAGATCAGTGCTAATTTTACAGCATCCACCTGCATACACTTACAGAAATCGGAAGAGATGTTAACTGGAACTTTGACTAGTCCATCTTGTGACTTGGGCCATAAACAACTGTCACAGTTGATTGCACTGCGTTGTCCTCTTCTCAAGAGGATGTCTCCTTCATACACAGCTATTTCACTGTCTGGCAGATGAAGAAAATGAACATGCAAGGCACTTAGAAGGCAAATAGGAGTGCAACAGGCAGATGAGAGGTATACACTAACCAAGCTTTTGTACCTTTGGAAATTTTTTCCACTGAAGTTTATTTTCCAGTAATGTGAAAAAGGATTAGCGAATTAAGACTGAGTCTAGTATACATGCTAAGGCTGGTTAGGCCTGCTTTCCTTCCTGGATAAGAAAGATTAATATTAGCATAGGTGTCATAGTGCAGCTGTAATCAAAGTAGTGACTACATATATTTTAACTTAAGGAGCTTTGGGAGCCTTCAGAGTGAAAGGCTGAGTACAGTAAATTATATATATTATATATAATGTTCTCTTCATTAGAGCTTGTGGAATTAAAGAAATCATAAGCGACCTCTGAAAAAATGGGATGAATCATACAAAAGAAATGATTGTTTCTATCATGCATATTGAATGCATGCTAGCTATTAATTTCCAGGTTAACTGTTAATTTGACATAAGACATTGCAACATGCTCATCAGTTCTGACTCCGAAATATTTGTCATAAATTTCTCACAGACAAGAGCTATTGGTTATTATGCCAAAAATGTACAGTGTCTTGGGTACAGCAGAGAGGGAAGTGACTTATGTCACATAGCAAAGAAATCAACGTCAAAAGTATTCTGATTTGATGAGGCTACATGTGGAAAAGAACACTCCATATAACAATTTCTCAATATTTCTACTTAACTTCTTTATTGTGACAGCATAAATAATCAAACTGAATGCAACTGTAAAACACATCTGAGTTCTGTGAATTATTTTCCACTGATGCTGGAAAACATTTTCAAAGAGAAAAATATACCAAATAAGGAGAATAAGGTACAGAGAAGCAACCCCCCACCAAAAACTGCAGTTATTTATAGAATAATTAGTCAAACTCACCTAAGTTATTGTTTCTTGTAGCTATCTGCAAAAAAAAAAAAAAGTATATCTTTTTACACATGCTTATCTCCGTAGCAGAAAGCTTCTATAATGTAGAATCACAGCAGCAGTTTATAAATAATTTTAAGATAGTCAAAGCAACATAGCAGCAATGTAAAATCTTAGCATCTCAGAGCGGGACACACCTGGACAGGTTTACTTAGCACAAAGCTATAGAGAAATGCTAGTTGACTTGGCAGAAGAAAGTACTTCATCTTCAGGTTTCTGAGATGATCTTTTCTGCTCTGCAGCTCGGTTCTCGAAGCTGAAGTTAGCTTTCTTGGGCCAAGTTTTATGGGAAAGCTGCTGTTAACAAGTGTAACAAAATTAGACAACAAGTAGTAGTTTCACAAAATAAACAAGCTGCAGGACCTCAAGAGAATTGCCAGGCTCTTATTTCTTATTTATCTTCAGAGAAAACAGAGGAAGTGGAGCAATAGGAAAGAAAATCCAGCAACTGTGAAGTGACTCATCTTTAAGAAGAACCCATGAGCTGTTGCAAATTCCCTCGCTGCTGACCTAGGGACAGGATATCTGGTAGCAGCCTGTTTACAGCAAAACTGAATGTCAAGGAGCTCTTTGATCCATCTATACCGACTACCTGTCCTAGAAACTCCTTTGCTTACTGCCAGGAGCCACCCTGCTCTGTAGAGAGCGGCTATCAGCCTGCTGCTTCTGTGCACAGCTCTCAGCCAGGAGCTCTGGAAATGTGTTGGAGCTAGAGAAGAAGTAATTGTTAGTTGATTTCCCCCCCTTCCCCAATACCCCATCGTGCAATATAGTCATCACTAGCAGTGACTGTCTTTTGTAAAACCACTAGCTCTTCCCACCTCTGAGACAGCCTTGTTCTTTTGATGTCCGTGAATTGAAACAAGCCTAGAAAGATGAGCAACACTGAATCCTAGAAAACCTACACTGTAAGAGCAAGCCACACAATGGGGACATTTGTATTGAAACCATATGACCACCACCACAGGCAGACAGATGTTGCTTTCTCCTCCAAGCTTCAGCCTCTGTGCAGATATCCAGTACTATAGAAAAACCTAAGGATGGGCTGCATCAGATCTTTAGGAAGCAAAGAAAAGCATGTGAATTTTGTCTTTTCAGACGATTCCAAGGAATCTATGTGGTTCACAGCAGGAGTTGGTAGAGGGCACTCTTCCAGATAGGGAAATGGGCTGGTCCTTTGTTTTAAATACTTTGCTAGAAAGATTTTAGTTGATGTTTAATAAAGCTTTGGTACAAATATTTTCATTTTACCATACTAACAGTTTGCTCCTAAACTTTCTAAAGTATTCTACATTTCTGTGACTTCCAGAATTCATCTAGTTATAATTTCCATGTAGAATATACCGCGATAACAGGGTGCAAGAATAAAGGACCTTTTTTGCCCTTGGCTGATGAAGCTCAGAAGTCCTCATTAGTTTGTTATACTGGTAACCAGAGGTCTTCCTGTACAGTTCTGAGCAACCTCAGTGTCTACTCAAGAATCAGGTGCAACAGAGGCAGGGGGAATCACAGGAGCACATTTCTACTGCTACACATCACAAAATGACCAGGGAGAGAACAAAAGTTATTAGACAATAAAAGCAAGAGAAAAAGACCAGATCACTTTGCAGAGCCTGGAGCTGGGTCACTCCAGGTGTGAGTCCAGGAGGGCCAGAAGGGCCCTTTGAAGTTCTGCCGTGCAGTTTTACATGTCCATTCCAGACAAGGCTGTAATACCTTACTGACTCCAGTTGCAGACTACAGACCAGAGTAACCCCTGAGTCAGGAGACTTACTGTTGCTTAATTCATTTTCCTGACTGCCAGAAAGAATTGGATATTTTTCAAGGCTACTTAAACACTGAAAGTCTCTTATCACCTCCTAACTTAACACATTATCAGCAGTTGTCTTGTAGTTGCAAATTTCCTTTTTGATGCTGCTTGTCTACATTGTCTAACTTTGTGCCTGTTTGAATATTCTACTAGAATATTCAGGTCTTGGTCTCGTTATCTGTCCAAACAATTTGATTTGTAATTTGTATTCTTTCTCCTGCATGCCCACATTTTTTCTTACACTGTCTTTTGACATGTCCTTGATCTGCCAAGTATTTTATCACTGATGTTTCTTAATAATTTTAATATGTTTATCACATTCTTAGTGATGTTTTAGTTTCACCTTCATCCCACAGTGGAGAATAAGCAATGAGCCAGATAGGACCAACTGGCCTATAGTTTCCCTGTTTCTGACAAAATCTGACCTGAAACCAAATCTGACCTGAAACCACAAACTCCAAAAATCATCGTAATGCTTTGTTTTATTCAGAAGTTGTTCAGGCACATAACAGAAGTCCTGATCTAATGCTGCTCTCTAGTGGTTTGCCATTTGTGTAAGTGGGATGTTTTTCAGCAAAAGGTCAGGAACTCCCCATCATCACACATCCCTGTTCACTCCTTTTTTTTTTCCCCCATTTGTACAGCATAAAGCAGTAGCTGCTTCCTGCAGAAAATGTTTGCAAGCATGAAGTGCCTGTCCTATAATCTATGCTGACAAGTGATGCATCAGTTTTGGCCCTGACTATCTCAGAACTTCATTTTAGCATCTAGAGCTTTTTAGTTCACTACTTATCCTCTCCAGATATTTACATATTATACAGACAGATTCCATAATATATTTCTCAGGTGCTCTGATAGCCCATTAAGGAAAATGAACCATTTACCTGCACCACTTTCCCTAAATGTTTATTTTTAAATCTTAGGATTGATTTTATTGGTGAGTCCTCCTGAAAGCTTTTGGAAAGGTTATACTGTAGATCCATAATACTCTTCTAACTCTACCTGAGCTCCACCTTGACTTCATGACATAGGTCATCTGCCCCGTTCCCTCATATGTCTTGAATGAGAACCAAAACAAACTGGCAAAAAGAGAACACCAGAAGAAGGGCCGCTCCATGAGGAGGGCTCACTGCAATCCACAACCCCAGCACAGGCAGCACCCTCACTAGCTACAGCACAGTCTCACAATACCTGAGCATTGCAGGGGTGGGCAGACAGCACAGCCTATGGACAAGACAAGGTGTTAAATCACATCCAAAGTCCATCCACAAGCTGAAGGCAGAGATAAGGATAAAGACAAAGATACATAGCACCAACTTCCAGCAAAGAGACCAGACCAGAACCAGGCACTCCTACAACATAGCCCAAACAGAGAGCAAGGGCCCAGGCCAGAGCTTAAATGGAGCCCTGGGCCAATGGCAGAGGCTGTGGGTGGAGGCCCCAGGTGAGGCTGGTCAGGGGCCATCAAGGTCTATTGGTGCCGTCCAGCTCTGACAGTTACAGCGTGTTGCAACAGCCTTCCTCAGTGCCTGCATCCCTAGTGTGGACTGTCCGGGAAACACAACTGCAGGCTAGACAACTACATCCTTGGGATCACCCACTGGATCATCACTGACTTTTTCAGAGACCTCTAGGACATTGTTTATCAGACTCTATGAAAGCCATGTTGACTCAGCCCCAACATATGGTATTTATCCCCGAGTCTACTGCTTCTATTTTCCTTCCACATTTCTTCCAACCACGTTGTGTGAGTCAGCACAGGCAAGCAGCAGAAAAAACTGCAGACCCACGGCTGAAATGCAGGTGGATTTATTTTTGTTACCTCGCCAGCCGGGGAATGCCCAAAGCAACACCCAGGCGGAGGCACACAAGTGGGGATGCAGGCACCGCTACGCTTGGTCCATGCTAGAGGATCCCCAACCTGCTGGTTACACCTGTTTGTCAAGGGTTCGCACATCTCATCCCATCCTCCTTGCCAATCTTCCACTTTTAACCCATTCCTCCCAACACACAGGTATGCAAGAAATACAGTCACTCATCCTGGATCCTTTTAAAAGTTTGATTGCACTTTCCCATAGCTCGGGCACGATGGGACTTCAGCTGCAGTTACCCACCTCACTCAGCACCTGAGCTGTTTCATACGAGAGCTGCCTTAGAACTCCTGCGTGAGCATCATCTGCTCCTGGCAGGTTGTTACTGTTCATTGCACTGATTTGTGCTAAAACTCTTTCTTCCAAGTAAAGGTATTTTTTCAGAGACATTCTTCATGAATCTGAGATTTCCTCAGATTCGACCCCTGTAAGGAATGATCTGCTCAGGAACTTTCTCGTCCTGCTCTGTAGTCAGTGTCAACCTCAGGAATGCCCGGCTTTTCTGCAATAACCCTATCTTCCCCGAGAGTCCCTTTTATATCTTTCTTACATATTGATTCTGTCAACTTTGATAAACTGCCAATTTTTTAAAAAAGTTGTTACCTTTTTACATGCATTATGTGTTTCCACGTGTCAGAACTTACGCTGCTCCTTATTTTCACCATTCAGATATGACTTTCACTCTTCTTACTTCTATTGCGCCCCATGTCTAAGCATGATTGTTGCCTTTTACAGTGTCTAGTATACATAGATTTTATTTCTTTCTCAGGTATGTCATTTTATTGCCATTTCCAAGTTTTTATCCTTTTAGTTGCTTGTTTTATCTAACTTCTTTGCTTTTAGGGAGTTACCCATCTTAGAGTGTCGTGTTACTACTGTGCATTTTTCAGTTCTTTCTGTGCAACGAACAAACTGAATTTATAGAAACGTGCAAACATATTTACATGTACATATGTATCTCCACAGTGGCTTTCAGGGAAAGAAGCCTGAATCCTTTCTAAGAAACAAAACTGGTTCCATACACGACAGACTACTTTCAGGTGAAATTTCTTAATAGACAAACATCAGACAGTTGGGCAGGAATAAGCATTTCTTTCATAGATCTGTCAGGATGAAGCTTCAGAAACAGAATAGGTTCAATTTGTCTATGTGTTTGTAGGGACATTAGATGTCTTTGAAATACATGCTGCTAGGCTAAAAGTGACACAAAAATGTACAAGCAGGTAATAATGTTCAGTATTTTCTTCCTGTGTGTCATTCAAAGAATTTTGAAAATATATTGAAACACTATACTGAAAAATGGGGTGGTTAGCCACATTTCATGAATAAAGAAATTCAGATGCTGGCTCATGAAAAAGCTCCAGGATCACTCAATAGCAGAACATAAACTAGAAGCCAGGAGTCCTATGTCCCCCCTCCCTATGGCAGTTTCTACACGCTCCTGACAAGTAGTAGTTGGTAAAGGAACAGAGCCTCCGGTCTTCATGTGTTCTCTTACAAGGGCTTAACGAGGCAGCTGGGTGCTGTTACCTTTCTTCTAGACAAGGAACCAAGCACATAATTAAGGTCAGGTGTTCAAAGCTGATTGCTAAAGAGAAGAACCTTCACCCACATTTAGGATTTGGAACAGGTGTGCTAGCTCTCAGGAGTGCTTATTACCTGTGGCTTTCACAGAGACCAGGGTTCTAGCTTTGAAAACTTTGTCTTGAAGGAGCTGTCTAGCTTCGCACAAGTGAAGCTTTGTTAGTGTTTCTGTGGCTCATCTCTTCGTACTACAGAACAAGTACTTTGCCTTGGATCCTGAGGAATGTAGGTGGGTGCTGTGGTGCTGCCTAGTGTGTAGCTAATGGTGGGGACTGGGTGTTTTGCGAGGCTTTTCCCATGAGATGGGAGATGGTTATGTTAATGTAAGTATTCAATACTGAAGTAATGATTATTTAGTTATTTTCAATGTCAAAATACAGTATATGCAGTGATGTTTGTCAGCACAAAACAAGCACAGTGGGTGCTTGATACAAGTATGTATGATTAAAAGACTAGAAGGAACCTTCAAGACTATTGAGTCCAGTTACTGCTGGCCCTTGCATTAGCATCATATCTTCAGATGTGCTGGAAGAATGGGGCAGCACATATGTAGTTTACTCACCCCCTGGGAAAATAGTGGTGCTCTCTGCAAAACCAAAGAAGAGAAATTTAGGAGAATGTGGTTATACTAGCTCCCTCCTCAGTTTTTGGATGTGTATGTTTTCAACAGATTGAGAGCTGACATTGTGTATGTTAAAAATGTGCTAGGAGAACTTCCATGAAGATAAATATTTGAGGCCCTAATTTTATATCTCATCCAAAATGTGGGGTTTCTAGCCAAAATCCTTTGAACACCAAGCTGTTAGTATCAGCTGGTTGTAATTCCCAGGAGAAAAGGCAATATATTCAGTAATCAGCACCATTTTTTTCTGGTTTTCTCGACTGTCTAAAAATGCTTTTATGCAGGTATTTTGCAAGTTTGTGTTTGCTTTTGAAACTTCATGGTTTTACATGGTATGTGTACAGGAGATATGCGTGTTACAATCTTAACCCTGGAGACTCTTGAGTTAGGTATGTAGCAATTTGACTGAGTTTGGCTTATTGCATTGCTGGGATTTGACAATAGCAGCAATTCAAAGATTAGAGTTGCATTATCTCAGCAATCTCAGAACTGGGACTTTCAAGTACATATTATTTGTGAGCCATTCAAGAGCAGTTTCTGTGCTGGGACCATGTAATGCAAGCACCCTATAGCCTGTGCTGATAGGGAAATATAATCTTCTGCTGCATTCTAGAGTCATATTGGATTCAACCCGCACATCTACCACTACTCAACTTCCTAACGGGCTGGTGGGATGCTTGGTGAGGCATCACCATCTCTAGTTTGCTATCCATGCCCAGAGTTGCTCTGCCTTGGCTCTCTGACTTCTATGAGCAGCAGCTGATTTCTAGGCTCTTCTTGTCAGTGGAATACATGCGGAGGAGGGGGGTAGGGAATTGAACTGAGAATCTTCTATGGCAGTTTTATGCTGGTTGCTATTAAAGTTGGGCATTTTAGATCCCAATGCTCTGCTGGGAAAAAAAACAAAACTATTTAATTGGTCATTGTATTATACCTGGAGACTGAAAAGGGTCAGAAACATATGTGTATGTGGCTGTCTTCATCTGCTGAAGAAATGGATACCTTGTGAACACAGTCAAGCTGAAGTGGGGAAGGGAGGAAGAGAGAAAAGAAGGTGGCAGAATAGGAGTCTGTTGTGCCTGCACGTGTACTTTGGGTGGGCTGTCTGCCAGCAGTGGGATTACCATGGCCTCTTTTGTGGTTCTGCTACACAAAGTTAGTACGTTCCCTGGATGCAGTGGAGAACTGAGATCTTACACCTTAAGTGTTTTGCTTTTGAAATGGTTCATATATTTTGAACAGTTACTAGAATTCATATAACTTGCTAATGCTTTTATCTCCAGGGCAATGCTAATATCCTGTCTCCAGGGTAACTGTACAGTAGGTAAGCTCAGCTCATGTTTTTTTTCCTTTTAAAGCTATAATTACAGCCCATTAGTGGAGGATAATATAAAAGATATGGAAGAGACCAAAAGTTCTCTTTCATGGCAGTAATGGTCCTGCTACATTTCACTAGAATTAGAAAAGGAATAATTGTGCATGCTAATTGCCATATGCATGCATACAAGCATAAGTGCATGCATAAATGCAGAAGCACAGAGTTTTGCATAAGTGCACCCTCTCTTGCAAGCGCATAAGCATATAAACATTAACAAATATTTGCTCTGTGAGGAATTTTTAAGAGTATAAGATCTGGAACAGGAATTTAAACAGTGTTTGTGTGGTGAGGATAAGGTAGGAATCTTCCCCACCCTCCCCCAATCCACTGCTGTGAGACAGGTCTGGGATGGAACAGGATTGCTGTCATAGTGGTGGTTATGTAGTACATCATCGGCTCAGAAGCATTATCACCCACTTGTGTGCACCTTCAGCTAAATATTCATAGATAGAAGGAACAAATGAAAATTTGCAGGTGCTGTCCCAGTCCTCATTAGAAGAGATGCTAAGGAGGGGGTCTACCAGAAGTATGAGAACAGCCTTCTGGTAAACTGGTTAACTGTTTTTCTATTCTTTCCCATTTCCATTCCTACTAGGAGGATAACAGCCTCTAACTGCCCTGAAATGCTTGGCTTAAGGCCCCACTACTCCTCTTCATTCACTCAGTTCCTCTCAAATAGCCAAGATCTGAAGCATAAAAAGGTACATCCTTTTACTGACTTATTGCCAGGCATTTTTTGAGTGCCCCCATCATTTCTGTTCATGCAGACACTGAAATCTGCCCTAGCCTGACTAATAGGCAGCTTTAACACAGGCCTGTTTCTGTGGAAGATGTTTTTTAGAGGAAAAAAAAAATTGCCTAGTGATCGGACTTTTCTATCAATATTAATGTGTAGCATCAGCTGCTCTCAGTGGAAACTTGTTTTGAGCAGAAACTGTTGAATGTAGATAGTATTTAAAGCTACACAAAGTGTGCTTGTGTGAAAAGTGAAGTATCTCTGTCAGTTATTGTATCAACACAGTGACATTGACATTCCTCTTTTCCCTGTGGATTGCCAGGCAGTTAGTCTCTGCCAGTTTCCCAAGGCAGTTTAACAACATTGTCGAATGCTATTCCAGAGAGTGTGTTGGAACATTAATACTGGTCTAATCCAGAGCAGTGGATGTTTTGTGGATCGATGGTCAGGCTGGAAAGAAGACCCGGGAGCAGTGGAAAGAGGGCCCTGTCAGGATGGGGGCATGTGTGTAAAGCTGCAGAGAGGCAGATCTGGAGTTAGTTTGCAGCCCTAAGTATCTCTGTAGAGTTTTGAAGAGTTCACACAGTGCCCAGCAGGGAACCAAGCCACAGCTATTAATCTCTTGTCTCTAGAAGTACTAACTTACACATAACTAATGTATTGATCAAAGAGGAATTGAACTGGTGCGCACTGGAACTTACCTGCCAATAGGAGAAAGCTATGTATTTTTTTCCTGTTGTGCAGTTTGAAAAACATACAAGTCAAAATGTTGTACTCTGGGATGGCCCCAGCAAGCCTAATGATTTTTTCCTAATGACCAGAGAGAAAATAATCCACTGAGAGTACTGCTAACCACAAATGTATCCCAGGATCCTGTCTCTTCTTTTGATAGCAGGTACTTTAGGACATCAGTCTACTTCTGCAATACAGTTTGCCTGTAGCCATGTGACTGCACTTAATCAGGATGCACACTGTCAAATATTGGCAAGCATCTTGGCTGTAGTGGTAGGTACCTCTGCAGGTAGGGCTCCCTATTGGGATTTAATTCATCCTAGCAGAACTGGGCTGTAAGACAAAATCCTTGGAATCCCAGGGCACAGACCCTTAATGCAGAAGAAGCCACAGAGCTGGTTACAGTGGCAGCAAAGCTCCATGTGTATGTGTCTATGTGGAAGCCACAACTAACATCCCAAGTCCACCTGCTGTAGTGCCACATGATGTTATTTCTCTCTGGTTCCCACTACCTGTTGCAAGTAGAGGGAACAACACACCAGTTAATAGTTTATAAATAGCCCGTACAGTTTAGTTGTGCACAGCCATCTGTTGACAGATGACAATCAGAGTAGGGGCGTGAGACTCAGCATTTGGGGGGAGGAACTCTTACCACTGAAAGGGCTCCAGGGGAGCCTAATGAATGTCAGTGTACCACCCTTGGCTTCCTAACTGCTGGAAGGTGGGTGTGTTGGGATGGTATGTTGGTTCGGCAGTAACTCCTGCTCAAACTACCCTGGAGTATAGGGATGGTTCCAGAATTCAAATGGGACATGTGAGAGCATGAACTCCTGAAGCAATTGTAAAGAACAGTATTTGTAGAGAAGGCTGAAAAATGAAGGAGAAAATCACCTTTCCACATAACTACTACTGTAGTATATGGCTGGGAGATAAAGTGGGAGAAGGGTCTTCTTCAGGAGGTCTCCAGAGACTCCTGATAGACATGTGCAGGGTGGTATGAGAGATCTGAAATACTAGATACTTCATGTCTTACCTACGTTTAACCTACCACTGTCTGGACTGAAGGGCCTTGTTCTCCTCTACTGTGTGCACTATCTCTGCTCTAATAATGGAAAAAGAGAATTTTTACCTTGTCTTATATTCTTCTCCTCAGTCTCAAGGAACAAATTGCTCACCTGTTCCCACCTGTAAGTGTTGGACAAATTAATTTAAAGCAATATATGTATGTATGTGCAGTGGTGGAAAGATGGGAGAAAGAGAAGAAAGCATTTCACAGGAAGAATAGGGGAAGGGAAAATTCCATGTACTCCAAAAGCAGCTTGGAAACTCAGCAGAACATTAACCAGGCCAATATTTAATTAAGGCTTAATACTGTAAGAAACAATTTATGCTGGAATAAAAGTCTCACTATTTCAGTTCAGCACCACTAATATTGTTCTTTCTGGATCATGGTCTTGGAGGCTGCTAGTTGACTCCTCCCTGTTAACAGTGTTGAGAAGAGTTTAGTATAGGGAGAAGAAATTGCAAAGTGGGTGGTAAGTCCGTTATAGGATTTTGGCCAGAAATACTGGTTAAAGAAACACCATGGCTTTGTGACCTTTCTGCATGGCTATGTCACCTTCCTGTAAAAAAAAAAAAAAAAAAAAATCATTGCTAGTGTAGGCTAAAAGTATCCTTAAATCTAAAAGATCAAAAATACTCTGAAAAGATAGAGATAGCCATATGAATTCTATTGTTCATGATATGGATAAAATATTATCTACAGCCTTGTTCTGGCATCCTGAAAACAAATTCCTGGTGATTCCAAATGTCAGCAGAATCTACTAGCTGAGCTTTGCTGCCTGTACTGTTCAGAGTCTTTGGCATGGGTTCAGAGTAGAAATGAATCTGAACACTTCTGAAATCTGGGAGGCCCATATGTGAATCCAGTTATGTATCCTGGCATTTTGGCAGAGACAGTTTTCTATTACAAGACTTTGAAGCCTACATAAAAAAAAAAACACCTTCATGCTCTCCAACTAAGGGCATATGAAATACAGCAGCTTTATTTAAGTGAACCCAAAAGTTCAAACCCACTTACTTTCATTTTTTTCCTCATTCATATTTGGCTTTTCATGAAATGCAGCTTCCAGTTGCTTTGAAGGCTGGTGAATCTCTGTAGATTTTTTTCAGCTGATCTCATCTGTGTTTTAATTTTGGAACCATATGAGCATACATGCTTTCACAGTTTATTTGGCATGAAGTGCTTTCAAATCTTGTCAGTTTTTCTTAATGATGCAAAGCTAACCATTGTATGACCAAAGTGATTGCCTTTACTAAATTTTAATATTAAACTAAAATAGTATCTTCACTATCACAGAAGGCAAATTCTAATTTAAAAAGGTGAAAATATGTGAACTTGAGACAAAATACAATTCTTGACCAGTTTGAAAATTAAATGCACAGGGTATCTGATATTCCTTTCAAACTGAAGCAAAGTCTGGCAATATCAAAACTAGTGGAAATTTTGTATGACTTCAGCAATGAAAGGATTTTATTCCTTGAATGCTCCTATAACAGCATTATCTAATGAATGTGAGATGCAACTGTTAGTCATTATAGAAACATGGCTATTCTTACTTTATCATTTATGTCATCCTTCCAGGTAGTAGCATTTTCTACTGAATATATATTCTGCTTTCGGGGATGTGTATGATATAAGATGTATGGCTGGGGGAAAATCAGGCTCTAAGAATCCTTGGTTGCCAACAGCATGCCCTTTCTCATAAAACCCATTTTGTAAAAATCTCTAGAAGATGCTATCATCTTTTGGCAGAAATGCCTTGGCCATATAATATAAACATCATGAAATACTGCATGCTGTAGTGTAATTGAAAATCTCTCTTGGTGCTCTGAGGACAACCAGACCGTGGTCATAGTTCAGTGTCTCTTCATATCATCTTTGATATATTTATTTTCTTGTCATGTAACAGTTTGTGAAAGGCTCTGCTACATGCATTAAACAGCCTCATTTAACACTGCTTTTTCAAAAAGATAGAAGTAAACACAGCAAAGAACCAAAAATGACAGAATAAACCAAGCTGGTATGTGGAGTTCAGGATTTCACAACGTTGAGCAAAAACCATTTGCATGCAGGGAAGTGGGCAGACTGGTAAGTACAGCTATAGAAGGTAATGGGTAAATGTTGTATCTTTGTGCAGACGGATCTAAACTAAAGACAGTTAAAATGGATTTTATATAAGAACTTTCCCAATAAGAGGAAAAAAATAACAGACTAAAGCCAAAGTGCCATTTGTAATCCAAAGCAGCAGTGTGTCCTGAGTTCTTTTCATATATCTACTTGATAGCTAGATGATTTCAGCTTAGAAAGAGGGCTAATAGATTTTTCTTTTTATTACTGCCATTTTTCAGTATCACATAAATCACATCTTTATAGTCTTGGTTAGGGTTCTCCTGTAAGAACAATACATTTATATTTAGTATGTCCAAGCCTGTTAGTAATGTAACAACACAGAATGAGGGGGAAAAGGAGAATTAAAAACATTATGGAAGCTAAGGTCAAACACAAGTAGTTTTTAAGCTTGTTTTTGACACTTAAGAGAATCTAGTATCCCAGTCATCAATAGTAAAAACGTATAAAAAGTTAAGTGACAAATCTGCCAGTGGCTTTGTTTTGCTCTCCTATTGATAGGGAAGCTTACAGTGACCTGAAGCTGAGATACAGGAAAAGACCAGGAGAAATAGGTCCAGCAAGTTCTGAAGGCTTGCCTAAAATGTTCTGTGCTACACAAGTACCTTCCAAACTTTCTTGGTACTTCACAGTGAAGCTGCTATACTGTCTCTTCATGCATGCATGTATGTGTGAGGTGTGACTATAAGCAAAAAGCGTGGAGAAACGGTGAACCCCTAAAAGAAAAATGACAGATCTCTCCAGCTGTCCAGTATCTGAAGAAAATAGCTCTGAGATTAAAAGTAATGCATTCTTAAATCATCTGTAAAGTGGAAATAATTTTACTGTTTTAATGAACATCTGTCTGCTCTTTATATTTTGCCTTTCAGCTCAGACAGTGAAAACAGCTAGTTAAATCTGGCTTCCCCTTGCCAACTTTTTGCTCCATTCTTTGTAAGGTTTAAGACATGGCTATATCAGAGATATCTTTTGGGCTTTATATTCTCCATTCTCTCTGCTATGATGTAGCATCAGTGTTCAGCCATGAGTATGCTTTAGTGCACAATATTAGCATTACCCTTAATTATGAGGTATTTTATTAAGCAGACTTGTTCTCTAGCACAGATACTGAAAAGACATAGGTAGAAAAATATTTCCTTATTTTTAGATTCCAAAGGCTCTCAAATGTTGCCGCTTGCATTAATTTGTGCAGTAGTACTGTTGTAAGTATGCATTTTTAAGTCTGCTGTCACTGAATCTGCTTTAAACATGGGGAGCATAATAGAATAGTTAGAAATGTAAAAATCTCTTCCTTTCCATCTGCAAGACCCACAAGCTATGCACAAAATTAGACAATAATAGGTCAAATTCAGCTATAACAAATTTTATGAACAAAACTGTATGTAAATATTTCCTATTGTTATCATCCCCTAAACAGGCATTCAAAAAATGTGCTGGTCACTTGGTTACACTTGATTCTATCACTGTTTTTTATACCATCTTGTCTTTCCTGATAAGACTTCCCTCTGTCCAGAGGGGACCATGGCTTATCTTTATTTCATGCAATGTAGAGCCTTTATTTTGCTTTCAAATACGCATACACCTTGCTACTAACACTAAAATGCAGTGGGAAACACTGAAATCCTCACAGATGAATAACCCCAAGAGCATGTGGTGTTCCACGGCCTTCAGCTCGAATGCCAGAGGCTCCTCTCAGGAGAGGGCAGGTAGAGACCTATGGACCTCTGAAAACTCCTTTAAACAGATATGAGTTGTAGCCTCCAATGACACAGCTGAATCACAAGATTATCTAGGCTTTTCTTGTTATACCATTAGGATTTATTGATGTTTTAAAATGAACAGGGGCAAATATTTAGGAGTAAGTTCCAGAGTTAGGGTGTTACTAGTCCAGGATGTGAGAGACTAAGTGATGCTCCCTGCTCTGCCACAAATATTTTCTGTGGCATCAGATACCTCATTCAGATTTTGATGTATAGTGTTGTTCAGGCAACTGACTTGCTGTAGGTATGTAACCTCCCTTGGTTTAGTCACCTTTATAGCTTCAGAAATCTGAACTTCATTCTAACAGAGAATGTTATGAATTCTTTGTTGGAGTCCAGCTACCCAATGCAGCAAGTACCTCCCTACCTTCTGGGGATGTTGTAAGGGTCAAATTAGGAAAGAGTCAAATGCTGCTGCTGTAATAATAGATATATAGGCATATAAAAATATACAAATTCAGGGTAGCTATTTCAATATGAGTTTTTCTTCAAGATGAAGCGTGTGCAAAGGTTACTGCTTAGATTTTTGCAAAGTTGTGGCTGACTTGTTTGCTGGGTGTTCTTGGGATGCTTGGTTAAGTCTAGCAGACAATTTATTTTATCATAGTAAGGGAGGATTTTTTGATCTGGAACAGGAGGCCTGGAGGAGTTGTACTAATCAGCAGCTACATTGTCTGGAAATAATTTGCTTTCTACCAGAACCCTTTAGCACATGGGCCATAACATGACTATCTGTTACAATGAATTAATATTGTTTATTCATTTCCTGTCTTATATCACATGATACTTGCGTTTATTTTATGCTGCATTTTCCACTTTAACAGCCAGCAATGTGAAGGCTGTTCAAATTTCACACAGGGCAAGCATATGGCAGAGCAAACTAGGGCTGAAAAGATCATGAAAGTAAACAGGGCTAACAAATCAGGGTAATTCTGCTTTATGATACCAGTCGTGCACTCAGGTGAAATAGAACCTTGCAGTCTAATTTTGCTGCAATGATCTCTGTTTTAATGCTTCTGTCCACCTGAATGCTTTATAATGATCATTGTTTATCTCAGTATCTTAAGACAGATCTAAGGGAAAGTACTATCATTGTAGGGCTGAGATTTGGAATCTCAGTTGTTGATCAGATGCTTATTGCCAAGCCAGTGTCTGGTCACCAGCATAGGCAAAAAGTGCTGAAATCTCATCTTCTAAAGTTAGCACATGTGAGAGGGAGATGCTGTCATGTTATGCTGTACCTGAAAAGTGTGCCTTCTAGTCTACACAGGGAAAATTACACTCAAGTGTCACTCTCTCTCTCACACACACCTACACAAAGAATGGTAACTTTTATGAAGCTATATTTCATTTTCTTGTAAAACATTGTTTAGGAATGTACTGTAATCAAATCTGAAGGTCAAAATATTTTGCCACTGGTTTCAACAGCTTCTCTATATGATATTAACTCAGTGTTCACCTGTGGAATAATGCTGAATCAGAGAAAATGAAACTCAGCATTTGCTTAATGTTGTTTTATCTCCCAATTCCAGGAGTTATTGCTTTAAATCATCCTTTTTGTTGCTTGTTTGGCTGTTACTACTTGCATCAAACCCTTTGCTAGCAGTAACACCCTTGTATTCACATGTATGGTTGTGCCTGATCATCTTAAACCAGTACATGAGAAAGAAAACTTCATGTGCCAGAAACTGTTTCCAGATTCTCTTTTATTGTCACCACTAAACAGCAGGGCTTCATGTGGAGCAGCAGCGGGAGCAGCCCCAGCCCGCAGGCTGGAGGCGCACACAAGCCCCCACCGACAGCGCACGGCAGCCGCTGCCATTTACCGGGCGGCCCGACCCCCGCCAAGATGGCGGCCCCCTGACCCCCGCGCTTCCTCTTCCGGCCGGGGTTGCCATGGCGCTGCCTCCCCCCTCGGCCCTCCCTCAGCAGCCGCCGTGTGTGTTTACATCGGGCGGGAGGAGCCGGAGCCTCAGCGCCGGGGGAGACGGGGACGCAGCCGGCGACGACGGCCGCCCGCCCTCCATCCCCAGCGGGCGGTGCGCCGAGAGACGCGGCATGAAGGTGAGGCCGGGGTAGGGGGGCCCGCTAGCGGGGGTCGGTCCCCCCGNTTATTTACTGTCGGGAGGCAAACCGGTTTGGAAGTGAGGTGGCCCGCTGCTGCTCTCCTTCCCTTTCAGGGTTTGTGTCTCTGCAGAGAAATCGTCCTACTTTCCCCTGGTTTCTTAGCTCCTGCAAATAATCTTGCAGTTTTACACCCCCAGCAGTCGTGGGGCTTTATGCTTTCCATACACCTCCAGGAATAACGCAGCCTCAAGCCTTCACCTGTGTTTCTTCTCTCTCAGGCCTTTCAGAGAGCATGGGGAGAACCAGTGTCCTTCTGGTTAGTTTGCTATGGAAAACCCCTATGGTAGGGACAGGCTAACTGGGGTCAGAGTCATTTTGTTTTGAACTTTGGTGTCATGGTAGAGATGGATGCCGAGACTGGGTTATTGAAGTTGTAATGCATTAGCTCTCAATTGAAAGGTTCTCTTTGCAGTTCTTGTGCTAAGGAGTCAAACACGGGATTACATTGCAAAAATGACTTACAGTAGTGCTGTGGTATTTTTTTTCTTTATATCGTGTTGTATCTGTTCTGTTTGCAAGCATATGACTTTATAAACTGTTCCCTTTCATTAATCAGCTTGAAGCGCAAGGCATACCAGGTACTCCCTGTCTTCTGAATTTGTCTAACAGTGAAAATTTTATCAATCAACAACATCATAAGCTCTTTGAGGCAGAAATTGTACGTACCTGTGGGCTGCACCTGTCATGATAGAAAATTTTGGCTCAGGCCTTTCTGCAAGTCTAAGTCAAGTAAGTGAATTATAAGTTCCTCAGCTTATGAAGATTTTAGATTCTGGGCAATGCAAGTTGTGGTCGTTCAGGTTAAGTATCGTCTGTGTGCACAAGGAGCACCTCTCTGAGTGTCTGTGCAGTTAACAGGTGAAAGAAAAGGGACAATTTCCAAGCATACGGAAGAAATATGTATATAAACTTTCCTACTATGCAGTGTTTTTTGTTTGGCTTTTTTTTCAAAGCTTGATGGTAAAGGGTGTTGTATTTTTTTTCTCTCTCTGAATTCTTGTTAGTTCAGATAGTGTGGGAGAACAAAAATATGTATGAGGAAGGTGCTGGTAAACAGTGTTATGGCCTTGGGTGAGTTGTTGAATTATACTGCAAAACAAAAGCCTCAGAATGCTGGCTGAATAGTACATCCAGCTTGAGGCCAAAAAATTATTTCCTTCAGCTTCTGTTTTATTGCATGCGGAGTAAACCACCAATTATTTTTGCTAAGCCCATTACTTCTGCTGAATTCCTCTTTTGCCCCACCAGAGTGGGAAAGCTCATGGCTATTTTAGATGGGCTCGCAGAAAATGTGGCAACATGTGAGTAGAGTCATGTTGTTCTTGTGAGGAATGTGTGTGTTTGGGGGGGAGTTTTTTCTTTTTTTAAAACAATTTATCAACTATAAGTGCTGTGGTGAGCTTCTCAGTATAAAAAGCTCTGCAGTTTTCTGTCTAAATAACTTATTTTAGTGTGTATTTCTTTCTATATGTACCACCTTGTTCTGTAACAGTTCCCTCAGTTTCCTCAAATCATGCACCTGCAATGATGTTACATTAAAGTCTTAAGCTGTGGGTGGTGGAAATAATTACATTTTTTTAAATTAACAGGTGGAATGCATCAAAATGTTTCTGCCTAGTTTTTCACCTCTTAAAAGGGAGAGGAAAGGAGTGTGTGTGTATGTATGGGGTGGATTCTGTGTGGTGTGGGAATTGGATCTGAATCCCTTTTATGGACCAGCTTGCAAATAGCTCAGCGGGACTTTGAAACAAATCAATGTAAAGTTTAAACTGTTGATCAATGCAGGGAAACTACACATCAGAACCAAACTTTTTGAAAAGTCATCTTGCTTATTTCTTCCTTAATTTTTATGCCTTGGGAAATTTATCCGGGTTTCTGTGTTTTAATCAGCGTTTGTTTTGAGTCTTTCTCATTGTTGCTGGTTAGCAGGTTGCTGAGAATGCAGGGTTGTCAAAGTACAGATAATGCTAGTTTGTATAACGATGGTCTGTCTACTTAGGGGAAGGAAGAGAAGTAAGCGGTAACATCAGGGGAATTCTGCTGTGCAGATGATCCTTTCAGGATCCATAACTAATGTCTGATGGTTGCTGAGGAAAACTGAAGCTTGATGTATTCTATTTTTAAATCAATCAAATAAAATAAGTATCCTGTTAAAAAGGTATGGTGAAATACAGCAGCATGGCAAAGTCGTAGTTTAAAGCTTGAGGTGCTGTAGCTGGCTTGGATTTCAGATCATCTCAGTGATTACTTTGCTTCTGTTCCTGTCTCTTTCAGGCAATGGCAGGTCTTAGAGGTGGCATCTATGGACCCTTTCAGGCTACACAAAATATAAAAGTGGTTGAGGCCCCTATTTCCTTCAGTGTAGGTCAGGAATGAGAGGCAATCGCCTTGAAGGTGGACCATTCCTATATGTTGGAATATATAAGTGATGTGTGAGGAATATGCCAAGAGCTTTTACCTTCCTTCAAGGGCACATGATGTTGATGGCAAGGAAATGCACCTTCTAAGGCTGCATTAGGAACCTGGTACCAAGCCTGTCAGGTGGGGAGGGCTGTTTCATTTGTTAGGGATGTGGATAACTGTGGGAAGAGGACCCAACACCCATCCATTAGACTGTCAGCCACCAACTACCATCACACAATATGTTTCTAGTATTATTCTGTGGGGCTAAACTCTGAATTTCTCAGGTCCTAGGCAGAACTGCTTGCTTCCTGGCTAACACTCTTTATACCTTACCTTGAACTGGTGAATGAACTAGGGCATTAAAATAGTCCCTGATGGCTGCCTGGTGCAGCAGCTGCTGCAGTGACTGCTTCTGACACTGTTCCTGTCATTGCTGTAACTGAAATGCAGTCCGGGGAATGAAAGGCGTCGAGTCTGTCAGGTGGTAGTGAAATTCTTGTTTGTGAAAGCAAGCTCAAAGAGGTGATTTCATTTCAGTGATTCTGTAAGTAGCTGATTCCCCCCCTTTTTTTAATTCAAAAGATCCTGCAAAGTAGGATGAAAGCTGGTGGTGCTTTGGCTTGTGCTCACATATGAGTTATATATATATTCGGATAAGAGCATAGTGTAGTTGAGACGTTTGCCTTTGAGAAACTCTTATAGCTATATTTAAGAGTGAATGCAAACTTACTGCCTATGGTTGCCCTGTTTTTATGACTGCTTTTGATAGCTGATGTTGGCAGATCTGATAAAGGGCAGGTATTTTGAAGATTAGGTCCAATCAAAAGTTATGGAAAGCCGAAGTAAATATTTCTCTTGCTTGTAATTACAGACAGCTCTGTTCCTGAAGGGTGTCATGGACTGTCCTGTCAAAACTTGACGTATGTGTAACTTTTCTTACATGTCTCTGATTCTGCCTAGCAGGGCTCATGACAATTGAAATGAAAAGTACTTGGGAAAGGAACAGCTTGTAAAAGAGAGAACAGACAAGAGGTATTGCTTTCTATGGAGTATATAGTTGTCTTTTTTTTTCCTGGCATGTAGTCTTAAATTTTTTATAGGAGGCAGGAGGAAAGTGAATGTAAGTGATAGGAAGAGTAAAGGGAACCACAGACTGTACAAATACTATAAATAATTCTGACTTAAATATTTGCCTACAATTGGTCATGTCTGGTAAGTGTACTACCTTACACATTTTTTAGTTGTTTTCCTTTCCCAGTGTTTTAGCTGAATTTCAGAGATATGGGAAGAAGTTACATGCCTTTGGAGTTCTGGGCAAAGTGCATGCTTGCACAGGTGAAGGCAGAGGTAGAGCTCTTAAACAGTTTCTCCAAAAGAAATGTTGTCGCTGGTTGAACTTGCTGGAAGTCACAAAAGTGGCTTGTGCTTGTGTTAGCAAACTTTATAATCTTAATGCTTGTGCAGAGCTGCCTAAGTTCTAATGCAATTCCTGTGCTTCCTTTCCATCTAAAGGTGAATTTGGAGGGAGAGCCTGTGCGCCTTGCAGGTCCTCAAAAATTAGAGGCAGTTGTTACCAAAAGTTACTGCTACCAGAATAATTTTTTCCTTTTAAGTCAACAGGTGTGATGTTTGCAGTCACAATTATCAAGTGTTTTCTCTATCTGACAGCTCTTCTGTTGCTGGGTGAAATAACTTCAGTTGGAATCTTATATGCAGCAAGTTGTGATCATAATTACACTTCTTGCTGTTAGTTTGGAAGAAAATGAGATTTCTATGACACCTGAAATAAAAGGGGCATTATTGCTGGCAGTGCTTTTGGCTGTCAAGTTGCAGGCATGCTGATTAGGTGTAAAACTGGAGAGCTTGGTGGTACCAGAAGATGTAGTGTTTGTTCTGTAGAGTAAGTAAATAATTCAATTGAAATGCTACACCTTTAAAACACTACAACAATAAATGCATAGTACAACAAGTGACACTGAGCTCAAAGTGCTCAGATCTGAGATCAGAACTAGTTCATGAAGCAGGAAATACTTTACTGCCTAGCCATCAGCAGAAGCATCGGGGTAGTGATGTGTGGTAAGTGCAGTGTATTACAGTCTCCCTGTCTTGTTTGCTCAATGCTAATTCCAGAATGTTCGGTGATTTGCAGCAAACACATTTTGAAATTCCTAATGAAAGAAAATTCCAAACAGAGGTAAGTTCTGGACTAGCTAAAATATTTTACACTTAATCTTAATTTCCAGCTTTTAAAGTGACTTGGTGCTTTCGGAACAACTTTTTAGCTTCAAATGGATTTGCAGCATTATTATTTTTGTCTACTTTTTAAAAAAATGAAATTATAAGTTTTGAACAAGTCAGCTTCTGTTTCAAATGGTTCCAGTGAAGCCTCTTGTGACATTGTTGGGAGTGTTCATATTTGTCAAGCTGGGTACATGTATATATATTTTGAATCTGAGTTTTGTCACAGAAATTACTAGTTTCTAACTGAAAACCCTTGGAAAAATTAGTTACATTTCAATTAATTACAGCTAAAATAGTACTTGTGTGCTGTTAAGGAAATACATGCAAGTAATGTAATTCAAGTTGGCCATAGGAAACCACTGTTACAGAATACTGCTTAATGCATCCCTCTGAGCTTTTTAAGAATACTGCATGGGATATTGTGACCATACTGAGGACAATAGAAAGAACTTTTTTTCTTGTTTTAGTCTGTAGTGTGGTTAAGAAAATATTAATGACCTCTTGGATATAGGCCTGTATTACTAAGCGGAGGGCTTCTCATTTGTATTTCAGACAAATTTCTCATGCTGTCTACAGCTTTCTAGAGTGATACTTGCACGTCTCATTAGGAAAGTGGAAAATATTCTTTCTGCAGCGTGCACTATCTTGTTTCTTTAGTCTGAGTAAAATTGGCATTAATCGTTATATCTACCTGCCAAGGACCAGGCTGGAGAAAATATTTATACTGCTTTTACTAATTGTTATGTAGAAAGTGCAATAAAACTGTGGGTCGTGAAGTCTCATCATTGCTTGCTTTTGGTTCATCAGCTCAACTGTCCGAGTGAATTTTCTTTTCTCCCCTGAAGTCTTTGTCGACAGGCAGTGAATGACCACCAGGTTGTAGGAAGACTTTGTCTTCCCCAGTGAAGTTACCTAAATCAGTGAGTGGTCAGTTACCGGTAGGACTTAATGGATATTTTTTTATATATCATTATTGGTAATTTAGTTGCTTTCAGATTGGTTTGTTCTGATGCAGGGTCCTGCTTTGGTCCTGCATCATTCCATGTCCATACTCTCTTTTCAGTAAGTTGGGTGTTTCTGTAATGACTGTTTTCTGTATGTTTAGCTTGTCTCCAACTTCAGTGGTTGTTAATGTTTGAATTACATGGTGCAATGACACTTTGCCTTCACGTAACTTCTTTTTTCCAAACAAGTGCAATTCAGTGCAGTCAGTTTTTCTGTATAAACTGTGTTCTGGACAAGGAATACCTTTCCTTGTGGAGGTGGTAGTTCAAACTGGACTTG
Organism: Anseranas semipalmata; assembly: GCA_013399115.1. NCBI lineage: Eukaryota > Metazoa > Chordata > Aves > Anseriformes > Anseranatidae > Anseranas > Anseranas semipalmata. Next base: position 71,663 of record VXAA01004497.1, read on the forward strand.
ACAGCAAATCATGCAGCCTCTCTCAGGGTAATTTTTCAGCTCTTGCTGCATAGTATCCTTTTGATGATTATGCTGCTCAACCTGCTCTGAGTGAGGAGCGTTCTTTGGGCCAGGTCAATACATGATCAAAAGAAAGGTGGTGTGGTTTTTTGTTTGTTTTGTAAAATGCTTCCTGTACTAACACTAATTTAGTAAAATTCAAATGGAAAAGAACTGCAAATCGAGACAAAATTAAAAACAATTATTAATTCAACAGTCCAGAACTGTTTGAACTATGACTGAGTAGACTATGTAGGCTTTTTGCTGTGTAAGTGGTGGTATCTGCCCCCACAAGGTGTGAAGGTAAAAAGTGTAAAACAAACTGTTTACTAGCTTGCTGGATGGAGAACAGACTGGTGTCATTAGCTCTGTTGAGAAGTTACTTATGCCAAGCAAACCCTAATTGGGATTACTCACAGCATGAAGTTGTTTTATTACTGTAGAAGTAGGATTTGATTCTTCTGCTGAGAACAATAGAACTCCGTCTTGATTTGGGGTTAGCAATGTTAAAACTTGGTCTTGTTGCCTCTTTCTTCTGCAGGCATGTTCAGGCCCATTGTCAAGACAAAATTGAAAATCATAGAATCCCTAAGGATTTTGCCCAAATGCAGAGAACAAGAAGTAATCGAAGCAAGTTTTCTAGTACTTTCTTACAGTGAACTGTGAACAAAGTGCTATAATTTTATGCTAGTGTCATCCTCAGCATTTCTATTTCTGTACTTTCCTTTAATGTTCTAGGGGATTTATAACTGCAACTCAAATTCCCCTTGGGCTGAAACCTGGCACAGAAGCTCTCATTATGAGCTAACCTTGTTTTGTAGAATTAAAAGCAAAGCATCCATCAAGAGGCTTTCTTAAACCTACAGGAAAGTGAAAAAACTGTTTATGGTTGCTGATCAATTTTTCTCTCCTCTACAGGAAAAATCCAGCCAACTCTGGAAACCCATAAGGTGTGGGTGTGCAGTCAATAGTGATGACTGATTCACTGGAATGTTCCTATTGCATTTAGAAAAATTGAAATGGAAGTCTTAATTCTGCAATATACTGAAAGTTCATGGCTGAAGTAGAACCTGCAGCTGCAACAAATATGTGCCTACAAAAGGTGCAGTGATAGTTTTGAAAGCCTGTTTCCACTGTTTGAGGGTGGTTATCAGCACTAGTGTATGGGGAGGTTGGCTAGGTTGGGTAGTTACGTGCGTTAGCTGAAATGAAGTACCTGTGAATGATCAGCTCCCTGGTAAACAGGCATCGTGTTGAACTACCTACACTGCTTGCTTAAAATCCTTTTTTAAAAACAAAAAGCTAGTTTAGTTTCCTTACGGATTGAGGCTTTATGTAATTCTGTAGAAGCGGAAAGGAGGTTCTGAAGTTAAGTTGATTAAATGTGAAATATCAAAGGTAAGTTCTGAGGAGCTTCATTACAGTGGTTGGATAGAGGAGAGACCCCGAATTAACACTGTCATTAATCATGTCATTGTAGAAAAGCCTGATGAAGCTCAGCTGTTATGTTACTGGATCTGACAAGTCTGTCACCTGCACACGTTTGGCCTAATCATAACATGTACCATCTCCTTCCCATTTGGGGGAAACAAACCTGGGATGAGAACTGTTTTGTTTGTGGTTTTAGGAATGGGGAAAGCATACAATATGCAGGAAACCAATTATTTTTAGTCTTGTGGGCATGCAATAAGCATTCTTACTTAACATAATGCAAAAATGGTCGATGCTTTCACTAAGGTACTTTAAAAATATCATTTTAAGTGCTTTGGGAATCTAAACTGTCCTGTGCTTAGGGTTTACTTTGCTTGTTTTTTTCCCACAGATCCAACTGAGTTTTGTAACTCTTTAGAGGTGCATTTATCCTTTGTAGTTATCAGTTGAGATATATTTTGTGCTACATTTAAAAAAAAAAAAGTGTTGGACCTGTGCTGAGAGAGCTTGAGAGTGAAATCACATGTGGAGCAGCAAAGCCTGCACTGCCATTAATTTTCTTCTGGTAAATTGCTTTATTGGAATTGTGCCTACATAGAATACCAGATTTGCACATCAGTGTTGGGCACGAATGAGGACATGTGATTTAGGCTGGCAGTTGTAGATTTGCGTAGAAGGAAACAGGAGGTATGACCTTGTCGGCTTCTAAGGAGAGGCTTTGCTAGGAAGAAGGCAGTTTTGAACAGTGAAAGAAGTGATGTTCTAAGCTTAAGGGCAGAGTGGGAGTAAATATGAAGATGAATGTAAGAAAGGAAAAACTGGTGTAAAGTGTTCTGGAACAAGAATGGAAATATGAAGATCTAGGTCAGTCAATAAATACATTTTTCACTTGAAAATGCAGAGAAAGTAGTAGCAAAAGTTTGGCCGGCATCTAGAATAGAAGGTAGTCTAAGAACTGAAATACTAAACTGCTGGTAAAGCCATGGCTAGGGGCTTTAAATTCCTCCAGCTTCTCTTCTGCAAGGGGGAAGTGATTCCCAATACACTTCAGTATAATGGAGAAAAGTATTATAGTATTCATGCATGTTGTGGAGTGTATGGGTGGTTTTTTGTTTGGTTTGTTTACTTTTGTGTAGGATTTATTTAGAAAAACCTAGGATGTTTCTAGGGATTGAGTATGAATGGCAAGCAGGGCCAGAATTGTAAGATATGTGCCTCTCCTTGTTTGGGAACAGCAGTAAAGTTGTTTTCTTACTAGTCATAAACTCTAGGAAACTTGAAGATATTTGCTTCAAACCTCATGAAATTTCAGTAATTAAAAAAAAACATGAAAATGATTTTTTTTTTCCCTTCCCCTTGGTTGGCATTAATTCTTGGTTATTAATAGCCTAATCCTGGCTCGGTGAACAGTCAGTTGACAGTCTCCATTTTAAAATTATATGCCACAATTACTGTAAACTAGAAAAGTAGAGTTCCAAAGGCCTAAAAGTGTGTGTGGAGAGGGTGCTGGGTTTTTTTGGTTGTTTGAAGAGTGTCTGTAGGGACCTTTTAGAAAGCTAAGCAATTTCCATCACTGACTTACCTGTTTGGGCATTTGCAGTTGCAGTCCTGTATCACTGTTGACTTAGATACAAAATGGGCCAGTAATGGTCCCCTGGTGTTTGGATTGCTCCTGAAGTACTTTTTTTTGTGTGTGTGTACTTAATACACTACTGAGAACAAGGTAGTGTAGGCTGTTTGTGTGATTGACTGTGCTGAAATAATTTAATACAAACATGATAATAAAGGCAGGTCTTTGTTCAAGTGTCATCAGCATAACTCAGTACCTTGTAGAAAATCCTGACCCTCACGGGATGGGAACCTTCTTCCTTTCCGTCATTGCATGGACTGCATGACTTGTAAGATACACAGTTTGAAATATGCTGAAAATCCTAGCATAACACTGAGGCTGTGGGCAGAATTACACTCAAGTGTTGTATCCCAGGGAAAAGCGTGAGGTGTAGTCTGAAATGCTGGTGATTACACTCCAGTTCGTGGCACTTCAGTTCAGTACTGGCAATCCTCTTGATCCATAAATGCATAGCCTTCTGTGAAACACAATATAAGACAGCAAAATGAGGTTCTTTTCAATTGTATGTTCCTAGGCTGTGTGCCATAACATATTCCTGTAATAATACATGTTTAAATCTTTGCTTCTGCAATGGCTCTAGTGAGGGATTGAACTGCATTCTCAATTTAAAAGGCTATACAAGCCCCATATAATGAAAAGAATATTATACAGTTAATAACCTACTGACGCTTCTGAGCTGTTGATGCATCTTCCTGCTTCCTAGATGCTTCCAGAATAGAATAGTTCAGTTGGAAGGGACCTACAAAGATCATCGAGTCCAACTGCCTGACCACTTCAGGGCTAACCAAAAGGTAAAGAGTATTACTAAGGGCATCATGCAGCTAGGGGGAGCTTCAAAGTAAAAGCAACATTTGAGTGCATTACTTCTGCTGTGGGTGGAACTCGAGGGTTATTATAGAATTGCTGGACACTGTGTGGCTGCTTATCTGCAACCCATTAACTTACACAGTTGCATGCATCCCTTTCCCATTGGTCAAAGATCCTTAAGAACAAAAAAGTAACCTTCACTGATGCCTCATTCTTTGAATAATAGTTAAAAAAGACCAACAATTTTACCTATAACTTAGTTATAAATCTTGTTAAAAGACAATTTCCTAGAATTTTTGGTTGCTGTTGATTAGTGTGCTGCCAGAACTGTGGATATCTTATATTAAGTATTGATGATTATATTGCCAAGCTTGCAGCAGACCTGGTGAGCTGAATTCAGCAGATATAACTACAAAAAGCAATGGACATGCTAATGTAATATACAAAGTCATTGTAAAGAGAGTCTATAATCTTGTTAATAACATCTGTCAACATCTGAGCCTTAAGTATTACTTCTAGGTATGGATACTGGAATCTAGCATCTCATCTACTGTTAACTGTTTTACATTTTAATGACTTAGTGAAATTCAGTACTAACACTGTGCATTTATTCACTGGTCTCAGTGATTAAATTGATATACTGAAGTCTGATAAACACAGATGTTTGAGACTGCTTCTCTTAGAAGCTCCCTATATAGAGTGATTACTGGCAAGATATCAATGGGATAAAATATCAATGAGATATGAATTTGGCTTATTCTTTAGAAAACATTTCCAACTTCATTTTAGGAAGTAAGAGATTTCAAGGTTTCTTGCAGGCAGTGTTTTTATTTTTATTAATATCAAATCTTGAAATTAAAACATGTAAATAACTTTTTCAGTGTTTGTTGGAATAATTCTCAAAAATACAAAAACTGAATACAGTTCAAAATATTGTGTTGTAATGAATTTTTTGGTAGTGAAAACATTTTTTCAAAAATTCTGTCCCTCTGTTAGATATTAAGAATGTTCTATAAAAGTAGTAATCTTGCATTGCATATTTTTCTTCTGTGGGATTGTAGTAGCAAGTGTTAAAATTTTGAATTGGAAGGAAGTGTTAACAGACAGCATCTCAGCCATGGACTTCATAGTGGTCTGTAGTGGGCTCTGATTTCTTCACAGCTGGATTTGTTAATACTAGTTAAGGGCTAAAGTTGACCCTCAACTAAGATAAAAATTTATTTCGGGTGTTGTCAGTGATAACCACTGTACTGGAGAGCCATATGGCTAGTGAACACTGACTAGGTCATGGATTTTTTTTAAAAAAAGAAAAAGCATAATGTCACGGCTCACTTCTGATAGCATTTTGCATCCTTGCATTTATGTAAATGACAACAGATATAAACCAAGGGAGCTTCACTATCATAGACTGTTGTCAGGATAAACCACTAAGCAAGTTTGTCTAATGGTAGCAAAGTGAGACTGCTGACTCTTCAGAAGAAGGTAGTTCATCCACAGTGAAAGTCTGCTTTTTCTTTAGTCCCTGGAAGTCAGATTGGCTCATCAGGCAGCATATAATCAGTATGGACTTAAGCTGTATCTTGTGCAGAGACTTCTTTAACTTTGTTTTTGTTTGTTTTTGGTCTTGCAAACTGGAAAGCACAGGTAAAGGATTAGGAGACCATTTCCAGTTTAGGAATTCTTACAGTTGCGGTTCAGAATATTTACAATGCAAATATTGGTGCTTTGTGTCCTACATGTCTACACCTTTAATATGAAAATGCATGTTTTGGTGTACTAACGTAGCCTTGTAGTCTCCTTTTTCTCTGTAGCATTAATAGGTAGAAAAGAAATGTATCAAAATACATTGCTTCTGGTTGATGTAGAAACTTGCTCGAGTACGTATTCTATATTCAACTTGCTCCTGTCCAGAATTTTTTTCTACATTCTTAAAATGTAGATCACATTCAGGTGAAGTGATCAGATGGTTAGACCTTGAAGTTCATAACTGATTCCTGGGTTTGATTTTTTTGATTAGGCTATCTCAGTTAAGTTACTACTTTCTCATTGGTGCTCCATGGTAAATATACTTTTCTCCTTTCCATGATAGCTACTATGAGGAACGACTTAATGTTTGAACTGGTACTTTGTAGTGGTCTGTAGTGGGCTCTGATCAAAGCTGGGTGGTATTGGTATCAGGTATTTTTAAATGTGGAGAAATATTAATTCAGTGTTGATGCCGTAGTTAATGCTTTCACAGTCATGGATGGCAAAAGTCAAGGTTGCAACAGTGGCACTGACACAATAGACTTGTCTGCTTGTAGACTTGTGCCTGTTTTGTTTCCCTTAAAATCAATGTGATACTTGTTTATATGCCCCCCCTTTTTTTTTGAGGAAAAAAATGAAGATGTAATGTATTCATTTAAAGGAAGAAATTAAAAAAGTGTGTTAGTCTTTGTTGCATGCAAAGTGAGGAAACAAAGTATTCAACACTGTTGGGGGTAACCTCATAGTCACAGGGTTTGAAAAATATAGAAATAGTGCAGACAATGCTATGATCCCTTTTTCTCCAAGTTTGAATAGTAAAAGCTTGTGAGCTGTTGATGTACCAGTGTTTAAGCTGGCTTCTGTAACCTTCCAGCTGCATATGGTCATATGCATTTTCAGATGGTCCGGAGTACAAACCCATTCATGTTTTTAAAGAGCCCCAAAGCCTTGTTTCTGAGTGCAAAGTTTCTATTTCACTTTTGACTGTACTGGCATTTGAAAAGAAAACTGATTCTTTTTTCTTTCCATAGCTATTCCTACTGTTTACTCTGCTGTTACTTTAAAAAAAAAAAAGAGGAGGGAATGGGGTGGAACACCCTTTTTGCTTTAGTTTGATACTTTGAAACTGAAAAAGCAACTACACTTATGTAGCTCTACCAGTCATGAAAATGTGTGTGCAAAGTGAGTTCAGCAGCCTTAAATACAAGTGAATGCTCTCTAAGTCAGCAAATCTGATAATTTGGCTCACATCTGTACACAACCAATGTTGCAGGCTCTTTCCAAGATCCTGAAGGCTTGAAAGTGGAATTGCAAAACTTTGGAGGGCAGTCTCGTAGTTCTCCAGTTGAGGTTTGTTCAGCATGTTATATATGCAGGTACAAATGTGACTGACTGGAGAAAACTGCGTGGTCAATAGACCTGGTTGGGTTAAGAGACTATGGACAAGTTTGCTTTGTCTTCCTCTGAAAAATGAGGTGTGGGACCATTTTTATAACCCATATTTACTACCTCCTGCATTCAACAGGCCACCAACATTTCAGAATCTAGTCTTGGTAAGACATAGATGAATCCTTTTAAATCAAAGATCAGATTTCTTTCTTGAAACTTCCAAATGATGGTGAATCTGCTGCCACTCTTGGTAAATGGGGATTTGAAATGGTGATTCCATTATGTGTATTAGAAATAATAATTTAGAAATTATTTCACCATTCAGTTCCTATTTTAGTCCACTCAGACCTTCATACTTTTGTTTGCTAGCTTTGCTAGCCTGAGGAGTCTTTTGTTTTGTTTTCCTCTTATAAGTAATTAGACTGCAAACAAATCTATCATCAGCTTTCTTCATCAGCTGAAGTGAGTTCCTCATGTCCTTAATGTCTGGCATATTATCTAATTGTTAATTATTTTTGTGGTTCCTTTCTGAACTTTCTCCAATTTACCTCTTCTTGTTGTTCTGTTCTGCAGGGACCTAGCTTAGAAACACAGATGGTGGAAGATGAAACTGAGGCAACAAGTGAAGAACTGCCCCCTCATCTGCAGGAAGAGCCTCCCGAAGGTACAGTAATGGCAGTCAGTATAAACTCTTTGCATTAAACTGGGGAAAGTGTTCAGGCCAAGGAAGTCTTCTTTCTTGATTTGACTTGTGAGCCTGCCTTTGCCTTTTTTCTGAGAGGGATAAAGCTTTGAGAGCTGAGCCAACCTCACAATTGGAGGTCTAGCCAGCCCCCAAACCTTCTTTTGCATTTGAAGAAGACTGCAGACGTTGTTCTGCATTTTCTTTAACAATATGGTTTCTGATTAAAATTGTCCTACCTAATCATCGTGTCTGTAGGTTTAGGAATAAAAGGCCTCCTGTATTGTCTTGTTTCTGGTGTTTTGAGTGATCATTAGGGAAGACTTCTAAGTAGTCATCTATTCTCTCTCCTTACCTCACTGTGCAGCTTCCTGCTGCTGATATTGTCCCCAGCAGAGCCTTGTCAGAGGCATTCTAGTGATTTTGTTTCTTTCCGCCATCTCTCTTGGAAGCCAGTTTAGCCATCTCAGGAGGAGGCAGCAAGAGGCTGTCAGTCAGTAGGAGGCTCAGAAATGCCAATTTTAATTAAAAGTCTTGTTTGCAGTGACATGCTCTGGATTTATACAGAGAACGGATTTTTCCCACTCTGTTGCATATGTGTATATATGCAACCAAATAGGTGTCACTTTCTTTTGAATGGAAGCTGCTAACAGTGCAGCAATTGGTGTTTTGAGTTTTGTTTCCAGTTCAGTGACTTTTCAAACACAATCACTCGTAATCATTCTGGACAGCTTAAACAACCCAGAGTGTGCTGAGGTTCTTATTAGCAACTTGCTGTTAAAATATCATGACATGTCACTGGGAAACATAAATGTGTTTTGTATTCTTCCTTTAAGAGAAGAATTTGTTCTTGATTTAGCGTTTATGCTGACAGCCATTCTTAAAGAGCATATGAACCAAATAGATAATTTTAGGTATCTGCTGCTCCATCCTTTCTTGTTCAGCATTCTGTTACAGTTTTGCCATTAAGTTCTAATTTCTTGCTCTGCCATTTCATACACCCTTTGGCAATTATGATATAGAGAGGTGAGTGAAAGGTAGGTCTCTCTTTGCAACTTTTATAAAGCCAGAAGGAAATCTGTGTGGAAGACATAGTGATTACCATATATATGTATACAGAGGATATAATCTTTCTAAGCAATGCCAAGCTGGCATGTAATGACAATGCATTGTTGAAGTAAGAATTCTGGTCAGTAGCCTGAGTTGGTGATTACATGAGCCTAGAGACCAAATTCTGAAATGTAGAACACAGGAGATCATCTTGTCTCATCAGCTTATCAAGAGTAGACTTAGATTTTTTTGGTCTATGCCTTTGAATTGTGTAATCAGAAGGTTTTTTTGAATATGACTACATGTTTTTGCAATTGAAAGTGCTTGCTTCTGCCTGCAATCTTGCTGGTTTGAATACTGATGAAAAATGTCATTATTAATATTCTACTTGTGTGACTTGTTGGGCAGTCTGGGAAAAGTATGTGTCCCAGATATGCCTGCTTTGCTAGTGTGAGGGAAAAGTACTAACAGTTCAGCTGGTTTGGTTAGGCAGCAGTATGTTCTTCTAAAGTCTGAGTTCGGTGTCTACTGTTTTGATTGACAGTGATACCAAGACTAGCAAAATAGGAGGGATACTGAGAGTACAACTGGAATGAGAGACTTCTTGGGAGAGGATGTGGGAGAATTGCTCCTGAAAGGTAGCCATCAGGATTATGCTGAAATTATAGCTAGTATTAGTGGAGCTGAATAACAGGAATGTTGCTTAGAAGCTGCTGTCTACTGACATAGACCAACCAGAATTACTAAGAAGATCATACAGTTGCAGGAGTGATTACATGTACCCCATGACATAAATGGATCTCTGAAGTTTTTTAATATGAAATGCCATTAAGCACTATCTTCTTGTTGCTCTTCTACTGTGTTCTGGTTTCTTCTGATAGCATTTTCCTAGTTAAATCAAATGCCTTGCAATAAATAAGCCATGTTGTTGTGCCTGCTGCGCTCATGTTTCTTGGGATCTATGAATTGGAGGCTATGCTGGTTTGCCTTCTGGTAATGAGTGCATAAGGGATGGAAAGCTCTCCAGAGTCTGTCCTTCTAGCACAATTCATTATTTCACCATATTGCATCACAGTAACTCTGGTTTCCAGCTCAGTGCGTACTTACTCTTCTCCTGAAAGGAGGGGGATTGGAAACACTGTGTTGTGTAAATATTGCAATAAAATAAAAGGTTGTTCTTCAGGGATTGTCATGTTTCAGAATGGTATTGCAGTATGGCCTCCTACAAATGAAGGGCCAATTTAACAAGTTCCTCGTGTCTGTAAGTCCCGTGGATAAGCCTATGTAAGGGTGTAGTGGAATAGCATAGCACGCTTTGCTTTCTGGTGCTGTGACAGCCTGTCAGTGTTTGAGACAAGGTAAAGTTCTGTGGCTTAAAAAGGAAATCAACTAGGAAATCTCCCAAAAGGTGACAGAGTTAGTAAGTAGTTCTGTGTAACCTAAATCTGTTTAGTTTATCTGCTGTCAGAGTTACCAGTTTTAATACTAAGTCAGAATATATGAGTCAAAATTATGGCTGATACAAGATCCCATTAAGTGACATTGGATGCCCCAAAGGGCTTTTTATCTTGTAAATAGATAAGCTGTGCTGTTATCGGTGGCATCGCTGTGCTGTGCCCTGTGGTGAAATGGGCCTGGCGCGGGCCTTGCTGTGCCGCGGCCCCGCGTCCTGTCAGGGGCCGAGCGCGGGCTCCCGGCCGCTCCCGGCGGCGGGCACGGGAGGGCGCTGCGCGCTCGGCGCTGCCGCGGCCGTCCGCGGGTTCGGCCGGGCCCGGGTGTTGGAAAGGGCCCCGCGGGGCCTTCGGTAGCCTCTGGCTGTGTAACACCCACACTTGGGATGTCTCTTGCGTACATCCGAGTGAGCAAGAGAAAGTGTTTAAACCTATTAGCTTCTTCCCATAAGCCACTTTGTGATATTACAAGGGTAGCTTTCCACACTTTATACCTCAGGAAGGCTGTTTATCCCCTAGTGATATTTTTACCTCTTAATTTCATGATCCACCTATCCAATTCACATTTTTATCTTTTAGAGCTTCCCCCCCTTAATCTTGTTAACATACTCTTTTCTTGTTAAAAGGCAAGTGCAGGGGAGCTGTAACAATTAGCTTTTGGAGTGCTGCTCAGGCCAGTGTGCTTAACACTTGACAGAGAAGGTGATGTGCACAGCAGAGTTACCGCCACCAAACAGTGAAGGGCAGCAATCTCTGGAGAGGAGCGAGTCTGTTTTAAGTTGCATGAAACACCTTTGTCTTTGCAAGAGGTTGCTCACTGGTCTGTGTTACTGATGTTTGAACACTGAGCTACTTTCAAGTAGACTCTGTCATCTCAAGTGTTTGCTGTTGAATGGCAGGCTGATTGTAGTGAGAGAACTTGATTTTACCTAGGTGCAGCCACACCATGCTGTATCTGTTTATCTGGTGTTTTAGAGTTCTATTGCTGACTATTTAATACAGTGCACTGTTAATTGCTATCACCACCTTGCTTTTCTGTCCTTTTCCCTTAAATTACCCAAGAAAGGTGATGGCAATGAAATCTGCTGGTGATTAGATCTTCTGTAACATGATCCATTATGAAAAGCCAGTATTTCTTCTGGTGGATGACTTGGATCCCGATCTCTTTTATTTGGTGACTTAGTGACCCTGACCTTGTTCCTGCTTCTTCACCCTGTTGCTAGTAGGTTGAGGGAGGTGATCCTTCCCCTCTATTCAGCACTGGGGAGGCCACACCTGGAATAGTGTCCAGTTTTGGGCTCCCCAGTACAAGAGACATGGACATACTGGAAAGAGTCCAGGGAAGGACCACTGGATGGAGCCAGCCTCTTTTCAGTGGTGCCCAGGGCCAGGACAAGGGGCAGTGGGCACAAACTGTAGCGCAGGAGGTTCCGTCAGAACACCAGGGAGCACTTCTATGCTGTGCAGGTGACGGAGCACTGGCACAGGTCGCTGTGTGGAGTCTCCCTCCCTGAGACCTTCAAAATCCGCCTGGACGTGGGCCTAGGCAGCCCTGCTTGAGCAGGGGGCTGGGCCAGGTGGCCTCCAGAGGTCCCTGCCAGCCTCAGTTGTTCTGTGATTTTATGGTCTTCTGCCTTGTATGTACTATTTCTGTGTATTTATTGTGTCTTTCTAAAGTCCCTGTGTACATCTTCTGTTACACTAATTCTGAAGAGAAGTAACTTTACTCTGTCAAACTGCAACTGTTATGAATTTCAGGAATGCACCCTTAGCATATTCTGGGGTATAGCTGTTCCTTTTGGCCCTATGTTGCTAATTAGCATCCAGTATGCTAAGTTTAGTGCAAAGTGGTACAGTGTGGTTGAAAAGCTGTGTCACTCCTTAACAGCAATATCCCCTCTTGGGAGATTACAGACCAGTTTGTTCTTCCTCAGTCTTAATGTATTAAGCATTAGAATTTTATCAGCCAACATACTATGATCGGTCTGTAAATGAGTGTGAGTCTTGTGTCTGAACTGTCCGTGCAATCCCTTCTGCAGACTTCAGACCTAGTAGAGATGTTTTTTCTTTTTTGCAGACAGATTGGGCCTTATGGAGTAAAACTTTTATTAAAAGCAATGGGTTTTAGCAGCTCTGCAGTATATAACAAATCTTGGGGAATTTACTTTCCAAATAACTGTGGTGTTCCTAATTCAAGTTTTTACATTTGCTGTGGGTAAAGAGCACACATGGATAGTTACTGTAAATCAGATGATTTACACCAATTTAGAATGTAGTATCTTGTGTGAACCCTATAATCTGTCTCCATGGAGGCATATAGCCTTTTCTGCTGTTTTATGTATTCTGCAAGATAAAAGTATATTGCATGCTTCTGTGGGAAGCTTTAGGACTACTTATCCACAGTTTAGGAATCTCTGATCCAAGGAATCTGGGAGCTTGTGGATCACTCATTCAGAATTGCCTTTGGATGCAAGTATTTTACCTAGATGTTTTATCTGTGCAATTCTTAATCAAAAAATAGCGGTGTTTCAATTTGGGTACCACTATGCATTTTGAAATTTCTGAAACTAATTAGCTTTATCTTCCTCCTGGCATGATGCTGGGTCATTCTCTCACAAGAGCACAGCAATCTCTTGAAGTCAGCAGAGGCCAAAAGAATATGCCTGTTTAGGCATCTCACCTGAGGTGTGAGACATTGTCTATGCTATAGGTGTCTAACTTTGTTGAAAGGGCATATAAGCAGATCTTTTTTCTTTTTTATGAAAGGGTGGCACTTTCCCACTAGTTAAAGTATTGTTGACAGAGGACAGTCCCCATCAAAAATGAAGTTTTATGGTTTGGCCAACTCCAGTTAGTGTCACACCAAGATTTAAATGGTGCAAACACAAGCTGCATCATGTTTTGTATCTTCATGTTGCAAGTAGTCTTTCCTATGTTTGTCTCCAAACTGACTATAGCTAAATAAGCACAAAGAAACCATGTTAGAAAGTGGCATTGTTGCAACAACTCAGTTTCCTGTAAGCCTTAAGCTCTGTATTGAAAAATGTTGCTTTTTCTGGTATAAAGGAACTTCATTAAAGTTGTCTATGGCACTTAGTGTAATCCACTACATATGTACATAACACAGTCTACCAGGCTGATATCTTCAAGAAATTCTCTTAGCTATGCCATTTGCTAAGCTCTCTTCTGCTTTCCCAAGTCAAGTCACTCTCTTCAGTGTGCTATGTCCAACAGTGAAATCCTTCTACAGAGGAGCTCTTTAAACAATCTGCTGTTTTTTGTCTGATGGCCAGTTGGCGACATTCTCAGCCTGGATTCACCTCTGCAGTTCTGTGGTATTACAGCGAAAGGCTGGGAACTGGGACAACTATAATCTGTTCCTAGTCTTACTGTTGACTTACTCTGTGGCACTAGTCGTGTAGTTTAGTCTTCCTTGAACCATGGTATTCTTTGTGTATAGAATAGAAATGGTTGCTCTTTTTTATAAATGAGGATGGTTAAAAAAGCAAATCGTTACTTTTTAAGCTTTCAGAGGTAGAAGGTACTTGAAAATTAATACAGAAAATGTGATTGCAATGTATAAATAATATAAAACTTTGCTTGATATATAACTTGTCAGGCTTTCTCTTTTGAGTCCACAAAAAGGTGATTGGCTTTGTCAGATAACTTCAAATAGACAGACAGCTTTCTTAAAAAGCAGAGAAAGAAATTAGCAGTGAGGCTGTCTGTTCATTGTAGTTGGGACTTTATGTACCTGGCGTGTCTTCTCATCTGTAAAAACATTTCCTGAGCTACTTCTGTAAATGGCCTGAGGCTGGAGAGCAGCATTTCAGTATCATCTGTCTCTTTTTAAGGCACAGATTCTGTGCAGCCATGCTCTTCTGTTGGCCAAAACAGTTCTTGTTTTTGCAAAAAGAAATGACCGGGAGCGTCAGCTCAGTCTTCCACTCAAAGTTTACCTTGGTATTTCTGGTGGAGTTGTAAAACACATTGACACATATCCAAATGCTAATACTATGTTTCTGTTTAATTTATTGCTATCATTATTTTAGTGAAAGCTGAGATTCTTCTTTGTTTAAATTCTCCAGTGGCTTCCTCATGCTTTATTTAATTTTGTTCTCTGGGGGAAATCAGCAGTCTGAAATTGGAAAAAATACTGAACCAGCGTGTACCACTTTTCTTCCTTCTTTCACCCCCAGCCCTGCTGTATTACTGCTGCCGTATACCTGCTACTGACAGTGTGCATCTTCCCTTCAGCAGCTATATTACATGGTCTCCTAGAAACAGCATGAAAGCTATTTAAATTGTTTTTATTCCACTTCTCCCTCTGCCCTATTCTTTCCTCTTTGCTATCTTTGTATGATATAATGAGATGTTACTTTGACAGCTCAGCATCCCTTTTCTCTAGCCTACTCCATGCCCTGCAAATCATTCTGTCACTAAGTGTTGTATGTGTGCACAGCATATGCTGTTAATGGCAGCATAAATAGCCTCCAAGTGCCTGGCAGATTCCAGAAGAAAGATTCTTGTAACTTAAGTGTGGGAAACCTCTTATCAGTGGATCTTGTTAATACAATAATGCTGCGAAGTGAGTCAATAACCATCTGGTTTTCCCTGAGGGTGTTTGCACATAGCATAGGGGCAACAATAGTTTTACCATTTGCCTTGGCATCATCCAAATGTAGACATTTCAGGGCGAAGGGCCAGTGGGAAGCCTCTGTCAGAAGATATATCTTTATCAATTACTAGTGAATGTGTTTTATTCTAGTAATAGAGTTTTGAACTGCAGGAGTGTCAGAATTCTGTTTTGCGAGTAAAAGCAGCATACCTTACTACCCAGCTGAAATGGCAGACATTTGTCACTATTTCTATAATTATTAGAGACATATGAAATTATGAATGTAGGAGAATGGTGTTTTTTTACAATGTATTTTTTCATTTTGAGGGCAAAGATGAGATGCATCCAAGTGTTTTTAAATAAATCTTTTGGACTTGTAGCTATCAGTCCAGTTCTAAAGCTGGAAAAGTGGTTCTTATTTGTTCCTAATGGACTAAAAAAAGATGCAAGTGAGTCTCCCTTACTTATAAATACAGTCTGCAGTACTAAATAAGAATGAGCAATGCAGTAAATCCAGGTCGGGAGCTAAATTGAATCGGTATATCAGTGTGTTAACAATGATGGTATCTTGAACTGCTAAACTATCAGAGTGTTATAGCAGGCAATTAAATCATAAGGTCGGTACATGAGGCTGTTAATTCTGCCTCAAAACAGTGAAATGCCCACTTAACGTTTCATAAGCATCTGTAGTCTCAGCCTGGCTGCCTGTCTTGATTTCAGCTGTTTGTGAACAAGTTGAACCACTACTTCACCTGCCAGCATGATTGCACAGTTGCATCAGTCTGGCCTCTCCTAGAGTGATAGTTTTGGATGACAAAACCAATCTTACTCTGAAGAGGAGGGTTTCTTTCCAAAGCTGTTTACGAACTGAAGGATTAGCTGTAAAACTGAGGACTTTTTGGTCAATTTTCTTGCCCTCTGGGATAATGGTCTTGAAGGGGGGGGGNCCTCAGCTACGTAACAATTAGGTAGAACTCTAGAGTAACTTTTATAGAGAACAATCTTGCATTAGTAAGTGTGCGTGTGTGTGAATTCTCTCTATCATGATTTTCTGATCACAGCGAAGACAAATGCGCTTTCCTTATTAATGTGGAGGATTCTCAAGCCGTTGTAATATACAACTTCGGCATATTACCGCAGACCTGGCCTCCTTCTATCTGGCTAACATGTTGTCTAGTCAGAAAGAGTTTAGCTAAGAGTTCAGCTAAATTTCATGTTTGCTTCTGTCTTCTTTGTTATGCCTTCTCTATACTACTAACATACTTTTTCCAATTTTAGCCCAAAGTATCTAATATTCAGTAGGATGTACCTGCTGCAGAAATTTTTAGGTGTCTTTGTATTTTGGGGTTATTATGAAAAATTAATGTATTTTTTTTAGATCATATCTAGAAGGGAATAACATACATTTTCTTCTCATAAAATATTAAATCAAGTTTGCAGTTAATGGCAATAATTTGGCCATAATATTTCTGCGACTTGTGAGAAGCTCTTAGGATCTGGGGTTTTTAAAAGAATGTCTTAGAAACTTCTTGCAGTAGAGACAAGAGATTAATGATCTGGAACTATAACAAATTTTATTTTCTAGCACTAGAGATCTCATCCTTGGAACAAATGAGAGGCTTTCTAGAGGTAGGTGGGAGATGAAGACTTTGTAACATAGCTGTGTGTGCCATTTACCAAAATACCTATTCATCCATATGTAAGACTCTAAGAAACTGGTAATGTTGTTGACTTCTACTGTTTCCACCTTTCTGGAACTTAAATTTTGTTGTGAAGGTAATACCCCTATGCAGAATTTCAAAGTCCTGGATTGTTGTGTGTATCCTATGTAAACTGCTGCTGTTTCTTTCCTTCCCCTCCTAACTTTTCTGGAGATTTGAGGAGGGGTGGTAGATGTTCCGGATTTTATTTTTTACTAGTTTTTTTCCCCCTAAAAAGTTCCTATATTCCTTAAATATAAAATTGGAATAACTTTAGGTAATGGTGGGAAGTTACCCTCTTCGGTTAAGCCAAACATTTGTGTGTATTCAGTACTGGAAAGTGTGCTTGTTTGAAGTACCCTCTACTTCTTGCACACCCCTCCGAAAGCTAATGAACAAAACCCTAAGATTTAATAAAACATTATTACAATATGGTAAACGTAGGCCTCTGGGAAATGCAAACTGAGGCTGCAAGTTTGGTTGAGTGTGAGCTGTATTTTATAGCTTGAATGTTAATGTTAACTGTTATTGTGGTGTTTTGTTCCTAGCATCTTGGGGGCTGGTTTTTTGCTTAAAATACCTGACTTATTTAATTGGGGAAGTAGGTAAGTGCTTCCAGTCTATAGATCTTGTATCTTTGTGCTGAAAGTGGAAAAAACACATTTACCGAGTCTGGATATTGGCTAAAAATCTCAATTACATTATGTAAAGAAATCTGTTTCCTGTGAAATCTGCAGACATTTAAAGTTTGTGATTAACTGAAGCCAGTTGCAATTAAAGTACAGTTTGGTCATTGGCTTAAGCTTAACGTGTGCCCACACAGCTAGTGCAGGAGATGTTCCTATGTTCAGCCCTGCTGGCACGTTACCAGCAGTGCCCCACTACATGGCCACGTGCGCTCGATTCCTAGCCTAGAAGCAGCAGCGCGCCCAGAGCCAGTGTTCACCTCTTCCCGCAAGTGTGGACATAACCGGAGTGAGTAAACTTCTCTGTCATCCCCATAGATTGTAGATTGAAGGATGCGTTGTCCAGCTGAGAAGAGCCTGTAGTGTGCATGTGAGTTATATGGACCCTCAGGACAGGGTTTGGGGCCAGTATGTGCTGTGGTGCTCTCCCAGTGTTCTTGGATTTTTAGGAAGGAAGAGAGAGGTGCAACCACAAGTGTCATTAAAGATGTCTTTTGTGATAGCATAGAGGAGGTCATCTTTTGATGTCCACACTTCTAGCAACTTCGGTGTGGCACAGCAATTAAGACAGTGGGGAAAACAGAGGGGTCTTGCCTTTCAAACTTCACTCCTCTCGGCTCCGATGCAAGCATCATCAATATGACATGAGACGTTTGGTTGGTATCTGATCAGCTGGGAGGCTTGTTCTTGTTTTGGGTGACACATTGCAAGTTAACCACCCGGCATATTGACATGTGCTGTTGAAAACAAATGCTTAAGACAGACCCGGGAAGCAGACTGCCGAACGCAGGCTTTACCAGGCTTTCTGCGGCTCTGGCACCTGCAGCTGTCGGGTTCCGCGCTCTGTTCACACCCGCTCATCTCGAAACACTTTCTTCAGCTGCCCCGTGCGGTTAAAGCCCTCCGGACCCAGCCTGGGAAGGGGAATGGCGAATCGTGCCGCTCGGGCAGGGCTCCGCGGGGACGTGGCGGCGGGCGCTGCTGCGGGCCGCC
>VXAA01004497.1:89996-117232 GCA_013399115.1 Anseranas semipalmata
CGGAACGGAGCGGCTCGTTCACGTCACGCTCGCTGTTTCTGCGAGTTTAGGTTCCGTGACATCGAGAATGGGTCTGGGCTTTCCTATTTTGTAACGAATGAGTTTCAAGAACAAAACTTGAGTTAGAAAAGCTGCTTTTTTCGTCTAATCCCTTTCTCATTCTCCTTTTTATTTCAAGTTTTTTGATGCCCATTCTCTCAATGGAGATCTCGGTGTAGAAACCATTCCAAATTTCCCAGCAAGCAGTAGCGTATCTTTAAAGGAGGTGTTATCCAGACAGGGAATTAGGTTTATGGGTGCTAAATATTGAAAGGAGTGAAAATTGTAGCCCAGGAGCTGTTGAGATCTTTTTTTGCAGCCCTTAGCTGTATTTTCAGACCAGCTTCACAGTGTAACAAGAAACCTCCTGCCGATTCAGTGGGCACTTTCAATTCCACTTAAAGCAAAATGTGCCCTCTGACCTGTTTTCAGACAGCCGTGCAAAGCCTGTGGAAACACTCGAGTTGTCTTGTCTGGAACTGCAGCTCTTTTTCACCCGGAGCAGCCGGGAGGTGGGTGGCCTCGGGGGACCCCAGTGTGCTGGGCCCGCAGGTGGGAGCCGTGCCGGGGGAAGGCAGGCACCGCTCTGCCCTCCTCTCTGTGATAGGGCTGCTCTCCTTTTCTCACCTCCATGGCTGAATGCTTTTTTTTTTTTTCCCACCACTTTATTCCTGAAGCAGTGTACTCCTGTGATTGATTACTGACAGTAAGAATCTGTTAGGGTTTTGGGGAAGGGGGAAGCAGGCCTTACATAAGATGCCTTGTCCTTCCTGAAAGCTATAATCTGCTCTTCCTTTTCCTTTGAGGCAGGTGCAAAGGAAAGGAAAAAAATCTTTAAATGTACCTGCGAATTTCCAGGTTGAGATTTTGGTCTTTTTGTTTGGAATATTTTTCCACAGAAACAAGCTGTATCTTTGCAGATCATGGAGTGTGACTGGAGTAAAGGGAAAATGGCAGCAGCAAGTGAGCTGGTGTGTGTGGGGGGGAGAAACAATGTTTTGATGCTGCTGTCATGAATTACAGCCAGAAAGAGAAATCTGTAAAGACTCCTAACATAAGGAACAAATAAGTGTTTCCAGATAGTTGGAGTCTCCATGACATATCAGCAGCTCTTCTAAACGACCTGTTGAATTTACAGCAACTTCTGACTAAGAAGTGTTTTTAGAATAAAAGAACAGTTTTTTCACCTGACTTCTATTCTTCCTTCAGCCCAAAAATAACCAAAAAGGACAACAGATGGAGATGAGAAGGGTTCTGCAAGGACAGTTTGTGAGGGGGAAAAATTGATAGCCTCTCAGAATGATCTAGTAGGAGTCCATTAGTAGTCATTGGTTTGATTTGAGATCATGAGAAAGCTTTTAGTTCAGAGAAGCCAACCATCCCCTGCCCTCAGTTTGTCCTGAACAAGCGCTTGCTCTCAGATGGTGACCTGTGCTGAATTACATCTTTGCCACGCTGGAAACCAGATCTGTGAGTAACGAGTTGACAGGAAAACAATCTTCATCCCTACATGGAGTGCCTAGGATATATTTGGGCAGTTACACCTGATGAATAGGGGAAGGATAGTCTTCAGATTGCACAACAACTTTTAACTGCAGGTTTAGTTTGTTTCTAAAAATTATGGTCAGATTTTTCCTTTCAGACTTCTAGCCCTTCAGAGGTAGGAATCAATCGCCCATTGGACAACTAGGACATTTGCACTCTTTAAAGGACAGGGGGAGAGGGAGATGTTGCTCCATCTATTTTTCCATTTCCATCAGCAAGTTTGGAATGGACGCTGTTTGAACTTAAAGGTGTCTTCATTGTTATGTGGCAAGATACCTCACTTTGTCAGAGAAAACAATGTGATGTTAAAAAGTAAAGCAGTAAATACCTACAAAGGCGAGTGACTTTAGGGAAAGGAGGAAGGAAGAGCAGGAAGGGACGAAAGAGGTAGGTAAACTGACTCTGTCCAAGACTTTGACGAGAATGTAATAACCTCGAATGAGGTCTGTTCCCAGCAGACATTGAAGACATCCTGACCTTATTTAACTCTGATTTATTCATCATGGGAACAGATTTTGTATCTCTTGTATTCTGTGACTGATGGGCAGGAGTAATTTCTCTCTCAGTACAGATGAGTATGCTGTGGTAGACTCCATTTGCCACATTGACAGGAGCAGAGTGCCATCAGCCACAGAGTTAGCTGAAGAAATATTTTCCTTTTCAGTCTGGCACTCTTAACGTATGCATGATGCATGTGTAATGGTAGGATGGGGGAATGTTACTGAATTGCATGAAACCCGAGTCGTGAATTCCCTCTACCATCTGAAATCTTCTCGGGTCACAAGGAGAAGGAAGAACTGTTGCTTTGCTTCTTTTTCTTCTCTTTGCATTATTCCAAGCAGGAAGAATATCCTTCCTTCCCTCCAATCCCACTTTCATATGCTGTTTTTGTACATAATACAATTTTATGGGTCTTTTGCTTGCAGATATGCTCGTTCTATCTGTAGAATCTTCAACTGTTATCATCCTCATACTGATATTTTTTTTGGTACAACTATCTTATCAAATGGATATCCTTGAAAGCAGTAGTGGCCAGTCCTTTAGAAGGGGCAGTTATATGCAGCTTTTGTTTCAAAAATACTGCAGACACATTAGTTTTCACAGCTACCTTTTCCTCATGGATGGCATTGGGGAATAGGAGATACAGGAAGGGGAGAATGAGATAATTGAACTGATACTGAAGAAGGTAGCATTAACATTGTTAATGTTACAGCTTGATGTATTTCATAATACAGAAATGCAATGAAATCAGATGTCAGTGAACATCAGATTAAAAAGAAATCCAGAATTCTGATGGTGGGTAAGACAAAGAGGGAATTTGTTGTGAAAAATTGTAATGAGAGGGTTTATGAACCATAGTTTTTTCAAGCAGAAGTGAAATACTCACTAGCTCTGATCAGCAAACAGTCACCATATTAGCAGACTATTTCAGGATTGTCCATTATGTGTTGTGCTGTCTGATGGACTATATAGGCAAGTTTCATGTCAGGACAGAAGATATTATTCTTAACTTTGTGACAGTGCTTCTATTTTGCAGTTCTTTGTTACTGACAAAAATAAATTCAGGAAATAACCAAGTGACATGTCAGATATCTTAGTGATGGCAGGGCATCTATAAAGGAAGGAGGAGAGAGTGGTGAGAAGGACAACAATGAAGATCCTGGCCTCAGCAGAGCAAAATGTACTTTCAGTGCTAACATTGCTGAACCATGGTTCCAGCACACGCATGCTTTGAAAACTTTCATAAAAGCAGTTTCTGCCAATGCAACCTTGCAGTTCAAGCATTTCTTTCTACTGGTAGGTAAAGCCCACGTGTAGGTGGATAACCGCTACTGGATGCGCTAGGTTTCTTTAGAGGATCCTTCAGAAATTCAGTAATAATTCCCAGTGAATGGAAACAATCTCTAAAACATGGTTAATTCTTCTGGGTTAACATCCTTGTGGGCTGGTCAGAGAGCTAGTAGCTCAGTTGAGGTAGACTCTGCTTCCTTGTGTTATCTTTCCTTAGCTTTATTTAGTAAAAGCTTGAAGTCTGCTGTGTTTCTTTCTAGATCTTGGACTACTGGAGATTTTAATTGGTATTAGCCATAGGTGCATTGCAGACCAAACCAAATGTGAAACTGCATAGTCTGTGATACCTGTTTGATGTCATTCAAACTGAGGAGGATGCCGTCGGGCGGAAAGCTTTGGGTGTTGAGGATTTTTTAAGAGGCTTATGGAGCTGTGCAGGGAGCCTTCATCTAGAGGTACATTTGGAGTTCTGTTGCTAACTCATTTTGAATTTGGAATTTGTTTGGTATTTCAGTTTCTTTACTCATGAATCTTTAAAATGGGCATGGCAAGGTCTTGTAAACCTGTTACTCAAAACCTGCAGCATCTGCTAAAGTTTGCTCTTTCTGGAAGGTTGACAAAAGAGGTGTGGTGGTGTTTAAGAAGTTGAAATGAGTCTTTTTTTTTTTTTTTGCTTTCCTCTTCCCCAGGATAGCAACTGGTGACTTCATAACATAACTTCTTTGTGGTGCAGTTTAACATTTGTAAAGTGCTTTACAGGACTTTAGGTGAAAGAATACAGCAAAACACAGCACAGATACTGTATTTCTTTGGCAGTGCAATCTCACCTTTCTCACCAGACTGTGGCCTAGTTGGTTGCAGAGGAGACGGTGATGATCATAATGTAAGTCAGTATAGGCAAACTGATCAAGTCCTCGGACAGCTTGAAGCAAAACCTGTGTTGCCTTTCTCATGTCTAGTTTTTTCTGTAATGACATATTTTAAATGTAATTGGTAATCTGTTTGAAAAATATTCATCTTATTGCTGTATTTATCTTGCCAAATCAAAACTGTTTTACATTAATTTCACAGGAATTCCTAAATCTCAAATGCTTCTGAGACTGGTTCCTGCCTGTTCATTTCTACTATGCTGTTATTAAAAAGGGAAAACTCCGGCATACTATAAACTGGATATGAGTCTGACAGCAGATGTGCTGGACCTTCATATAAAAATTAATGGAGGTCCTGGTCCTGTAACCTGTGTGGTCTTTTTGCATTTTTATTTAAAAGTATAAGAGCTTCCCTTTACTTATATAAATATACCATTATGGAATAGGAAAATTCCACTGCTGAATTTTGTACTTGCTGTTCCCTGATAAACAGTGTCTTGGTATTTGACAGCTGCATGATAAAAGCTGTGGTATTTGCAGGAGAAGAATGAGGATGTTTGGCAGGGTAGGATGATTTAATTTCTTCTCACCACTTGCTGCTACTGGAATTCTGACTTTTTTTTACCTTTATTTTTAGTGATTTTTTTTCTTCTTTCACTTTCAAAAGTTAATCTACAACTGCCTCTTTGCTTTCAAGACTGCTTGCTGCTGACCTTTAACAAGCCCTGTAAATGTTACACTAGGTCGTAGGGTTTGTACACTTTTTAACAAATAAGGAAGCTATAGAGCTGGTAAATCTTCCAACATCAGTGAAGCTTCTCTAATTCTGTAAAACCCCAAAATAATGGCTCTAAAGGGACAAAAGGGATACCTATTACAGAAACTTCCTTAGCTGAAGGGCAGTTGCCTTTTTGATAGAGATTCCATATAATACCAGCTCTACTTCTCATTTCCCTCTTTTCCCATAAAGCGGTAGCTGATATGCTTCATGCACTAGGAGAACTGTGACACTCTGAATCATTTTCACCAGCTTTAGTCTCTAAACCAGAACTGATGATCTGGTTTGCATTAACCCCTCCCATCCAGTTGCTTTCTCCTTACTTCTATCTATATGGAGCTCATGCTACAGCTGCGATGTAGTGCAAGATGCTAAAGTGGCTCTTTTTAATGTTTAATACATTTGGGTATTTAATTTCAAGCCTGACGTTAGATTTAATAAATTCAATAGTTCTCTAAAAAAATGTCCTTAATTACACAGTTTCATGCTGCTATTCAAACACGGCTTTCCACTCTCTGTGAAATGTATCTGTGCTGCTAGCTTAGCTTGTGCATTAAGACTGTAATGGCCTGTGTGATAGTGGCCAACATGCTGTGACATTCCCAGTGCGTAAGATTCACGTCAGTTTCGAGGGTGAAAATGTATTTGTAAACAAATGAGTGATTCCGATATTAACAAGACCTCAAGTGCTGTAGGATTTCCAGTGGATGCTGGATAATAAGCACATTGTTAATGGAATGCTGACACCTCTTCCGTGCTTTTCCTTCTCAGAGGGCTTAAATCTTTTGAAATCACCACGGGAATTTTAATCCGTACTAAGCGCAGTGTTTTTTCTTTGGTTTGCCTCTTTCTGCTAACCCTGCAGTATTTCTTTGGCATTATTGCATCAGAGATCGTGGCATCTAGAGTGTATGCTGGCTCTTTCATGCCTGTAAGTACCAGTGAGGTGCTGGTTTTCATTAGAAGGAAAAGAAAGTGCTGTTTGTGTGGTTCGCTCCACCTCCCCTCCTTCCCTGGCATAGCACTGCCTAGGTGTTCGTGGGGCTCCAGTTCCCAGAGATGACCAGAAAGATGACTTTGTTTTTAAGTGAATGTCGTTAATCTTTCTTTGTAGCCAAAATGTTTCAGGGGTCGTTTCTGTCAAGGTAGCTAAAATTCTAGTCTTCTAAGAGCTGCTCGTCTGTTGTATTCATTTCCAACCTACCTGCCACATTTAAGGAAACGTAAAATACGTTTTATTGTGTAACACCTGTATATTTTGCAGGATTGCTGGAGAGCAAACTCCGTGAAGTGAAGGCTTCCTTCTTGCAGCTGACCAGTCAGAATTTTTAACAGATATAATGTGCTGGGTCACAACTGTAGTGTTTTGTGTGTGTTTGTGTCACTGTCCAGACAGCTTTGTTTCGAGTTCTGCCATTCATTCATCCAGTACCAAGCAACCTCTCTGGGTCTGACTGACCTGCTCCTGATGGTACTGGCCCAATATGCTGGCATATGCTAAAAAAGAATCATCTAGCTTAATTTTTAACTTGCCAAAGAAATGATTTGTGTTTTTTTTATTTTTAATGTCTCATCAGTTCCTAAACTCCTTTTAGAGTACAAAAAAATATGCAAAACAGAAATTCTATTGCACTTTTAACCTAACAGAACTGTTTTGATACAAGCCTGTTGAAGTCACTGGAAAAGTTTTCCTGGGTATAAACTCTATTGCTGTACCCATCCAGCTTTTCTGATCCTCTTCAAGAACTCTCGGTATATCAGTGTAATGATTTTCTTCTTGCTTTTGAAAGACTACAGGGGTTTTTATTCTTTGGTGGCAATAAGCATGTTTAATCTCAAACCAGTCTCATTTCCCCTGTGAAAGGTGTGAAATCATCCTGAGAGGAATTTCCTACTCATCTTGGACAGAGGAATTCCTCCTTGAGCAATGTTGGTTTTCCAGTGGAGCCCAAGAGATATGGATTCTGTGGCCAAATTTGTAGATACAATTAGAAAGGTAGTGAATTGGAAGCCTTTTATAACTAAGATGCACGAGTTTGATCTAGCGCTTTGATCCATATTGGACTTTGCTATGCATGTTGTTTCAGTGTCTGCAACTTTTGATTTAGCAAATGTAACCTTGTGCATGTGAGGAAAAAAAACAAAGGCAAACCAAACCCAGAAAACAAAACAACTAAAAAAAAAACAAACCAAAACCAAAAAAGCCCAAACAAATAACTGTGTAGCTCCTGATGCTACATTTTAATTGGACTGTTGTATAGCTTAGAGGATGGGCCACAAGGGAACAGCCAATTACTCTGTTTATCTGTCTAAAAGCCTTTTCATTATAGAATACTGATTAAGATTATATAGCTTGATATTGTTTCATGTTATTGATTTCCACCAAACCCAAGTCGATGGTCTCATTAATTGACAATTACCTTTTTTCCCCATGTTTCAGAAAATTGACATGAGCAACCTGAGGTGTTAAGTTTAATTTGAACTAGGTATCAGTGTGCCTGTTTAATCTTTAACAAGACCCATTAGGCTCCCTCCTTTTAATTTTACACAGGCCATAAAGGCATCTCCACAGGGAGGCTGCGACCCTTTCAGCATAAGGAGAGCAAAGCAGGTATGCACAGAAATAATAAGGAATATCTGTGGTAGGGCTCTTTGTCAATCAGTGCTGAAAGGAGGAAATCGATGCTTTACCTATCACCGATGCTGCAGTAAAGTTTGGGGCCATTGGCATGTACCAGCTTCCTTGATCTGTACCTTTAGTTTTGCTACACGGTGTGCATCTTGCTGGAGTTGTTGGATACCAGAAGTGAAGTCTCCCTCTTGCAAGCAAGAGGTGAGGAATGTTTGAAACCTAAAGCATGGAACTAATTACCTTTGCAAGGAGGAGCCTCGTGTAAAATGTGAAGCTAGGGTTTTTGTTTTGTTAGATGAAGACTGCCTTTGTTCAGGATGTTAACTTCCAGTAACAGTAGTTCATGTATCTTACATACAGCAGTCAGCCTTTGATCAATGGTAGGCTACAGTTACCATTTTAGCAGCTCCTGTTAGCTTTGCCAGCTGCCTCTTGCAGTTCCTCCAAGTTCCATGTCCACTAGACATGACAACAGTGTTCCTCAATTTAAATCATTGTGGAAGTGGCCACGGGGCTGGAGGACATCAGCAAGCTGATAGTGCCACAGCCCCATCCCTTCATGAACTTTCCCAACAGCCCTCAACCACAATGAGCAATGAGGTCCTCTTATACCTTCAGGAGAGGTGCTTCAGGGCAAAGAAGTAATTGGAACAATAGTGTCATGCTTTTGGCTGGGATAGAGTTAATTTTCTTTGTAGAGGCTCACACAATGCTGTGGTTTGGATTTTTGATGAACATTTGAAGAAAATTAACTTTATCCTTGCCAAAACCATGACAAATAGCCCTTTGTGTTTAATCAGAGGCAAAAATGCAGCTACCCATGAGCAACTCAGTCTACCGCAGCTAAGTCAGTAGGCTGTCAGAAGCATCAAAGATTATATGCATACCAAAGGTCAGATACTTTATTCCAGATGTGGAAAGAGATGAAAGATTTTGTATTATTATTCTCAAAGGTTTACCAGGAACTTCACTCTATTTCCTAAAAATGATTAGAGACAGTCTTCCAGGTCCTATCCCAACTATTACTGCTGTGTATCATTTCGCAGAACTCATCTTTGTCTTCTAGTTGTAGTTCTGTTTCACTGAGTAACCTCAGTGACTTGAAATTAGAAGATGATCTTGAGAGAATTTAATCTAGGCTAACACAAGCTTCTTAAGAAAGTAGTCTTCAGGATGTCTTAGGTACTTTCTGAATAGAGACTATAATCTCTCTTTCCCAGAGGTTATTAATTCACTGATTACTAATCGCATGGATGCTATCCTTAAGAACTTGTGGCTAGGGCCCAAGGAGACCAAGATTTAGAGCTGTTTCTCTGTATCTCTGAGATACTGAATTATGGTCTTTATCACTTCTTTACTTTTTTTCCTGATATGGAATTTAATGAAAGATCATTTTAATTTTACTTTGAAATAATATTTTGTTTTGGTACCACTAAGTGTATTGCTAAATATGCTGTTTTGTTTTATTCAGTCACTCTCTCTAAAAACAAAAGATTTATTGTTCAATTACAGACACTTGGATCTATAGCAGCTTGTGACAGAGGAGATGGTAGCAATCTTCTGCGAGCCAGAATTTGTTACTACAGTTTTCCAACAATTACAACATTTGTTATGCTGATGAATTTAAGTATTCTTTTTAGCTTCTCTCCAGGTTAAGTAGTGGATCCATTTGAAGTTGATGTCAAAACTTCCACTGACCTGAAGAGCATCAGAATTTTACCCTCAGTTTCCTTTTCCATCTTACAAAAGTATTACTTTTCCTTTAGCTATTGCATAAGGCAAAAGCATATTTTTGAAAAAGATTATTGTATGTGCATGCACCAACATACCTATTGGCTTCCCACAGCCTCATTTTTGGTTTTTGCCATGACCTGTTTTAGGACTGCATCTCTGTTATGTTTCATTTCAGGATAAGATAACATTAAGGAAGAGGTGGTTTGTTGTTGTTGCTTGTTTGTTTTTAGAGAAGGATCTGTTTTTTTAACATCTCTTTGCTTTATTTGGTTCTTTTTTAGTGGGATTGGAAGGATAAAAGATAAAATAAACTTCAGTCTGTGAGATTCTCACTTGAAAGAATTTGAAGCTTGATAGGTCTGCTTTTTTTCCTTTAAGCCATTGACACAGGCTGAATTGATGTGAAGCCTCAGGCCTTCCATTGCTGAATTTGACTAGAGCATGGAGAATCTCATTATTAGAGTGCACTTGAAGCTTGAAGTATAGAGAGTATGATGACTACATTGATGGTTAACTTCTGTACCTTATGAGTCAGTGTCATCAGTGCATTTATGTCTAGGTTTGTGCCAGCATTCACATTCATGTGCTTGAGTGATGGCAGATGATAATGACTCATGCTTCATTTACTGATGTCCTCTCACTTTTTCTCTGGCTTCATGGACCTTTCGTTGAATCTCAAAGAGAAATTACTGGGAAAGAATGAAGTCTCTATGCATGAATAAGGGTCAAAGAATCCAGAAGGTCTCTGAACATTGTTTTACCAAAGAAAACGGGATGTTTTTCTCCAGTTTTCCTGAAATACTGGTATTTGTCATGTCTTCTGTTTTTATGAGAGTAGTTTAAGATCCTGTATTGCAGGTTTAGCCACAGAAATTCCTAAGGCAAGGTGGCTGTGCTCATTTGTCCACTACTTGGAACAATAAAGTGTATGTAGGTGCTATACTTTAAAAAATAAACTAAGCAGAAGCAGTGATGTTAAATATGTTGAACCAAAAGTGGTTCTGCTGTTTCCATCTATCTTGGGGAAAATACAATATTTTACTAGTAAAGATCTGGAGAGGTTTGAAGCCCATGATTTACATTTTTGGAATTATTTAATTTATAAATTATTATTTTAAATCAAGACTTAAAAAACAAAACACAAATCTAGACAAAACACTTCTGTCAGATATCTGGTGGTCGTTATCCTATTTCCTGTCTCTTCTGTGTTGTCTTTCCTGGCAGAAACAATGCAGAAAGATGTGGTTGGTGGCATCACCATGTGAATGTCTATGGCAACATCCATAAGTGCGTGTGATGCTGCAGTATTAGCAATCGTGAAGTTACTAAAGGGTAGGTGGTAAAGACAAGCTATTTTTTGGACTTGGCTGCTGAAATAGAGTTGTAAGTTCTTTAAAGCAGCCAAACCAGTGCCTGTTCTAAAGCTGCTTCTTGTTGGAACATCGCATGGTTTTAAAATAACAAACAAGTTGACCACCTTGATGCCTTTCTTAGAAAAGGGGTGTGAGGTAAGAGACACCAACAGCAGCTGAATGCAGAAGATTGTGAAAAGGAATGTTACTCAAAGTTTTAGGTCAGCTCCAGAGATCTGAAAATATTTTTTGGCATGACCAATCAAACTTCTGTGAGAGGTCTGGGATTTTTATTTTACTGAAGTCAGGTGTGCCGAGGCTGTGTTTTACATGTTCTGTTGTTTGTATGAGCTGCTGTTTTCCCATTCATGGGACTGAGAAATGTAAATGCAATTAACTCCATGTGGAAAGAGTGAGACATGTTAAAATGTTGTAGTGGATTCTGAGGGAAGCTCAGGGATGTTTGTGTTGCCTGCAGGTCTGTTTTTTCCTACAGTTGAGAAAGACACTGAGGCCAAAGCAACTTAAATAGTCTAATGCATACGCTATAAAGCAGTCTTGCACAGTCTCAAAAGGCTTGCAGCATGATAGCTGCAGTCCTTTAAACGTAAGGAAGCTGGTAGAAATACTGGTTCTCAAACAGTTCTTTTCCCTCTGGAAATACTGACAAGGAAAGCTTGGGAAGTAGCACCCTGCCATAGCAACCTAGAACTCATGCTGGTATTTAGAGAACAAGAATGAAGCTGTTTGAGACAGTTAAATTACATTCTGGCCACGAAACTGTTGATATTCCTCAAGTGAAGAGTTGAAATCTCTGTACCGGATGCCATGCCATATGCTTTATGGGTTTGCAGCCCTCCTAGGGGCACGGTGTGTGTTTATCACCGATGTAAAGATCCTGAGCAAGTATGTACGCATGTTAGCTGGCGCCTTATGCTCAAGGCAGTTGGCCATTAGGCTGGTGCTTCCAAGGCTGTGCAGCACTTGAGATATCGGCAGCCCCCGACTACTGATAGCATGGGGGCTCCTGCACCTTGTTGTGTTTTAGGGGGCAGTGGTTTGCAATTCTGACCTTTTAAAAATACATTTTTCAATCGGAACTTATTTACAGCCTAGCAGGTAACGATACCAACTGGTGCTGAAAAACAGTAGCATACACTCTGCTTACATGAGTCTGGGAGGACTTTGATATTCTCATGATATTTCTTGAAAACCAGAGAAATAGATAGCGAAGGCAATCTTAACTTTGCAATAAAATCTTTCCATTTTTGTTGGTACCTAGCCTTCTTGCCTGTACTGAGAAGTTAGGAGCTCTGCTCACCATTAGGGCTGTGTCTCAGTTGAATGCACACAAATGTACGGGGCTCTTCTGGAGGCAGTATTTCTAATTGCATGTGTCGCCTTTGGAACAAGGTAGACCTTTTGCTCTGACTTATTTTATTCTTTTAGCCATCAATCCTTCTTTTAATTGATTTGAAAAATTAAAACAATTAGGAAGTTTTATTAAAAGATTGAGCATCACCCGTTAACAAAATCACCAGAAGAGTGCTTCCTATAGGGAGCTAAAGGGGATGTAAAGAAAAAGTAGGGTTGGAGTTTCTTCACTGAATTATCATTATGCTGTGTAATGAAGCAGAAGCTTACACAGCTATGAACTAATTTGTTACAGCTCCTCATGAGGTCTGTAGTCCAGCTGGAGAGGTAGGGAGATGACAGTTAGTTAGGAAAGGGAAGGAAGAAGCTTTCTTTAATAACTTGAAAATTTTTTTTCTAATGCCATCTTTGTTCAAAAGCCATTTGGTGTGAATTAGTGCTCTGATCTATAAATTGTTAGTGCTCTGATCTATAAATTGTTAGTGCTTACCTCTTTTTTTTGAACACCACGAGTGCAAAAGAAGGTGACTAAATATCGACAAGTGATGCTGTTCACACACTGTAGCAATCTGTTACCAGCTTTAACAGCAGGATGCTGTTTCAAATCTGTATAAATGAGAAATATGTTTATCACAAGGGTGCTGAGATGTGCTTCCTTTTGATTCCTTAATTTTTAATGTGTAATGATTCTGCTGAAAGCACTTCTCTTCTCGTTTTTCTCAAGGCACTGCAATGTTCATTAAGAAGAGTACTGTTGTAAGGTGCAATGTGTTGCTGATGTATTAAATAATATATATTTGAAAACTGCATTTAAAATGATGTTTTGAAGGTAAGTTTCCCATGAGCAAAACAGAGGAACAGTTACTTTGTCCTCAACTCACCTTGTTACCTTATAGATTGCAAGAAATATAAGAACAGAAATGTTTGGAGAAAGTTGTTTTCTGCTTGTGTTTCTTATGTGAGTTGTGTTTTTTTAACATGGGTTGTAGGGAATTTCCTAGTATTTTTATTAATAAATCTTTATTTTGCAATAAGAAATCTGACAAAATATGCTTAAACAAGAATTTTATCCTGTAGCTCAGAAATATCTTTAAAAAACTTTTTTTTTCCTGGAAACATGAGGAAGGATTTCATCTACGAAACCAACAACCAGGATGTGGAAGACAGGTCTGTAAGGTCTTTATACACATTTGAAGTGCCAGCTACTTGAAGTTAGGTTCCTTGCTTGAGTGCTCACCATTCTGCTAGATGAGGTCTATGTATCTATCCCTTTAACAAATGAAATACTGAGTTTTTTTACACGTGAAAAGGGTATCTTTCTTTATTTTACTGTTTGTCTTATTCTTTCCTTTAGAGTTCCTTCTTTAGGATTATCGAGTCCTTGACTGAGACTTCAACACCAAAACAAGCATATGTGCTAGCGTGAATCACAAATGCTACCAGCTTTGTTTGCAAGTGGTCCCAGAGTGCAGCTCTGTCTCTTACAATCTGGCTTTTCTGGCATGGGGCTCATCTGCTTTCCCTTGCTATGGAACAGGGGCTTTTTTTTTTCTGAAGCTCTTCATCACTCAACACTTCTCCCTCCTGTGCATGAACACTAGCAGACCCAAGAGCACAGAGCTGCAGTCTGTCATTTGTACTCAGCATCCCAAGGACTTTTATGGAGGGGGGAAAAACAAACACACAAAACAAAACCAGCCCTTGTGTGGGGGCAAAGGGGATGATACCTGCTTGTCACCTACAAATCATTCCAGGGCTTTGAGGTATTTTGAAATGTTGGTGGTACTTAAAAACACCACTGGAATACTCCCGACCTTTAAGTATTTTTTACATACATAGAGAATGCCACTGTTTCAGACAAACAATGCTCTCTTGCTGTAAATAATTATGCAGAACATCTGCACTTCCATTTTGGTTTTGAATTTATCAGAATGAGCTTGGACGAACTGGCAGCTAAGGGATATTTTTTTAAACAGTGGAACTCTAGACAACACACACTGAAAAACTATACAACACTTGCATGATTTGAATCTACTGGTATTCTTTGTCCCTTTTGTATGGGAAAAGCTGGTGAAGAACTATTCTGTTTATCCACATTATCAGGTGTATTTGCAGGTCTGGTTTTCAACAACTGTGTCTACTGAAGTGCAAGACAAATTATCAGTAACTGGTCATCAGGTTTCTAATTTGTACTGTGTAGACTGCTTACTTTCCTGGTTGCTGAAATCTACGTAAAATCAGTGGAAGGGAAAAAACAAAGCAGAAACTCTCTAGAGAGTAAAACACCAATGATAAATGAAATACTGTTGTTGGCAAAGGTAGTGCGTGTTGCATCTGCAGCTGAATTCTGGTACTGTCTGGCAGGCATTTAATACATAGTGTGCATGGAACAGTGTCTCCAAAAAATAGAATTTTGGGTCATGACAAAAAACACCATGCATTCATGTCTCTTGAAGAAGAAAGGCAATCTCTGAACTCCTGAAGCTGGGTACTGACAGGAAGACTGAATTGATAGTTATGAGAAAAATGCAAACTAACTTGTGAGATCTTTCTCTATGGTGAGCATCCCTTCAGCTTTCTGAATTTGGTTGTTCTGAAAGATGGTATTGAGGATTAGCAGGAAAAAAATGTAAAGAAATCTCGTCTCTACAAGGACCATCTTTCCACTTTACTGGTCCTGGGTGAGTGTGTGGACCTTGTACAAGAACATTCTGTATGCGCTTCTGACTAAAAGTACATATATAAAAATGTACAGTGGTGGAAATAAAAGCTTTGTTAGGCTGAAGAAAAAATGATCTCATAAGCGAACAAAATATACTGAATATACACAAAAAGAAAGGGTAATGACTGTTGCACAGGCAAAAGGAAGTGATCTGTTTCACTGCATAAGACTATAATATATGTGGCTGGCAAAAAGGAGAAGGGAAAACCTTTTCCTTCTCTCGCACAACAGCAATCCAGAACAATGATTCTTTTGTATCATTAACTCTGAGTATCAATGCCAGGTTCCAAAAAATGAATCCCTGTGGTTCCAAGCTGGTAGCTATTGCCCCCACTTGTGATGTTGGCTAAAATAAAATTTCCTTCATGAGAGCTTGACAGCTCCTTTGATCATTCCATATGACACGAGGATTCATGCCACAATGTTTGGTATTAACGTACTGTTTTGATTTCAGCATGGTAAAACAATAAGCTATTGCAACAAGTCAGGCATTGCTGGATCACTGATATGTACTGGGGGCATGTGAGGAGGAAATTCTCCTTAATGCAGAAGTAAAGCTTCACCATGTCTCAGTTTTGCTGGAGAATAACTGAGGCAGGGAATGTTTTCATGGTGATCTTCTGAAGATCATCTTGGGTTATTTTTGTTTAGTTGAGTATAAAGCAATTTAATTATATAACTTTCTCTAAGAAGTGCTTTGATTTCCACCCTTTCCACTAGCCTCCCAGTGGTGCTTTTAGAGCCACTCACTTAAAATCTAAATAGGCAGCTGTTAAACTGCCTATTTTAGGCAGTTCACTGAAATGTTAAGAAAAGGTTAGGACCTGACGCATCTCTGCTCCTAGATGTATCAGCAGCTCCAGGTGTCTGTTTTGCAGTTAGTGACTATCCCTATGGTATATGGTAGGGTGGAAAGTGCACCCTTTGCGTGCTGCTTCCATCCTGTCCGTTTTGGTGTCTTAAGCTGCTGAAAAAGGTGGGTTTGAGCTGGGTTGTGAAGTAAGGTACAGGCACACGCGCTGGCTCCTCTTGGCTCTGTAATGGAGGTTGCGACCTCTGAGAGCGATCACATGCCCACATCTATTGTCCTGGAGATTTTTTCGGAAGTACAGCATTGCCTTCATAAGTCAATTCATTTGTAGTCTGGCTTTGGGTCATGGAGTGCAAGGGTCAGTTTTAGCAGCCTGAAGACAGGAGGATATCGGCACTCCAGTATGTTCTCAAAATAAGGCTCTTGAAGATGCTTACTTGAAGGAAGGTGGTATATTGAACACCTGACTTTTCTTCACTGTTTTGTTAACGCATTTGAAACCTACATTGAAATTTGCTTTCAGATGGCGATGTTTTCTCTGGTGTTTAGGCTTTTACTTTATGTAGCTAAGCAGGCTCACTGACTGCGTGGCCCCACTAAGCTGACATGTGTATGTCTGTGGGCTCAGAAAGCCCATGGAATGTTAATCTTTGCATTCCTCAAAGTATTACAATGTAGTTATGAAGCTTTACATTATACTGCAGTTGGGCACCCTCCTCCTCCTCCATGAGGTTTTTCAAAAATGCAAAAGATAGCAAACATATATTGTATACAGTCAGATTCCCTTGCTTCAATTCTGTTTGTTGCTTGTCTTCAGCTCACTGTCATGCTAGGTTTCTGCTACCCTTAATTAAAACTTCCTACTTTACTAAAAAGGTATACTAGTTTTTTAACTTCAAAATAACATGAAAATAAATACAGCCTCCCAACTCTGCCCTTAAAGCCAACCACTGCAAACACCATGTGCTTGTAATAAAGCAATGTGAGAGCTCTGCTCTTATCTTCCAGTTTCTTCTGAATGTCTGTCACTTGGCAGTTTCTGTAATTGTAGAGTTTTCATAAGTTGAATCTAATGCTAATACTTTGTAGCGTATTTTCTTGTTTGACTTTATGTAGGCAGGAGTGCCCCTCTTCACTGTACTCTTGCTTTTCCTCAGAAGCCTATGGATAATACGATCATACCCCACTGTGAGAGCAGGGGCTTTGACTGTTTCTCTGTATTGCGAGGCAACCAAGCTCAAATCCTAACTCTGATAAAGAATACTTTATCCTAGCACACACTGATTCAGCTGTGCAGGTACTGTGTCCGTGCTCCCTGCTTTGCGGGCTGGCATTCTAATCTTCCTTCCTTAGTCTCAGTCAGCAATCCAATTTTGAGAAATACTGATTCAGAACAGCATTTTTCATCACATTTCTTGGTTAGTGTTCTCGCTGATGAATTAGGTACGCTGTAGATCTACCATTCACAAAGGGGAGATCGTTCTGTGTGGTACACTATGGTCAGGGAACTGAACTTCTAAACTGAAGGTCTTCGAAGGTTCACAGCACTTGCTATTGTTCTCACCAGGGCAAGAACGTGGGTGTGTTTAGTTCTTCATTCCAGGGACCATTTGTAATGCTAATGGAGTCTGCAGGATGTATCCTGGAATTGGACAACCCTCTGTATCTGCTCTTTTTCCTCTAGGCTGCATTGCTAGATACAATAAACATTATATAGCTTCAGAAAGCTACCTGGTTTGTTTTCATTAAGGCAATTAACATCAGAATTCTTTCATGTTAATATTGAAGACTGCGGGACTTCATAATCTTTATTTAGAGAAATAGTATATCTGTGATGTTGAGCCATTCACTTGTGGGCAGCTATATAGCTGTGGGTGGAGAATTTAGGGATACGTTATTTTTCCCCTTCTGAGAAGTTACCCATGTCTCTGGAGAAGTACAATATTGGCCACAAAGTAACATATGTAAAACAACTAGGACATATTCTGGTGGCACAAACAATTAAGATGTGTAATATAGCTTAAATAGGAGCTGAAAGTAATGAGTAAAATAAGATACTCGGTGTGCGACCAGCTGATGATAATCTTGGAGAGGAAGACTGATCAGTAATGGGGGCTGCTTGTGCTGTTCTTCGTTCACATTCTCATATGGCAAGTTCTGTGACAATACGAAGCCCTTACTGCTGGAAGGCAGTGGCTGTAGCCTGTGCTGGGACGAGGGAGTTCTTTCCCTTTCCCCTTCATTAATTATCCCGCTCTCTACAGATTCTGATCTTTCTGGGATCCTGAAACTCTCTTTGAGAGACTTTACCAACCCCTCCAGTCTCCCGAATCTTAAAATGTTCCAGTGTCTTTTCAATAGAGATTAGCTGGACCAGTTCTCAGATTGGTGTTTCTCACGTTGCTTTGTTGGAAAATATTTCATTTCAGGAGGGAGGTGGACATGATGCTTCAGGATTTGTAGGATGGGATCAAATCTGACTTAAACGGAGTTACACCAGGGAGGCGGTGATATAGTTCAGATGCGTTCTGCTCACTGTATTTTAATTTTGGGAAGGGGATTCTTAAATCTGGTTATATAATAATGAAGCATAACTGACATGTTTTCCTTGTCACCTCCCCCAGTGAAATTTTTTCTGTGACTGAGTTTATGCTTTGTAAGGCAAACAATCCCAGTGGTAAGGGAATACTTACCTTTCTCAGATCTAAGGCAAGTAATAAGCTCGCAGAGTTAGTTTGCAAGTCCGAAACAGTTGTTTGATTCTGTAAGTTTAATGAAAGAGGGTTAGAAGTGGAAAAGACCTAGAAGTCATGCTGTCTATCCCGCAGCCAATGCTTGGGTCATGAAGCATCAGACCCTTGTGGCATTCATTAATGCTGCAGCATGAGATTGTCTAGACTGATTTGTTCAGCCACCTATCATCGTCTTGGCTTGGAAAATGGTGTCAGATATGATGGTTGTTCTTGTGCTTTGTGTCGGCAGATTATTGTTGCTGGTTTCAGCTACCATTGCGTCAGACAAGGAAAATGGACTTTCTTCCCCTCCACAAATTCAATTACAGCTTTGGTTGTGGATATCAAATACATTCATGATACTTCATAGCATCAAAGAAAGAAAATAATCCAAAGATGTTTGTCATAGCCATAGGCTGCAATATTATACTGACTCATTTCTGTGCGCAGTAAAGTGTTGGGAGGGGAGACAAGGCAGTGTGCAGATGCTGTGTAAGGCTGTCTAACGCGTAGAAATAGATGAGTAGTTTCTGTGAGGCCAGGCCTTTTCTCATAGGAAACCTTGAATTTACAGATTTATTCAAAGTGATTGGATCTGTTCCATTTCCTGTCACGCAATGTGCTGTGTTCAGATATTGCAGTGCATTTGTTATGACAGGGTAGATTTGGGGAGTCGTATGAATAGAGAAGTGGGGAAGCTGAGCTATTCATAACTCTTTCAGGATGGCTACCAGAACACAACCACTTAATTTTGGGGTTGGTGTTTATTCACTCAGTTTATCTCTTATGGAGTTTAAAAAAAAAAAAAATGCACCGGCACTTTGTATATTAACCTTTGAATTCTTACATAGTATTGTTGCTGCTGCTCTTGGTTGTCTTTCTGCCTGGGTCTTTATTGCCTTTTTGTTATATCATATCTGCAAATGTTTTCTGTGTTCCTTGAGATAGGGAGCATGGCTGTCTATTTTGGTCAACTTTTAAGAGGCTTTTTGAGTGCTTCTTCATAAAGAAAAGGTAAAAGAAAAAATGTGCCTGCCAACCAGCAGAGAGGCTGCTTCCTTCCCTGTTTGTTGACATCCTGTACATATGGATTTGGGGAGAATTCTGTGCTAAATTCCTCCTTTACCCCACCTTTTCAGGCTTTTGTTTCTGTCGTATAGATCTTGTTAGAGTAAGCCATGACTGAATTAGTGTTTCAGAGATGTAGTGCCTCAGATGTTTTTGGTTTTGTATTTTGTATGTGGGTTTTCTTTCCTTCCCACCTTTCTCCTATTAATTAGTTAGGGCTGTGTGGAAAAGCTGCTTGTTGTCTTCATTATTGAGTTGTAGCACTAAAGCAGTGTCATTATCTAATGAACCTACTTTTATGCCTTTAATAAATTTACTCTTACTACTTTATGCAAGGTACATGGAAAAAGCTCAGGATGAGAGAACAAGTTTCTTCACTGTGTTGTATCAATGTCCTGTCTCCTTTCGAGCTGCTGGTCCTTGAGCCCTAGGCAGAAGGAGAGCAGTTGGTTAAATCATGGCTTTTCAGTGAAAAAATGGGTGTGTTACAGTGGGTACATCATCATTGCAAAGTAGATTGAATGTGTTTGTTTGAATCACAAAGCTTGACTAATAGCTCAAGGAGGAAAAAAAAAAAATCCATCTGCTGAATGTGTGTTTATGTGCATGTTGTATGTGCATGTGTTCCTAATGTCAGAAACAAAATGGGAGAGTTCCTTGCCCAAAGACGAGCTGGCTTTTCTTTTGCTTCAGTTTCTAGTTGTCACACAATCTGATTATGCATCTGTGTATTGAATGACTTGTATCACTAGGAGAAAATAAATAAAGTCCTTGGAAGGCATTCTTAAGATAATCTGAAAAGTTGAAAGAAGTCATATACTAATACTCTTTTTAACCTACTTCTCAGTCTCAGCTCACAGTTGAACTGAATCCCAGCTCGTGCAATACAGGAAGGTTAGCTAGTGAGTGAGTTGATGCTTGTTTCCAGGGCATCAGACCACACGTGTTGGAAATGCATTTCCTGAGCAGTGGGCTCGAGGGCAAATCTGGTATGCCTGCTTCCAGTAGGATTGACCACTCCATCCAGAAGGACAGACCAGCAAAACTAGCTGGAAATGTATAGGCTGTACTGCCAGAAGAAAGATCTGTGTGCCTATTCTGACAAAATGGATATGGGGAATATGTTAATTTTACCCATTTGCTGGACACTGTTCCTGCATAACCCTAGAGACATCGTACTGCACTGATCCTGTATGAAGGAGTTCAGACCCCCCCAGCTTGACATTTATGATGTATTCCCATCGTGGACATAGGTAGAACGTTGACAGCCAGCCTGGTGTAAGTGTGTGAAATGATGCAATGTTTTAAGGGAATTTATCAGGATTAGAAGACTGCTTTCTTTTGTAGCTATACTGTTGTGTTAACTCTCCTACCTGCGCTCATGTGAAAGGTGGCTATATTTTTCTCTCATGAATAAGACTGATAACTTGCTATTGCTGGCATGGAGGATGAATTTCTCTGAGGGAAACTTGTAAAATCCTTTCCTCAGATAAAGTTATTGTGATTCCCTCTTGTGTCAGGTAACTCCATCTCTTCAAGTACACGCTGCTAAGTAAGGGCATGCCCTTCAAAGCCAATCTTTCATCTCCTCTTCAAACCAGAATTAATTTTTGGCATGTCACTCACTTCCATGGATTGTGTCATCGTCACTACAGGATTACACTGGATTATTCACTTATTAAACTTTCTAAAGTAACATTTGGGCACATC
This sequence comes from Anseranas semipalmata, assembly GCA_013399115.1. Classification (NCBI taxonomy): domain Eukaryota; kingdom Metazoa; phylum Chordata; class Aves; order Anseriformes; family Anseranatidae; genus Anseranas; species Anseranas semipalmata. Next base: position 111,154 of record VXAA01004497.1, read on the forward strand.
CAGAATTAATATAGCTACAGAAATCTGTAGCAGATAATGAGTTGCATATAGGCAGGGAAGCTGTCATATTTTGGCTAATGCTGTTTACAACAGCAAGGTCTCTAGCAATACTAAGCAATGTGGAGAAGGTAATAAGTCTGACTGATTCTTATGTAACTGTCTAATTTTCCTCCCTTTGGCATCCTCTCTGAACTTACCAGACTGCATGGAGATCCTAAGATTGTTACAAAGCAAGTGATGAAGGTATAAAGGTGGACCTGTGTTAGTGATAAGGTACCCAGCAGTTTGTCTTATCAGCCATGCAGATTGGGAAGGAAGTTGCCTTGGCATTTGCATGTTAATTGTTTGTTTTTAATAAACTCTTGATTTGCAAACTCTTAAGGGTAGAGTTAAATTCATTCTCTCTCCTAGTAATAAACTTCCCAGGGAGGATTTTGGGAATGCTCTGTGTAGTAAAGCTGCTCCATTGAATGGAAAGAGGCTGAGGCGTCAGCTCCTGTCTGTGTGCAGCAGGGCTGCGCAGGGCATGGCACTCATGGCCGTTTGTGTCCCACCTCCCTCGCCTCCTTCTCAGTCTAAAGCCTGCAAACTGAAGGAGGAAGAGTCTTCAGAAGAGGTAAGTTATGGTCATTTCTGTGTGTGCTTTGCTAAAGCATAGCTGCATGCCTTCACTGAGTATTGATCCTCATGACTTTTGAGCAGGGAAATGCAGTTAATCCTACTTCATGGGTGAGGAGACTGAAGAAAAAAAGAAACTTATTGAGTTGTCCAAAACTACACAGCAAGACAGTGATGAAGACAAGGAATCCCTAATACTCTACCTGCTACTCTGACAATTTACTCTTGCTGTCCACAGCAGCATTTAGAGCCTTAAAGTTGTGATGCAGTCTGATAGGTCTGAGAAGCTTGCATTCTGCTATTACATGAAGCATGCCTTCACTCCTCTCCCTAAATTAGACCAAATAGGGGTTGCAGCCCATTTTTGTAAATGGCCCTGGCTATTTCCCAGCTCACTATCATGCTAGCTGTGCAGTGCTTGCAGTACCTGCTCAGGCTCCTGCGCAGGGCTCGGGCTCCACATGCTGCTGAGAGCAGCTCTTACACAGTGCTGAGAGTTGAAGCAGAAGGCCTGGGATGGTGGAGTAAGTCATCGCTTTGAAAGGAGCACGCTGCAGTCACGGTGGGATGTGTATTCTCAGGTTTATTGTAGCTATTTTTAACTGCATTTCCCACTGTTGTTCAGAATAAACAAGAGCTCTGATTTACCATAGAAAACAGGTTTTGTTTTGGAGATTGTTCTTGGGGAATGGACTCTTTAATGTTTTTTTTCTGTTCCTGCAAGGACACACAGGAGTAGCTCTTCTGTCTAATGAAAAAGAACTCTTTATTAAGTGGTAAATTAATGCAGGGTATTTAGAGCTCTCAAGTGACTCACTGGCTATGGTGAAAGTACTTTTTTCTCCTACGACTTTACCGTGGGCTTTGTACTTTTTCTTTAAACTTTAGTAATGGTGCTTGTGAGCAAAACTGTTCTTCTCATGTGTTGGTGCCTTTGTAGGAAAGCCAAGCCTTGTACAGTTAGAGGTACATCTTGAATGTAACTTACTGTTTCTTTTCTTTACAGTCTTCATAGAAGACTGTCTGAAGACGGTAGTATCAACCAGCAGGATGGCTATATAGTACCTTTAGCGCAGCTTTTCTGTTATAGATCTCCCCTGTGAGTAGCTTATCCTCTAGCTTAGATGTTTCAAATGCTTTCAGGCTGAAACAAAACGTATGAGGTCTCTGCCTAGAAGCAATCCCCACCCTAATATTCCTTTAAAAGCAGGTTAGCTGCAGGGAGTGTAATGTAGTCCTCTGCCTGCTTTCAGTACTTTCCAACTGAACGTGTTTAAACAATTTCCAAACATTAATTTAATACTTGCAGCACTTCTGTCAAATCAGTGCCTTGATGCTAAGGATGAGTAGATCCATTTTATATGTATGGAAGTGGGAGCAAAGAGCAAAGTGGTTTACAGAAGGTCATGGTTGTAGTGCTGAGAGTACAAGAGTCTAGCATCACAGATTTCAATCTGTTTTAAAAATGAGATTCCTTAGAACAGCCCATAAATTGTCTATTTTTGCTTCTGAGATTATCTTGTTTTGACCTGAGATGTGTGGTGGTGGTGGTAAGGCTGTTTTTTAACGTGTTTGTATGGCTATTGACTAACTGGGCCAACCTCTTGATCAGGGCTTTGAAAAGCAGCTTTAACAAAATAATAAATCATCTTTAGATTCTGTAACGAGTGACCTAATTATGTAGCGCTGTCAGTAGGAGATACAGTGCTTTAGAGCATCTCAGCATCTGCTTTCAAACACTTCTTAAATGCGTTGCATACACGGGTGTATACCTCAGTCAGCCAAGATAAAGCTGAACGTTACCTTGTGTCTATGCTAAGAAACATCACATCGGGGGTGGACTATTTTGTTTAAACTTGGTGTAATTATGCTAGTTTCAGGAAAACAAAAGCCTTTGCTGTCAATGCTTCTGTGCTTGCAGAGTTCAGCAAGATAGTTGGAATTTCTTTAGTAATAGTTTAAAGAAGAAACTTAGTCTGTGTAAACTAGGTGGATGAGTTTTCCACTCTAGTTTCTGTCCTTTTCTCCTTTTTCTGTGTTCTTCTGTTTTAGTTTGGGCAGATACAAAAATCAAAAAATATGATTCTGATTTGATCTTTGGATGTCAAGCGAGTTGTCTCTGTCTTCTCAGTGCGTGCGTCCTCAGGACACATCTTAGCCTCGGTGGTTTCCTCGGGCTGTTGTTCTTATTCACTTGCCTCTGGATGGTAGTTGGCTTCTTCCTTGTTTGAAAGCTCTTCCAAAAACATCTTCCTGTAAGCAATTGGTTGCTGTGTGTCTGCCTAGCGGCCCAGTCAAAAACTAGCAACTGCAAAGTCAGCTGTTTGGCATGGATGTTTGGGGAACTGTGGGAGGCTTGGGTATACAGAAGCCTTGGCAGATGCTTGAGGCAATCATCTTGCATGTCTAACCTGAAATCTCTCATCTGGGAGAAGGAGATGCATTACAGTAGGAAATAAACCATTTTCTTAAGTGTTTAAATGGATAAAAGAAGGAAACGGTGAGTTTAGACTTCTGCAGAGTCTTTGGCTCAGCCTCTAGCATCTACCTGTGAAACAACTCTTTGCTGTGCAGCAACACAAATAACTGGGTTTCTACGCTATCATCCCTTTAAGACCAAATGGCAGCATTTATATATTTGTGTTTAATAATATAGAATTGAGTGCAGGTCTTTAGTTTCCTGCAGAGACAGCAGTTGAAACCTGTGAAGTCTACACAAATGAATCAAGAATTTGAAGATTGACTTAGTTTATGAATTCTAATAGGCCTCTGTTTGCTATTGCATGCTAATAGGAAGATGGAGGAGGAAAGCAATAAAGACTCAGCGTGTGTGAAAATAGAGATTCCATTAACCTGAGGTCCTGTGGCTTCTGATGCTCATGCATCACTCAGGATGCATCTGCTCTTGAGACCTGGTTACTTCAGGGCACAACTTCATGTATATTGATTAAGGAATCCAAGGGTGATTTTTCCAAGTCTCTATAGGGTCTATTGTAGCATGACAATTACAGTGACCTAAGCAATCATATAGGGGCCTGACTACATCTCCCACTTGTTGTTAGGACTTAAACAGGGAGCAAATTACCGAAAGCTGAAGGAGATATGAAGTAAGGAAGCTAAGGGAGATGGTATAGTTGGAGGCAGTAATAGCAAAGAGTGGGGAGAGTGCAGGGAGAGAGAAAGGAAACAAGTCCAAAACCAACTGTTTCAAGTTCAGAATGCACCGGGAAAGGTAGCTTGCAGGATTTTGACTTCATGTGTTGCATTTTAATTCTTCTTTCTCATGAACAAGCAAATTGGGGACAGCTTTAAAAGGAAAGTTTGCAATCTTTTCTCCCCTACTCTGCAGCTCTGTTTCTGTTGTGGAATTCTGTTTTCATGTGGCAACCAGATCATTGTTGCTAGCTGTAGCAGCTCACAGTAAAATATATACACGCATGCGCACATACATGCATATATTGGTTGCAGCATTTCTTGTCATGCCTTTTTCTACAAGTGCTTACCCACAAGCAAAGGCACTACACAGATGACACAGCGCTGCATTGCTCTGGCTTGCCCATGAAATGCTGAAGAGCTTCAGGTGATACTTGGGACACATGGAACGTTCACGGCAACCACACCTACTGCGTTTAAGTTGTCATTTTTTTATGGCAAGTCAGTAGGCTGAGGCCAAAAAGATTTTTTTTCCTTCTCTTCCCCTTCTGTAAAGATTACCGGTGTTTATCAAAGTCAACAGCATGGGATTTTGACGCTTCCGCTGAACAGCCTTGATGGGTCTCCACGAGTCTCTGGCACATATTGGGGCAGATGTATGGCTCAGTGATGAGCACATATGAATTTCAAAAAACATCCCTTTTTAAAACTCCCTTGACATAGAATCTCCTGTGATCTGAAATACAGCAGATGAGCTTCCTGTGCTCCAGCTCTCTGCAGGTGCAAGGCTGCAGCCACATGACAGGGATCCTTTAAAAACTCTTTACATAGTTCTGCTTTAGGAGATCGTGTGCATGTGAGTACCTATAGCAATGCTGCCTGCAGTTGTCTCGAGGAGCAGGGAGTGATAGCAGTATCTAGCACAGTAAGTGGCATTGGCTTTTGTTTTGTATGTCAGCTTACAGACTTGCTTTACTGCATTGCTAGAAAGCAACAGTAGAGTTGACGGTCATATTTCATTTTTTTTATAAACTGTAATTTGTTCCTTGCTTACATACTCTTTGCCTGTTTCTCTTACTGATACCTCTGATAAGAGCTTTAGCAAACATATATTTCCGTCTTGCATATTTTTCTTTGCTCCTCCACAGTCTGTGTTCATGTGAACATTGGGTTTTTTTGGAGTAGCTGGACTGAAAGATGACATGCTACCATTTTGAGGAGATGCTGTAGTGTTGGGAAGAGTGAGTAGGGGGAGGGAAAACGCAATCAGTTGGTAATTCATTCTGACTTTTATGCAGGGAATTGCTTTTTTTTTTTCCAAATTAGCCCCAGAACTAGGTAGTTATGAATTATGGTATTGAGCATTGGTTCACCAATCAGATTCAAGTTATTGCTCCTGAGCAGCCAGGCTGCAAAGAGGGATAGTATCTGCACAGTCAAGTAAGGAAGACTTTTCATCCAAGAGGTCCTCCAAGATCCTCTCATAGATCCTCAGTATCAGATGCAATGACAAACTGTAATTCTGAAAGTCGCAGCTCGTCTGTAACTAGTAAATCACTGAACCCTGAGAGAGCAGCCAAGTCCACGCTGACTTCATAGCCACTAGATGCTCCCATGTGCTGTGCTGTTCTCCAGGGGATTGCCGTAACCGCTTGGTCTCTGGCTGCCAGCACGTTGGGGTATCATCCCTGCCAAGGAAAGCATGTGTGCCCTGAGCACCGGGATGCAGGGCTGCGCATGTCAGCACTCGGTATCAAGTGTCACATTAGAAGTGGCAGCTGCTTTCCACATCAAGCAACGAGGAGCCACAGGGAGAACAGCAATTAACCTATGGGAGCTAGTGATGTGTTGACAACATGAAAAATATGGGGTGTCAACCTGTAGTAGGGGTTTGGAGTGAAAAGACTGTCTGTTTTTCTTCCAGCTGCTTTTTGAAACTGTTCTGAATGCGTAGAAAAACACACAAAAAATAACAAAACTGCTTTTCATCACTCTAATAATATGGATGGTGATGTACAAAACACCTGAACATCAAAACATTTTCACTATCTTATTTCGTAGGGTGCATCTTTCCCCCTGTTTTGTGAGTCCCTATTGCATAGGATATTTTTACATTCAGTTATATTTATAATCAGATTCTATGCTCCTTCGAGTTGTCTTATCTGAAAATCAACTTCACCAGCATTGGTAGTACATTTCTATCAAAATCAAGTCTTATCTGGGCTCTTGCAGGAGCAGTGATTAAGTAACCCAATTTAAAATAAAAGCGATGGTTTTGAGTGGAACAATCTTTTTTTTTTTTTTTTTT
>VXAA01004497.1:117265-142073 GCA_013399115.1 Anseranas semipalmata
TTTTTTTTTTTTACCTTTTCTAGGTTTCCAACTGCAGCATCCAGGGACAATCTGATCTTTGGTCACGTAATGCCGTCTCTATAATGAGTGTCAATACAAAGCAAGAATGTGGTTGTATTGTCACTTTACAGATAGGTTATAAATAGAGTTTTAACAGATTCTGTATCACTTGCAAGGCTCCTGCTGCTCACTGGTGGTGGTGGTGATGCCTTGAAATGTTCATTAAAATGACTTGAAGTGTTGTTTAAGCCCAGTGTGTCTCACAGTCAGCTAAGTTGGCTGCTGTTTTCAATTCACTGTATCAATCAGGACTTCAAGTCTCTACGTTTTCATTTCTTTTGCATCAGAAACAACTTTCTTGGCTCATTTGCACACCTCAGTTGCATAAATTGCTCTCTTGGCTGTCAAAAGTAGGTAATGGACTGCTTTGTAAAGAGTCCATACTCAGAGGACTCTGGAAGGCTTTTTTGGAGTCCAGAATCTGGATTGAAAATGTATGAAACATTTTTTAGCTTTGTCTGAAGATTAAATATTACAATTTAGGCAACATCTAGTATTTTTAATAGCAGATTGTACAGGTTCAGCCATTGAACCTCCTAGTGTATTAGATGCTGGATGCTGATGAGCATTGTCAAACACTGAGCATGTAGATGAGTTTGGCAGGATTTCAGGATTCTGATCAAGCACACCGAAGCAGAGTTTCAATGGGTATCCAGAGCTCAAGTGATTTTTCCCCGCACACACGCTCGAGAAGGTGAAAATGTAGGATTTCACCATGCAGGTTAATTCTCTCTGTGCTTTAGAGAAGCAGCAGAAAGAATGCTGAAAGCAATTGTGCTGGCCCACCATAACTATGAACTTTTTCAGTTTAATAACTCTAGCGCTTGATGCAGACGCTTTGTTTTAACTCATCTGTTACATTCCAACTGTAAAATCGTAAAATTGATCAATGACTTAGTATTTTTCTAATGTGAAACCACTGAGCAGCCTTCAGGAGAAGGCTGGCTTCTTCTAGCTCTTTCTAAAAATTCATGTGGATGAGTTTTCTTCCTGTTTCTTTATCGTGCATCATAATGTGCAAGTCCAGCACCTTGTTTGCATTAGGCAGAGCCACATAACCTTCTGTATAAAATGATGAGGGGGCCTCTTGGGGCTAGTTAAATTAGTAGTCCTTGGAGTAAGCATCTCTTCTTGCAGTTAGAAATCTCTTAACTCCTTGCCTAAAAGGGCAGTAGTACATGTCAGCAGTTTGGATCCTTGAGACTGCAAAGAGATTAGTCACAAGGCTAAAGCTTTTGAGTGAAGCTTTCTTCTCGGGCTTCAGAACCGGCTGTTTTTGACAAATGCACTCCCTGGCTTAGGTGCTAAAAACTAAAACATGTTTTGTTTGCATACCCTCACTCTATCTCTTGTAGATGAATAAATCAGCAGTGACTAGCTGACTCATCCCTCAATCAAAATCCTGTTGTTTTCCTTGGTAATGATTGCACGGAACAGTATATTTCATGATTTCAGGCTTCTCTTTTTCTTACTGGGAAGTATTCTGGCTCTTTCTCTTCTGTGTCACCTTACAAAAGGTGAGCTGCCCGGGTAACTCTTCAGGGGCGGTCAGTTCTAGCTCGGCTATTGCTTAAGATGAGACTGCAGTAAGCTTGGCAGCTGTTGGAATTTGAATTTCTGATGGCTGTCAGAAGAAAATGGTCTCTGCATTAATACAACAGAGTATTCAGGATATTTTTAAAATAGCCCTAAAGTTTCAGTGGCTATACCCAAGCCTAAAGGATAACAGTTGTGGATGACGACGCACTGATATTATGCAGTAATTTCAAGTTTGTGGAAAAATTCCTGTGTTTGAGTATTTAAAAAAGGAGAAAAAAAGAAAAAAGGAGGGGGAGTGGGGGAGGGGAGCGGAGCGGGGAAGGAAGTGCCCTGAAGAGTTGCAATACGTGCCAGTCCGAGACCTAGGAGTATAGGTTCAGCTTACGCATGCTTCCACCCTCAGATTTTCACTTTGTCTTGGTCACTTTTTTAGGAATGTGTTGAAGTGCAGCATCCAACATGAAACACTTCTTTTTGCAACTGAAATGAGGTTGGCGATACTAGACTGGATTTTAATTGCTTTTGGTTCACAACATGCTCTGTGTTGCTAGGTACTACATAGCTCAGCGCTACAGCAGTCTGCTGAAATGAATCTCAGGAGAGGAATAACAGGATTGGGGAGCCTGCGAATTAGGTGTGATGTACAATGCCAATGAAGTGAGGGAGGCGTGGACTAGAGCTGGCCTTCAACTGCTCTTTCTGGTCCAGGAATAAGAGAGGCTGGCGTAGGGATAAACTTAACCCATGGGTCAGAATGGCAGTAGCTGTCTGGGCTGCGGGTCAGAGCTGAGGTATGCCATCAGAGCTCCATCTGAAGGTTTTAAAGCATCTGCCTTCTCTCTACTTCACTTTGTTTAGTATAAGAGCTTGCTTTCGTGAGTGCTAAAATATGCCTGTGTACAGGTATATACCAAATATCCATTGCCTGCTATATGTAAAGGTTTTCTATAGATTTCTCAAGAGGTGAGAAGGATGTAGGCTCTTCTTGGTGTGTGTAGAGATGGCAAGTCAGCTTTGTAAGCTCTGCTGGTTTCCTTGAAAGGGCATGCTCTGAAACACAGTGAGGAGCAAAGCCCTAAGAACAGAAAGTTAGAAAAAGGGCTAGATGAAGAAATTGCTGACAACCCCATTGTATTCCTAATAATCCATCTCACCAGAAGAAAAACTTCTAGTGCACAGCCTTGAATTTATTTTACATCTATCGTGTTTTGTAGTCCTGGTGCTGTCTCTGGTTCAGGTTTCTCATACTCTCCATCTCTCAGGTAAATTAAATGCTATTGAAACAGCTGTCTGTTGCCACAGAGGGTATTGCTTCTATGAGAAAGACAGCAGTTTTCCGTCGGATAGAAATTAGATAGGTTCCTCTGGGGAGAAATATTTGTAAGTCTAAATGTCAGCCAGTTGAGTGCAGCACCCATATTCTCATGTGTTTTTCAGTGTTGGTCTCTGCTATTATTGCTGAAAAGATGTGCCTTGACACAATGGAGGCACCTGAGAATGAAATTTCTGCTAAGGAACAAAAAGATGTACTTCAGACATTGCTACTTGAGAGTATTGCATGCATTTGACCTGGAACTTCTGAAAACTGCATATATTGGATCACTTTCATTCACTTAGTGCAGTAATTCTACCAGAAGAAAGTATGCAAGGCTTTTAACACTTAGTTCTTGTGAACATCATGCTGCTTTTTGCTCGTAGTTTTTATCCTTTAGAAACTGCAATATTTATTTTATAAATATTTTCTACTGAAACCTGTGTACAGGCTTGAAAGGTTTCTTTGTGTAGATAGAACCTGTGCCATCTTCTCAACTTTCTCCTCTCCCTTTTCTTTCCTTTTTCTACAACACTTGAAGAAAAAATCATCATGCACTTAACTGTGCTAGCCATATTTTGATGTTCTCAGATGGATATTATTTGTCCCACTGGTATTTGTTATAGCCTACATATATGCAGTATTTATGTTGAAAGAAGATGAAGTGATGCACTCAAGCTCTAAAAAAAATTTGTTGGGTAAGAGAACCTTTAGCTGCTTCCTCTGTTAATCTGTATTATGCTACTGCTTGGTGACATGCTCACATACTAATGTTGTTTCCTACAAAAACATTTGCTTTTTCTCAGTCTTTGTGGGAGTATGTCTTAAATATTGCATATAATGCAAATCTTACTGTAAGGTCAGCAATAATTTCTTCTCACGGGCCGTTCTGTGATATTACTGCCATAGCAGTGTTTGGCAAGCATGCATGGAGTTGCATTGCAGCAGGGAGGTGAGGAAGTGTTTTCATCCTGGCTAACCGAAACTGGAGCACAAAAGGCTCTGATTCAGTTGGGCTTTGGCTTCTGTGTGACAGCGTGTTTCTGGTGTGGTTCTTCCCTCTGCCTTCAGACGGGGTGGCTTCTTCGAGGGGGAGTAGGAATCGAGCTCCTCTGGCTCCTGCTTCTGTGCCTTGACCTGAGCTAGTGCCACGGCTGTGAGGAGCCCTGCTCCGCCTGGCCGGGGAGTCTGGGCTGTGAGCTTCTGCCCTGCCAACGTGTGCACCATGGGGATTTTCAAAAGCTTGGAATCCAATACAAACACGGTCCTTTGGATTTCTTAAAGTGGAAAAATGAGGGTTTGTGAGCATTATGTGGTTGTCACAGGTTTTGCCTCCCTTTTGCTGATCATCTTTAGAAGGTGATGAGTGGTGAGCCTTTGATTGTATCTTGATGTAAAGTCACTCTTGTGTTGACAGTTCTCGATAATTGGTAACAGACCAAACGTTTCTGTATGGATCATTCTCAAGTTTATTTTCTAATTCTACCTGCCACCCAAAGCGTTTTTGTTGTAGCAGGTCACAACACAAAAGCAACCAGATAAATTACTGAAGTTTCAGCATCTCCTCCAGTACCGTGGATGGGAATTATTTTTTTCCTAATGAGTCCACTTCTGCTACAGAACTCTACAGAGAGACTCTGCCTTATTGCTGCTGCTGTGGCTGTCTCTGAGTCTACAGGAAAAAAAGAATGGCCCAACAGAGGTAGTAGGAGAACATATGCAAACGTCATAAAATGGATGCTCTGTGGCAGAATGTATGGAGGCAATGACAAAGCACTTTTGCAGGGTTTCCTTTCCTGTTTCTGTTGGCCAGTGTAACAGATCATGAGGTAGTTCCTGTATAGTCCAGAGTTTTTCGTCTTTTTGTTCTTTTAAAACACGTGGGTCTTTCCTGGCTATTGTATTGATGGTTTTGGTGGAACATAAGTAGCAATTCTATCATGGAAATCTGAAATGCTTTGTTTCATTATGATCAGGTTAAATTAATTTTTTTTGAAGTCAAGGAAAAGCTTCGTCTTTCCATCTTGGATAAAATTGTTAGGAGTTACATTTTAATTCTGACATGCTAATATCAAATAACTTTATTTCATACTATGTCCAGAAAGAAAAACACAAAAACAAAACCCACACCCTTTTTTCTACACTCTCTTGTGTTGCTAGCTCCCAGTGGAATGAATTCAAATACTTGGGGTTATCAAAAAAAAAAATAAAAGAATCAAATGTATACCCACTTGATGCAGATAGAAAAATAATTTTAACTTCAAAAATACAAAAGACATCTGAAAAAGGGCAAGCACAGAAGAAGCTTGGGCATCAAAGTGCTTTGTCAAAGAGTAATGAGGACTGCATAAACAAATGGGACCTGGACAATCCTCATTTTCCATTCAGTAGAAGCCAGAAAAGACCAGTCATCTGGGAGTCGTGTGTTTGCCTTTATGGTGTGATCCATAAGCCTGAGTCCTAAACGCATGGAGCCAATCTTGCACTCATTTAACAAGAGAATTAGCTTATAAATCTGCAGCTGTTGTATGCTGAAGCACAGGATGTGTGAGTTTACTTGCCAGGCTTTAGATTTCTAGCTGTGGTTTTGCTTGAACTGGGAAATCAAGGTCTTGTGCAAGACCAGCCAGATTGGCAAGAACAGACGTGACAAGTATTGAGTTGGAACAGTCCCATCCATGCCACTGAGTGCTAGTGATAAGAGAGCTTCAGGTCAGCTGCTCGTTACCAGTATCCAACATTGTTAAGTGGATTAGGAGCCCTTACGCCCTGGGTGACCCCATGTTTTAAAGGTGCCTCGTGTGCACCGGCACGGAGCTGTGCTCGCTGAGGCCAGGTGCTTACAGCAGTGCATGCAGCGTTTGTGAAACGTACCCGTGTCAGCTTAAAGCTAAGGTGGATCTCTGAGAAACTTCTTTCTTTTCTATTTTCTTATGCTTCATTAGAGCTCAATGTTCCTTCTACACAGCATATGTATATCTTTTCTCTGAAAGAAAGGCCGTACCACCAAGGAACAAGGTCTAGCTGCAGACAGTAGCTTCTGTAGTTCCATTTTTGATCCAGCAACATAACAAAGTTAATGCTAGATAGGAATTCAAAGCGATGCTCGGATTGGGTGTGTGTATGTGTGAATGAATATAAAAGGGAGGGTCTAAAAGGCTTTTGATGGTAGGATAGAAAAGCTCGGTCATAACTGAACATGAAACGAATGGACAAAGTTTGTAGTCGGATTAATTGATTATCTGGGACACTGAGCACTGTTTAAGTTGATCAGATAACGTGGTTTGTCCAGCATCTCCTGGGGAAACATGTGGAGAGCAAGCTCTAAATCCAGAGTTTTTCTTGCTCCTGAGTGATTTATTCTCTGAACCATCCTTTCCTCTACCTATTTACCAGTTCCCAGTCACCCAGCATTAGTCACCCCTCTCGTTAACAATGCCACCTGAAACATGGCTTTATGAGAAAATAAGCTGAATTTCAGTCCTGAAGTGCTGTTCTTTGTTCACTACCTAAGGGTGGCACAGCTCCTGTCCATATTGCATCTCTTCTGTAGATAAACAAAGGACATATGTTTTAGAGCCATCCAGACTGCAAATCAGCAAAAATGACCTCTTACTGCTCCAGGTAGGCTTCTTTTGTATCGGTGCTGGAATAATTCCCCAGATGTCACTACTCCAGCTCTGTTCAGATTTTTCAGACTAATTTAATCCCAGATATGAGGTAACGAAGGCGTAGCTGGTCATCTGCTCTCTCCCGAGTCCCTGTGGTGTGCAAGATTGTCCCTACTGAATATTTATGAAGGCTTATCTATTTTGTTTCTGAATATTTATCCAGGAGTAGGCACTTGCACTCTTGCCTTGAAGAGCTTGCCATATTCTCGTTCTTCTAACTGTAACTAAGTTTTTCATAGTAGCAAGACTTGGTTCTCTCCAGAGTTATGTTCTTGCTAACATCTTGAATAGTGTATTTTACTGCCTCTCCATAGACATTTTGAAGGTATTGGCAAGCTATTATCTTTGGCATCTAATCTCTTACCTTCAAAACTGGATATATTTTTGCCTTTGTGTGTCTGTTTCTGCTCTTTCTGTTATTCATGGCTGCCTCTTTCCATTTTGCTTCCTTTTATGTGAAGTCTCACAGCTTTGGGTGAGGTGTTGTTTAGACCACTACACACTGAGCCCCAGAATGCATTAATGCAACAATTTTGGGAGCCTCCCTGCCTGTAGCATCGATTCCTCCCTCTTGCCCCCTTTCCTTGGACTAACTAAATTAACTTCTTTCCACCTGGTGAGGTCTCAGGGTGTCATTTTATGGCTTGAGTAGATTGAGATTTGGACACATTTTGTTAGCCTGTGCTTTTTAAGTCTTCATGCTAACCCATGCGGGCAGCTGGTGCTGATGCCTTGTTGCTTTTCATTGCACAGACCAGGTGTGTTCTAGAGACAGCGGATTTCTAGAGCAGCAGGAGCAGAGTATAGGAATGTGCATGTTTCCGGTGGGGTGATGGTGATCTGAGCACCAAAGGGAGGTTTGGGAACTTGTTCTCTAACCCCCCCTCTGTCGGTAAGTTGTGGACAAGCTGTGTATTCCTTGCCTCTGCTGTTCTGCCTTTAAATTAAAGAAACAAAACTGCCCAATCCCCACAGACATTGCAGAGGTTTTTTTTGTGCCTTAGTAAATGTTACTAAGTTGCAGCAAACATGGAAATTGCTGTACAGAATTACTTGTAACTTCACAGCACGCACTTCCCTTTTCCTGACATGAGTGGCTTTGATTTAAAGGGGTCGGGTTTCTCTGAAGCCTTTGAAAGGAAATAGCAGCTGGTGCAGCTCCTGTCCTCGAGAGGCGTTGCACACTCTCCTTACATGAGTACTATCCTTCTGTGAAGGAAACCGGGTTTTCTCCTGAGTTAGTGATCTCAGCCAAAGAGTTTGCCGGCCGTTCTTGCAGCAGGACAGAGGTGTGATCTGGCTGCCTGCAGAGAGGAGTGGTCCCGGGAGGTTCCCAGACGGCTGTAACAAACCTCGTTCAGTTCCAGGGGACGCGTGAAAGACCCTCTCAGGCAACAGTCCTGTGATGGAGCAGTGCTGGAAGAAGAGGAGAGAGGAGGAATGATCCAGAAGTCTTCCTCAAAGATGCCCTGTGTAACATAATGGCCCGTGGCCCATTAAAACTAGGCCATCCCTACTGTGTATTTCATAAAAAGCTGTTTGGAAACACCATGTTTAAGTGAAAGCTGGGAAGAGAAATGACTAGGAAGTTAAGCATCATTTCTCTAGCTGTTTCTTAACTTAATTCTCCAATGCTTCGTGCAAAAATGTTCCAATTTCAGTCACTGTTGTGGATGTTCAGTTCCCATTTGGACAATGCAGGGAAATGGTCAGCTGCCATCTGCTAACAGAAGCACCGTGCCACCCTGCAGTGTACACAGATGCGGCTGGAAGATCCCTCTAAAGAGCCAGATATTGCATGTGTGAACTTGAAATAAAATTGGCGAGTGCCCTGGGAGTGTTGCTTTCTGGGAGTCATGCCCATCGCCAAGCTGATTGCTTCCATGTGTTTCAGTGCTGCGCAGCCTTTAAAGGAAATCTGAAGGATTGCTTTTGAATATCTCTAATAGAGGAGGATGTGATTCTAAAGGCACTTCTAAAACTATCTAGGTAAAAATAAATGAAATATGTTAGATAATGAAAAGCCTTTGAACTCCAGTGATGCATCTAGAAGTGGTAATGTTCAGTGCTTGTTTTTATCTTATTAAATGTATAGTAGCACTTAAATTGTTTTGCTTTAACACCTCCGCATAGCACAGGCAGTAAAAAAGGAGAGTTGACTTTGCAGTAACTATTAGCAAGGGACTCCCAAGTCGCACAGCATTATCACTGTTATTGCGTGTTCTTCTGGATATACAGATGGGAGGGACCATTGGATCATTGAGTGTGCTCCTCCATGACAGTAACAACTGCGTGCTAGTTGTTAAGCTTAGAAGTATTCACAGAATATGAACTCCACATACTCTGGGTGGTAGTGTGCTTCTCAACAGCTTAGTCTGAGTTGATAACCTGTAATAAAAGACCAGAAGTTGCAGCCATGTGCCATAAATCAGAACAGAGTTTGAGGATATCACTAACATCTTAGGCATATTCATTTGCATAGTATTTATTTGTGTAGTGTTTATTAGCTAAAATTTGTAGATTAACCTAGGAGTTAGACTGTATACCTCATAGAGTGGCAAAAAGTCCTACTGTTCTGACTGGGATATGAGGCGGTGGCACTGTACAGAGTTTTCTTCCATTCCTAATTTTTGTAAATGATTTAACATCAAACATGAGCAGGATGTATCACTTTGGCATCTGTCCGTATAATTGCACTTAAGAGCAATATATCCTACCCAACTTTCCATCCATCTGTGGCCACTCTCTAGGGCTCTGAAAAAGAAGAAAATATGTATTGAGAAGAGGAAGATTTCTATTTTGAATCCTCAAAATTACTTAAGAAGACCTGAATCTGGTATTTGTAGAAAGTAAAAACAATGCCAACAAACTGTGATCCAGTCCTGTTTCAAGACTACATTGGAATGCCAATCACATTGTTTCTTTCATAAGCTTTTTGGCATATCTTCAAACAACACAGGTTTCTTGCTTCCTCTCCTCCTAAATATGGGAAAACCGTTCTAGTCTTCATTTTCTGAACTTCACTGTCAGAACTTGGATACAACCATTTTGTAACTGCTTGGTCCCCAACTGAAACATTGCCCTTTGACTGAAGTAGTTCATAGTTCTTCTTCCTGGATGCTTATCCCATCTGTCTCCCCTCTCTGCATTTGCAAGGAGAAACTGTAACTTCTTGTAATTTCTCTTTTAAAGAGACTCCATTGCTCTAATCATTCTAGTAACCTTTCTGTGCAACTTTTCCAGTGTAAGCTCCTGTTCCTCAAATGTAGATGACCAGGGTGGTGGTACAATACTTCAAATAAGACTACAGACGCCTGGAAAAATACTTGGAAATGATCAACGGAAACACGTAAGGCGTTTGAGAGCTGGGAGGTGAGCAGCCAGCAGCACCCCTGGAGCGCTTTTCCAAGCTCTGTCCCACGGGGAGGCCAGTCCGTGAGAGCCTCTTCCCTGGCACTCGGAGCCTCGGCTCTGCATTCCGCACCATTCAAACCCGTGCCCCCTGCCCCTGGTAGGGAACAGGAGAGGCCGGAACATTAAACACAGTTTTATCTTACTCACAACAGCTTTGCTTTCGAAACGAGAGGAGATTTGGAAAAGCATTTGGCACTGGTCCTCCCTCAGCCTCAGGTTTGACAGGATCAGTTAAGTTAGACTGGATTCCTCTGTCCTCTGCTCCTGCCATTCCTGAGCTCTTTCAGCCTGCTAATCTCTATCTCTCTCTGCAGCTGTTTGAGTAAGCTTTCCTAGCTGAATTGCTCATATCTTTTTGCTGCTTTTGTGCTGCGTATCTGTCCTGAAAACAGGGTAGTGTCTTACCTTCTGATCTCCTTGCTTGAGCAGTCGGTGTGTAGTCTCTGGTGAGGAGGGGATGTGAGACTGGAGTGGGAGGCTTGCAATGACAGCACATCAAGTCCTCTCACACACCAGAGGAAACACAAAGTAGTTTTTACTTGGGCTTGGTGTAGGTGCTACGAAGGTCAAATGCACTGTTCATTTGCAAATCTGTCCTGGAGCACATACAGATGCCTACTGAGCACCCATGTCATATGGAGATGAAATGGAAACAAATCTGCTTCATAGTGCCTCAAATTTAAAGTTAGCAGGTGTGTGTTTTTCTTCCTCATGCTGTGAAATCCCTTACTTCAGTGCTCACAACAGAGTTACCAACATTGGCTGCCTTTTGAAATTGGTATTTTTCTCCTTGCTTTTGAACCTTTTCTGTATTGATATTTTTCACCTACTGGATGAGGCAGTGACAAGAAAAAATATTTTCTTTATCTTTGCCTTAGAACAGTGACAGATAGGGGCTCTTGAGCCTATGCACCAGCTGCACCACTGCTAAATTATGATACATCATTGCTTCCATTTCTTTTCTTTCTCGTTCTGCCAACTGGAAGAGAGAACAAGGGGGCAAGCTGCTTTCAGAGGTGCGAAACCTGAGGAAGGAAGGCCATCACAACTAGCAGAAAGAAAAGGGACGCATTGTAAATGAAAAGGAAAAGGTGCCAAGCACAGGTTAGTCATTAGGAGGCTGGAGCAACAGATGATGGGGAGCATAAACCCAAGCGGTGCTGGAAGGAAGGTGAGGACATGTTTGGAGTTTATCACTGCAGGTACAGGCAGGTTTGCAAATCATGTTGAAGTGGTCACACAACAAAGATGGGTTTAACCTTGACGCATACTGAAGCATTCTCTTAAAGCGCTCAGTTTTCAAATCAGTGTCCATTTATTGCATAGAAAAAAATGTGTGCTCAATAAATCTCTTGTTCTTTTTCTTTTGGTGGAGACATTTAGCATGACTTCCATAAAGCTGTGGTGCGTGTGACCTGCTTGCTGGTGCCACGATGTGCAGTGAGGTTCCTCAGCCCTGTGTACTGATGGAAGCTGGGCAGGCATGCTGCAGTGCCTGTGCTCCCCCAGCAAGATTTGTCAGGCACAGCTGAGACAAACGGTTGGATGTCTTGCTAAATGGTTCAATGTTGTGCTGTTTCCAGGCTGTGGAATTTAACTGAAACTAATGATAAAGCTCCAAGGAGGAGGGGCAGTCATAATGTGTTTTTTTTTTTTTTTTCTGTTGGAAGTTAGACTAAGAATTCTGTTATATCTTTCCTGAGCAAAAGCAACAGTTGATTGTTTTTTCTGATTAAGTGCAGTAACATGTTCATTCTGTGTATGCACATCTCTGAAAATTTTGCTCTAAATGAGTTCAGTAGTAGAAAGATCTTTTTAATGCAGTTAACAGAACAAACAAAAACAACAAACTAAAAATGCTTTTACCCTCAGTCATTTGTGGACAACTTAATCCTTAATCTAGCATTTTTACTGAAATTCTAATCTCATCTTCTGGTGCGGTAAATGAAGACCTTTTAATTGTTGGGCCGCTTCGCTGATGATTTAGGAAAGCAACCCTGCTAACTGGATGCTTCAGACAGCATCCAGTTGAAGTCGGTGTACCTTGTGCACATGTTGGATGTAAGACATGAATTTGACTGCCTTGCTGAATAAGAATTTAGCGTGGGCTTTCCAAACTCATATCTCTTTAGAGCACCCATTATTCCTCAGAGAAGCAACAAAGGAAGCAAACCACTTACTTTAGTTGGATAAAATATTAAATTGTTTACTGAACTTCTGGGAAACCATTTTTACTCTTTTCAGCACTGGAAGAAAAAAATAAAAAGCCTTATTTTCATTTTGGTGAGATTTATAGTTTTAATAATGCTGCATTCCCCAATAGAACTGCCATCCTATTTTGTTCTTTCTAAAGATGATTTGGAAATTAAAACATATATTTCTATATTTTTTAGAATAAATCTGATAACGTTAATTGGACAGCAGTAGTTTTCGTAGGAGCTATGGTCAAGTCTATTCAAGCAGACATGAAGACTGAGCGTTTTTTCTTTCAGTATCCAGAGCTCTCCATTCAAGAGATGAAGTTAAAACTTGTCAAGCTGTGGAATTCCTGTCTGAATTTTTAAGTTGGCTAAATATTTGAGAACATTCTGCAAAAGAGATTTTAAAAATTATTTCAAGATATTACAAGAGAATTGCGCTGAAGAACTGGAGCTTTGAGTTCTCGGTTCAGCTATTGCTCT
Organism: Anseranas semipalmata; assembly: GCA_013399115.1. Lineage (NCBI taxonomy): Eukaryota > Metazoa > Chordata > Aves > Anseriformes > Anseranatidae > Anseranas > Anseranas semipalmata. The sequence continues at coordinate 129,943 of VXAA01004497.1, forward strand.
CAGGCTGTCAGCTCGTATGTTGGTTGCATTGCTGATGGTAATGAGTGGCTGATGAGATAGGTGTGATCTCACAAGACACCAGGTGAGTTTCTAATGTGAACCTGTGTAACCAGCCAGTTTAGAAGCTTAAAATCATAGAATCACGTAGGTTGGAAAAGATCTCTAAGGTCGTCATGTCCAACCATCCACCTAACACTACATGTCCACCACTAAACCATATCCTTAAGTGCCACGACTGCATGTCTCTTAAATACCTCCAGGGATGGCAACTCCGCCACATCCCTGGGCAGCTTGTTCTTATGCCTAACCGCTCTTTTCTTCTGTGAAGAAATATTTCCAGTCTAAACCTCCTCTGGTGCAACTTGAGGCCATTGCCTCACATCCTTTCTTGTGTGGGGTTTGTCAGATGCTGTATTAGTAAAGTAACGTTTTGCTTGTGGTGAATCAACTTCAAATTTAGACAGTCCTAAAACTTCTTGTCTCTGTTTCATATGTATTGTGTCTAAACAGAGGACCAACAAATGTGTTGGTAATAAAGAGAGAATACTTCTCAGTGACTCCTAAAGAATGTGAGAACCTGATGTTTGCTTATCCCTGGAGTGTTTACAGTGGCACTGGAAAGGTTTTTCCAGAATTTGGGTATTTTAATAGTGGGAAAACACCAAAGCAGCATGTTTTTTAATCTCTGTTTTTATGACATGCAGTTAAAATGGTAACGTATTATCCCTCTCCCTCCTCCTGAGCCTGCCCTCTGGAAGAAAGGTCAGTATAGGTTTGTGATGTCCTGTGTTTTCTGTATCTAAATTCAGTGGGCTGCTCTGTTGACTTCATGCATTACAAATACACAAGTTCATAAATGACGACAGCAACGTAACATGGGTAAAGACCTAAATACAAAGGGACTTTGCAATGTCAGCTTTGTTAACATGTAAGCCTCTCTGTTATATTTGTGGTAGCTTGTATTGCATCTCTTCCCTGACTCTTGTCAGGCAATGCATCTTGTGACTTTTATCTGATTAAGTATTTTCGTTATAAATGACGAAACAATTTCTAGTGAGTGTTGCAGAAGGAGGTCGTATTTCCAGTGTATTGGGCCTTGAAAGCTAAGGCCCCTTGTTGAATGGTTCCAGTTTTATTAGTTGATTAAAAATAAGCTTTTACAATATACGGTCCTCCTTTAGAAAAGTTATTATTCACCCAAATGTAGCTCGTGGAGGTAGACAGAAGGCTTTGAGATGGAGGATTAGAGATTATACTGAGGTCTCCAGATATTCCAAATTTGAGATGTAAAGCTCTTTCAAGGATAGAAAATAAATGCCTTTACATAGGTTGAATGGGAACTAATTCCACATGCTGCTCTGGGTGGTAAACATTGATTTCCTCCTGGATTCAGGAAGTTCAGAAGGTGTGAAATCATCTTTGAGGCAAACAGCACCCAGTGCATCAGTGGGGCCAGTTTTTGTGGTTACTGCGGTTTACTGCAACACTTTCTCTGTTGTGAATTTAGCAAGGCATTTCTTTTGGCTTTTCAAAGTATATAAATTTGCAGAGATTTAAGCTGGGAAGGAAAAGGTCTTTCTTGTGAAACGCATTTGGAAGATGTTCTGCATGTGGCTATTTTCCAGTTTTATTCTTAATATTAAAATCAATAGAACTTTATTCTCCTAAACCTCTCTTGCAAAAGATTAATTGATGGCCAGTTATTGAAAGTGAATTACAGCAATGCTGTATTGGATTTTTAAGGGAGACAGATAGGTGTCCATCTAACATTATTACTGCCATTCTATTTTAGCAGATGTCTTCTCTTTCCCTATCTGTCACCATACTGGAAAAATAAATGGGCTTAGTACTTCTAATGAGCTAGATACGTTCCTCAGTTGAAGAAAAAAAAAAAGTGATACATTTTAAAAGTCCGGGACAAATAAAATATCCTTTTCCTTATAATTGTGATCTAAAGTACTAATTTTAACAGCTGTTGGTATCACAGGTTCCATGTTTAGTTCTACCATAGTCACTAAATGTCTACTTCACCAGGGAATTTTCTCAATAAAGCAGTATCATTAGGTAATATACTTCATCTTCTTTAGAAGTGTCACCTTTTTCTCAATTTCTCTAAAGTCAGATAATATAAAAACAAGAGCTGTAGCAATGATGGATGCATATATAATATTTGTTTGACATCTCCTTGATGAAGGCTGTCTAAAATACTTCATTTCTATGGACATAATCAAATGCTTCAATTCACTTGAGGAAAAGAGAAGCCAAAGCCAAGCCTGTCCTCATCTTTCTCGAGGAATAGGAGAAGTTAATATACAGTGAGCATACTTAGTGTGATTGTATTCATAATCGATGTTTTTGCAGGTTATAGAAATATTAAAGCACTGGATATATTGGTGCCTGTCAAGTTTCCAACACCAGCATTCGTTAATAGTACGTTCCCTTTAACTTCCTTGTATGTGAGGATACATCTGTTCGTATGTAAAGATATGTTCTTGGATAAAGTTTGAGACAGAGGTCCTCTGGTGAGGAGTTGGTAGATTGCTCTGTTTGTCTCTGCCAGTATAAATTTCAAAAACATGTTTAATAGCAACTGGGTATTATTTTGGGAGCAGTTTGAGTGTCTGTTGTAGATATGGCTTGGGAAATAAAGCAGAAGATTCCTGTCATAGTGTTTATATCCGGAGAAGAGAAAACTTTGCAGAGTTTTCTCAGCACAATGGTCTCCCGTGTGAAAGACCGTATATCTGCAGAATACTGCAAAACTAGTCAGCTCGCGGTGCCCACTGGTTCACTCTCATGCGTGGGGAGACATCAATCTGCAGGGTCAGTCCTGGGCCAGCAATGCTCAGTGTTTTCATTAATGCTCTCCTTTCTTTCATCTGGATTATAATTAGTGAATTTGCAAATGATACGAAGATGGGAGGGACTGCAAATGTGAAGGACACAGTGAGGAACAAATGTAATCTTGACAGGTTGGAGAAGTGGTTTGGGAGGAGGATAGAGTGATACCTTGTAAGGAAAAGTGCAGCTTCCTAGACTTCAGAATAATAAAGTGCATAGCATGTGTGAACACAGAGTAGAGAATTAACTGGCTAGGTTTCGGTGGTGTAGAAAAAGATCTGATGTTAGCATCTAGTCTGTCATCTGCTTAAGTCAATGTGTTAGATTTGAAAAAAGGATGTCAGAGGGTGGATACTAGAAGATGCATGAAATAATCCTTAAGACAGAGTTTGGTGTTCGGTTCTGGGCATGGTCCATGCAGTAGAAGAGAGTGCAGAGGAGAGCAGTGAGGATGGTCATGCCTGGAGAACTTGCTGTTTGAAGGAGGGCTGAAAGATCTGGGGCTGGTTAGTCTGAAGGAGACGAGGTAGCAGAGGGGATCTTAGGGGTAATCTTCAAACATTTAAAATGCTACTGAAGAAAGAAGAGGAACGTGAACTCTGTGTAGGTGCTGGATAGAAGAAGTGGTAAAGAGCTCTAATGACAGTAAGGGAGATTCAAGTTGGGAAAATATTTCTAGCAGGAAAAAAGCTCCGTAAGGCGTTGCAGTAGATTAGGGTATCGTGGAGTCTTGATCATTCGGTGTCTTCCTTGCATGTTGTTCCATTTTTCTCAGGAATACCATAGCTATTGACTTTCCTATGGACTGTGGGTAGACTAGATGACTTTTTAAGACCTCCTTGTAGCCCTTTTCTTTTTCCCTATAACATATATTGGACTGCAGCTCTGTTTCGGTTGTTTTTCTAAATGGTATATGCCTTTTAAAGTATGTAAACTAGTGTAAGTTAGCCTGCTGCTGCTGGTTCCAAATTTCTCAATACAATCCTGTACAAGATTTGGAAGGAAAAAATATGCTTAGAAAGAATAGCAACTTTTACAGATGTTAAGAATGGGTAATTTTCCTCTGTAGAAGAGTGATTTGAGAATTATTGCTAGGGGTCGCATCAAAAACTGCAAGCAAATTTGAGAATAAAATTGTTTCATTGTCCTTCTTTCTTTCCATTTTATCAAACTGACAATAGTGGAGAGATGTTTTAATTTTTCATATTTCACTTTTTAATTTGATCTATTAAATGAATTTTTAAATACAAACTTGCTTCTTGCACTTAAGACCCTTTTACAATCTTAATATCTTGGCACATTTAGTATAAGTGGAAAATTGTATAGAAATTACCTTAACATCTATTCCATGTTGCTTTTTACTGCCGACCTCATCATTCAAATACACATAGCACGTGCCCAGCTGGCATAACTTAATTATGTTCAATTTGTGTACCTTAATTATTACAGACCAGTTTTTAGAGAGTTGATTTCTGTGCTGCATCCAGCTCTGTTGCTGGCTTAAAGGAACAGCTGTATGAGAAAACGTTTTCAAGAAGACATGCATTAAAAACAATGCAGTTTTTCTTTCCTTCCCCCTCTTCTTTCTGTGATCCTTTTCTTTCTAAATTTCAGTTAGGTCAGTAAAATACTATTTTTGAAACAAACAAAAACATGTATGTGACCTGGATCAGAAGCTAAAGGTGTATTTTGTCTAAAATTAGTAGTCTCAGAAGTGAGACCTTGAAATGGTTAGGAAATCTGACAATATAATAGCAGGGCATTTTTTTTTCCTGCTTTGCAGCAGAGACTACATTGAATGGTTGTCTTACCACAGCATTGTGAGTGTCAGGTTAAAAGTTTGTTGCTGATGGTGGAAGATCACAGATCACCTGTTGTACGGCTTAATGTGCTATCAGTTTTGTGGAGTGGAATTAGATTGCCTGGGAAGGGAAAGGGAACTGCAGAGCGGAATGGGATGTGCCTGTAGACATAGCTCTTCCTTCTGCAGCCAGTGAGGCATTTCTGTCGGGTGATTCAGAACTTAGACAGATAAATCATCTTCTGGAGGTCTTGTGGTTGTAGGAAGATTAGGAAAATTGGGCCTTTAATCCCAGGCTTCGGTCAACTGCTTAAAACTCATCTGAATGGATCCGAGCCAAGGTCTCTGCATCTTCTGAAGTAAAAACTAAAGAACAAAGGAGAAATCATGTTAGTATTAGCTGCTTCAGTCGGTTTCAGGATGTGAGGTGGCCTGTTAAATATGAGTTTACAGGGGCTCTCAGCTCCCTGATGTCAGAAGTCCCAGCTGGGAGCTTGATTCACAGGGAGCCTTAATAAATACATACGCACATACATACGTACCACCCTCACTGTTTCTGGAAGTTTTACTGGGGGGAGGTTTTGGAACAGGAGAGTGGTTCCGGTCACCACCGTGGGGTCTTATGAGCGTATCAGTTCTGCACCAAGTTGGCAGAGCTGGTTTGGACCAAATAACTTACCCCTAAAACTGCTGTCGCGTGAGCTTTAAGTTCACTGAGCTGCATATTGTAGACACTAGGAGCATCCACGTGTTAAGTTCAGTGACTGGGTTGAGAACAAGTTGAATTAACCTAAACCATCTTGTTTGACCCAAAAAATGTTTTTGAGCTTGTATTTTGAATGTTTATTTCTAGAACATGCGTGTCATTTTTGAAGTGAAAAGTCCATAGTGAAAATTTTGAGAAATTTTTAAATTGTTTTGCTTAGGAGTTGGTTTTATTCCAGGAGGAAGTATAATTTCACATGTTTTTCTTCTCCACTGATTTTTTTCTATCCATTCGTTAACCACAGCAAAGATGTTTGCCCTGCTTTGTTAGGTGTGTCCTTTTGGACTGCATCCTGTAGGCTGTGCTCTGAATAAATTTAGAGGGAGCTTAACCATTTGTTGCAGCCCTCTAATTATAACTGCAACAGCCACAAAATTGATCCAAACTAAATTAAAAACCAAATTGCTGCTGCTGCTTCTACTCTTTGGATTACCTGAATATTAATTCAGCTAGTGATACCTCTGAAATTGGAGAATTGTTTGCTTTGAAGAAAGAGGGGAGGAAGATATTTAGCCCAGCTGAGCTCTGACATTGGGAACCTCTCTAGATCCGATTTCTGATGCCCTCTCTCCCCCCCTTATTTTTTTTAATCCATTCACAAACCCCCATGGCAAAGTGCACTAGCCCTGCTGGGGAGAAGATGTCAATAATTCAGATCACATTATGCTGGCAATTCAATCAAATACAAAGTTACCTATGTTTCAGAGACATTTAAAATTCCTAGTTACGTAGGAAGTTAATTTGAAGGAGCAGCTGAATGCCTCCTGGAAAATGCTGAGAGTTTCTCTTTAGTACCCATTCTGCTTGCTTGCTCTTATCGTATATTTTCTGCATTTCTCTAACCTTGTTCTTGATGACAAAAGACATTTGCATGAAAACAGGATCTTTGTTTCTTAACTGTTCATCTGTTCCTGCTGTTTATTTCCCACCTAAAGTCATAGTCCTCTGTTTGTGGCATCACAATTGGTCGCAGTGGAAATTATTATGTCGTCACAAATGGAGGATTATGACTTCAGGTGGGGGGATAAGCAGCGGGAACAGATGAACTCTTAAAAGCAAAAACGCTGTTTCATGTAAATGTCCCTGGTAATGAAGAAGAAAGGGAGGCAAAAATATGATAGAGAAACAGAAAATTGGAATGAGCAGACTTGTGCCTGAACAGTAGGGCAGCAGATTTTCCTTGAGGCAGGAGCAGCTATTTTAAATTAGGGACATGTCCATGTAGAATTAATTCTTTTTAATATTTTTCCCTCGACTTAAAAAAATACAAAATACTGGTGTTGCTACTCAAATACAGAAATGGCTGCTCAGTTTTGAGAGGGATTTTTCATCTTTGTCTTATTCCTTTGTGCATGCGTTTGTCGAATAACTTTTAAGCTTAAGGGAGTTTCCCTTTTTGTGTCTGCTGATAGGTGTTTCAATCCTGAACCCCACCATTTGGAATGGAGCATCTGCACTCTGTAAAGCAGGATGACCACACTGGAAGCTCATCTAAACCACACTGCTGAGCCAATCAGCCAAATGCTTTTCACGGGCTGCTTCCATTTAAAACCACAAGCAGCAAGCTGACATTTCTCTTCAGCATCATCAGATGGAAAGCTCTGAAATACCCAGTAGCAATCTCAGCTTGTACCTTATTTTGGTTTTATCTGAGGGTTTTTTTCTCTGTGTTGCAGCTGCTCTATTCTTTGGTAAAAAGAGGTTAAAAAATTATTGGTGCAAACCAAAAGGTTTATGAGAACGGAAACTAGAATACAGATAGAAATGAGCATAGGGAAAGATTAATAACAAAGCCTATTGTGTGCTTTCTGTGGTAGCAGCCAATTTGACTTGCTTTCATTAAAATTCTCCTTGTTAGCTTGGGTGATGTGTTGGGGTGATGGACTATTTGATGTCTAAGAAGTGGTGAAAAGTTAGCTGTCTAATGATGGACTAATTAGAAAGCCCATCCTAGCAGGATCCATGGAAATTGATTTGCACAGTGCCATTTTTGCTAATGAGAATCATGAATACATGTTTGCAGTCCTTTACTTACTCTTCCTACCCACAGCTAATGAAAGAGAAGCAATCATTAAGAGCTCAGCTACAATCTATCCAGTTTCCTTTGCCTTGTAGGATAGCCATGCTTTTAAGAAGTTCAGTTTTAAATAATACTCCTTCATAGCTATGCAAGCTCTACACATCTCCCTCCTATAAAATGTGTCCTTTCTGATGCATCCCTTCTCGAGTTATCCTCACCGAACAGGGAGTCAATATGTTCTGTCTGTAGTTTACAGAAAATTGTCATTACAGTGTGAGACTAGAAGAAACCATAAATATTTGGTTTGAGTTAAAATTAAAATTAGATTATTTTTCCTACAACGGATAACATGTCTGTTTACAACTAGGTCAAACATTTTTAATATTTATGCATATAAGACAAACAATAAACCTGTTACTTTTAGTATCTTGTTCTATGATTTTATTTGAGTGCACATTTACACAGTTGCTTTCAGATGCTTTTAATCTGCCCAGACGGTATATGCCCAGCCGGGCCCATATGGCACAAAGGAGATTATCCACAAAATTAGAACTCTTTGCAAAAAGACCTCCTGAATAAAATGTGTTGTTGATCAGCGCAGTGTGGCTACCCTTAAGCAAATCCTCAGTTGTCCCTAGGACTCTATCCTCCTATCACCTCCCTAGCATCTTCAGGCTTGGTATCAAACTGGCCTTCTCTGGCCAAAAATGATCAGGCACTGCCTTGCCTTTCTCCTTCACCTGCATATGTTCCTGTAAATTCTACCATAATTGAAGAAAACTGTAGGCCTGTTCAACTATCCCTTAATTTAGCCCTTTTAAGTATATTTTGACTGATGCAACCAATAGCTGAGATGTAGCATTAGGCTCTAGGAACTAGCTGTAGAGAAGCTCGAATACATTTTCGGTGAAGTGGATGTCCCATAAATGCTGTCAGACAAAGATGGGGTTGAAGAAATAGAAACCAAAAAGTGTAAGCTGACAAGCAGCTGGAAGTTGAAAGTAAGAGAGCCAGCAAGGGAATGGTGGAACGCCTTTGCAGGGAGCAATGAAAGAGTCGGAGCTTGAGGAGCTGTACTGAAAACCAGAAACAAGGCGAATGGGTAGCTTGAAGGTAATGTTACGTGCCTGGATTAGGAGGAGGGAAAGCAGAGGAATCTGAGAGTGACTTATCAGAAGAGAAAATAAGAATGGAAGAGGAAAGAGTGAGTGACTGTATCAGTTCCTTAGGTTTCCTGTTAGTTAAAAGAGAAAGAAGGGAAAAAAATTCTTGAGGAGCCAGAGATAGCAAGCAGGTGAGGAAACATGCGAATATCCATAAGAGATTTCAGTAAGAGAAGGACAGTGATTTGTTCTGGGAAGCGGAGATTATGTGCAGACAGTATCACAAAATAATAAGGTATTGGCATCAATGTCTAATTTAAATATGAACAAGAAAAGTCCAATTTACTTTAAGGTAACTAATGAAACCATGTTACCTCAAAATAACCAGGAAGAAAGATCTTCCATCTTGCAACAAAGGAATTTGAGTGAAGTCAGCACTTTAATTTTTTTCTGAGGTTGAGCCTGCCTAGTTTATCTTGCAGTAGAAGTGCCTGCATTCACTGTTTTAGTTCAAGGAAGTTCCTTTGCATTAGTTCCCTGAAGCAAAAGCCTTATCTTTTTTAGCAGTGAAAACAACTGTAAGTGTATTCATCTAATGGCTTGTTTTTTCCCCTGAAAGAGGAGATTTTATAATTTAAAAATTTACTTGTAATTCCCACATTCATGTTTTGTGATGTCACATCTGTGAAACATATATGTATGTGTATATTTCATATATATATGAGGAACAACTAGAAATGGTATGTACAAGATTTGCAATTTCTTTGCTGTACTGACTTACCTCTCAGCATTAGCTTTTTTTTTATTTATTTCTTTTTGTTCCTGTAATGGAAACTACGTAAGGGATTAGAAAGAAACATTAAATCCATATGTACTTGTTGCACTGTTATTGGAGTGGGTTTTCAGCCTTCGTATAATATGTGCCATTTAACATCTAAATCTTCTGACCATTATGTTGACACACAAAAGAAACAAAGAACTAACCCTTTCTTTAAATTAGCCTTTCTTGGACTTTTTTTTGTGTTCAATGCTTTTTTTTAACAACAAAAAAAGCCTGCAAAAACAATTGCATCAATACACAGCTTAAATAGAGCTAATACAGAATGGCAATCAAAGAAGATTATCCAGTACAACAGACTAGAGAAGATTTATTTGTAGACCATAGTAGGACTTTCAGAACTAATAATTTTTTTGAAAAATAAATGATGAAAGGTATGGATATACAGTAATGTGGTCTACTAGCATAGTGTAATACACAATATTGATGACTGATCATCATTTTGACAAAATACAGCTATATACAGGCTCAAACGATTGGGTTTAATTTAAAGCTCATGTCATACAGCTGATTACTTATAATGAAAATATGCTAGATTAATGACTTGTTGGCCTGCTTGGGACAGAAAAAAAACATTCATATGGGGAAATAGTCTGTAGTGTCATTTACTCTTGTATGATTCTGATAAACATATTAGTTAACTGTAATATATTGTGTAAAACAATATACAAAAGCATATTGGGTGATAGGATTTTGCGAAGATGTTGTTAACATTGGACATGTAGTTAAGTATCTGTTTGCTTCTCTGAAGTCTGCTGTGTTCTTTCTGTATAGAAAACCTCCATGCATCCAAGGAGCTGCTGTATTGTAAAGGATTTGAAAGCTATTTAAAAATAGATGTAGTGGGGAGTTGGAAGCCACTGGACAGTGAATTGTCTGTAATAATTATGGAATGCTCTGTGAACAAACCTTTTAACCTTCCAGTGGTCAGGTCAGAGGCATAGACTTCATAGGCACGGAGCTATTTGGCAGAAATGAACCAAAACAATAAAGGAAATGCCACATTAATGAGAAAGCAATGAGTGGTGTTAGAAACCTAAGACACTGGTAGAAAAACACTAGTTATCTACCTAGCTGGCCTCTCGGCCTGCCGCGTAAGAAGAAATCACCTACACAGTTCTGTTCTCACCTCAATGCAGCCTTTGCGCTGCTTTGCACTCCCTCCCCCTTCAGACGTGCTTCTCGTCTTTCTTCCCTTACCGTGCCCTTTCCATTTCATTTTCCCGGTGGAATTGTGCTACCACCTATGCAGGCTCATTTTTGCACTGTGGAGAACCTCGGTTCTTCTCTTCTCCTTAAGCATGGCCAGTGGTGTTGCGAAGCACAAAGGCTAGCTGAGCTGTGTCACTGCTCCTTGCTTAAGTTGGCGATCGTTGCAGTGGACCTGTTGAAGCATCTAAAGGTATCCGACTGTTTGTATCACACTTCATTGGCCAATTGTTTTACCTTTTATAAGGCACTTTGATTTACCTTTTAAAACTTTTAAATATTTTTATTGTCCTGCCATCTTTTGTACACTTGAGTTTGCCGCAGTCAGAGCGGAGTGTTGAAAGCCAAGACCACAAGCCAGCTTTGGGTGCTTTAATGCCAGGAGCTCCTCCTGGGCTGCCATTGCTTGTGTTATGAATCTTCTCTGTGTTTCACTTTAAGATGGTGTTAAAATGTAGCCCTTCCCAACCAGGGAAATCGAAGCCCTTGAGCACTTGATGAAGTAGGCATTTGTATTTTGGAGAGTCTGTCCTGAATTTAGTCATTTATTTAACACTGGTCAAATACTGGAAGTATCTTCATTTGCTGAACTGTAGTTGTACGAAATGTTGTAGTTGTAACGGCATGGAGCTGTGGCTGGGGAGGTTCAGGCTGGGTGTCAGGAAAAGGTTCTTCACCGAGAGGGCGGTCGGGCACTGGAACAGGCTCCCCAGGGAAGTGGTCACGGCACTGAGCCTGCCGGAGTGCCAGAAGCGCTTGGACGTTGCTCTCAGACATAGGGTCTGGTTTTTGGGTGGTCCTGTGTGGGGCCAGGAGTTGGATGCAATAATCCTTGTGGGTCCCTTCCAACTCAAGATAGTCTATGATTCTATGAACTGATTATGGAAGGCCTCTTGTGCATTTTCAGTGGGATGGCTAGGAATCCTACAGCCACGGAACTGAGGAAGCCCCTTTAATTAAGGTGATGAATCACAATGTTAAAGTCAATTTAAGCAGCAGTGATTATTAGAATAATTTTTGAGGAACTCACTGATAGAAAAATGTTTTTAATAATCACACTTCATATTACACATTAAAAAAATTGAAACCTTCAGATTTTTTTTAATATAAGGGATGCATATAGAGAATAAGTTATATTGGTTTATGGGCTCTGTTACCTAGTCATCAGTCATGTAAATTTGCTGTGCATTCTGATTTCATCAGATAGAAGTTTGTTTATCCCTGGGGAATTGGAACAATGAGCTTGTGAGTCACCGTGCATTTGTGTAGCCTTCCTCATCTACCCTCCCCCAACAGCCTGCCGTAGCAAAGCCAAAAATTAATCTGCTTTGCACTTCAGGATCTTCCCCCCCGCCTGCAACTCGTGTGTCCTTGACTGAGTGAAGTCTCTTGTCTCTGGAGTTTAATAAACCAGATGAGGTGAGGAAGAGAACCCCACAGGAGTTTCTTGCTTACCACGTTGAGGACCAGCTGGCTGATGTGCTCTGCCTTCCCACAGCTGGGATTTTTTTCCCTCTTTTATTCCCTTCACAGTTAGGTAGCATCATTTAAAA
>VXAA01004497.1:142120-271653 GCA_013399115.1 Anseranas semipalmata
CCACAACTTTGATAATCTGCAGTAAAGAATAGGATCTGTAGCTTTATTCAAAACTTGAGACAGAATAGAAAAGGCAGGTTTATGGTTTTCTCTGCTGACATTTTTCAGTCCATGCTAAAAAGAAATGAAGACACTTGCCTAGGGAAACATCTTGGAGAAATAGAGAAAAATAATTTAGTCAGAAGAACTAAATTTTTGATTCATTTCTTAGTTGCTGTATCTACCCTATAGCCTGAAGTACCCCAGATGATTGTGATTGCATGGAAGTGGCCGTAGGTGATAGAACACCAATTTTCTTAATGTATTTTTGTTAGGATTAAGTCTTACCTCCCGTTGTCTCAAGAACTCTGGAAGTTTGATACCCCAGAAGTTCAGAAGTATGGAAGTCACAGAACAGATACAATAATGTGATGATCACTGGATCCAACATGAGTGCAACACTTTGCTCCTGGAGTCTCACTTGCTTTGTCCAAGTGGCTCAACAGCACGAGAGTAGGAATTTTGAAAACCGCAGCTTAGATGGGAACCATCTGTTAACACCAAGCAATTAATTAACTTAGCACTGATTGTGGTTGGTTTCCCCTAGCGAATGTGCTTTACGTATACAGGCTTTGTAGGCATTGTCTCTGCAGCACAAGAATTTAATTCTTAGTTAGGCATGGCTCCATCTAATTTCAGCAAGTACGTTTTCATCCAAATCCAGTTGCACGGGGTAGCTCCTCATGTAAAAGGAGTTTGGTTTTGAATGTCCTAGCCCTGCCAGAGAGACTCTGGCACTCTTTTCCTGTAGGAACTTGGGGTACCAAAGCTCTGGTACCCAAATTCCAGTAGGCATTGTAGCCTTTGTTTACTCTCAAAATAAATAAATACTTCATCTCTTTGTAAACAGTGGCTATTATGGACATGCTATGTAAGTATTCAGGTAATATTTCTTAGACTTCAGTGAAAGAACAGATGCTTGCACCCATGTCCCAGCTGCTACTGCACCTACCACCTGGATTCCAGTTTACCAAGTGACCTAAATTTGTTCCCAAACATATTAGGCTTTATGAAAGCCAGTTTTCATTGCTGCATGCCTAAAAACTAAGGGATACTCTCCTAAAGCCATAGAATGCCTCTGGGCTGTGACGAGTAGTGACGAAACAAGAGACTGCTTTGTCGCTGTTGGGGGACGAAGAGGAGCGCTTGGTAATTGTTGCTGAATGTGGCATCCGACTTGCTGTGACAGGCAGGTGTTTTAGATAGCACAGGTATGTTTTCCATTGTGTTATGCATGCAAAGAAAGAAGTGGGTGCATAGAGAAGTCTAAATACATTATTGTATTTTGTATGTGCTTAATATACTTAGCTCTTAGTAATTGTAGTGTGCTTGGGGAACTGAGTTTTAGTCAATGTTCAAAGCAACAGTTGTATTCAAACCAAGTCAATGCAATCCTTTAAATAAATTTTACAGAGGTAGGTATTTTACCATTAGTTATCTATTATATGTGATAGGAGATGTGTAAATTCTTAGTAGTCTATTTCACACTTGCTCTATGCAAATCAATCTCTTCTAGTGTAAGGCCGTTTTCTGTCACTGGAAAGAGAGTAACTAACACCCATCCAGCGATTAAAGTGCTGATGCTTCTGATGCTACTGGCTACTGTCAGGAGAAGCCAGAAGTGAGATGAAGTGAAGGACTAAGCTGGGAGAAATACCTCTATTAACAGTAAAAATGTAGCCATAGTGTTCTCACTTTTAATGGATTTTTTTAATCTTAATTTCTCTTTGTGAAACTAATCTTACAATATGGAGGAAGCCAAAGGGAGAAGGCAAGAAAGGTCAAGCAGTAGACATCTATGTCTGCTGCTACTGTAAAAATGTTTAATTTATATTAGTGATTATATTAATTTATATTTGTGTAAGCAGGTAGAGTGTGGATATTCTGCTTTTCAGACTTGAAACTGTACACTGCAATATTTTCATCCATCTGCCACGTTACACAGCAGGCCAAGTGTGAAATGATCAAGAATGTACTATGAAATATTTTTATTACAGCTTTCATCCCAGGTACATGGTGGGATGTAGTGTGTTGTATAGTGGTATTGCTCTGAGTATGATGGTGCATCTGGGTGCATGAGATGCTGCTGTAAGTCTTCAGAGAACAGTAGGGCGAGGGAAGGAGGGATGGATGTTTGTCTTTCCTCCGTGCTTCTCTGTCAAGATTTTAGCTGTACTTTTATGTTAAGAGATTGGAATTTTGCATAGGTACATCCATAAGGAAGTCTTGTCTACCTTACCTTAATAAGCTGACTTTGTTGCGGTGCTGCTAATCTTGTGGCCAGAGTCCTCCTTCAGGAGGCTTCAGGTCTCTCTGCAAGCCTAGAAACCTGTGAAAGAGACTAGGAGAAAACTGGAGACTTACATGGGCTAAACCTCCAAATATCGGAGTTTTTCACAGGTGAAAATGGAAGATCAATAAGGTGAGGGTTCAGAGCATGATTCTCTACTGTTGTGTTGTGAGTCAGAGCAGTGTGAGAAATGCTTGTTCTTTCCAGCAGTAAAAGTGGGGCAGTTACTTGGGTGAGGTAGCAAGGAATGCGTAGTGGCAGGTGTTATGTTGCAGCATGGTTTCAGCCTGAGAGTATGGGGTTAGAAAAATCGGATGAGATTGAACACTTCACAGAATTGCTTCCAGTGGAGCTCCATGGAGGTGGATAGCTGGCTGGGACAGCTATGAAGGAGAGTCAGATGAACTGAAGAGCTAAAACTAGTGTCTGCTGTTGCCAGTGTTCAGAATAGTGATTACTGAACATATGAGCTGAGCTCTGTAGTAGCTCTCCTGTTACTTACTGAGGACTTGTTATGGAGACATGCTGTAGAAATAGCCATGGTGTTAGCAGGGTGAGCCTGCAGTGTCCTGGCTGTGCAGCACTAGCTAGTTCATGAGCAGGACTTGATCTGCAGCCTAAGCAATGCAGACAGCATTGGAGCGGGGATGTCCCTTCCTTTAGGATGTTCTCTGATGGCCACACTAGCCTGTGTAACTTGTGAACATACTTCTGTGTAGTTACTAATTACCATCATTCGACACCCAGGGAGTGCAGTCATACTTTTCTAGGATGTGTGTCAGGCTTTGGAGAGAGTATAGACAGGCAGGTTGATCCTGGTTCCTCCCTCCTACCCCTCAGGAAAAAGAGAGAGAATGACTAGAAAAGATGTAGAGAAGAACAACAAGAATAATTCAAGGTCTACAACAATTTCCATACTGAGGAGTGACTGTAGACTGAGTCTCTGCACTGTGGAAAAGAAACCGCTTGGAGAAAATCTGGGATACAGGCTTATTAAATCATGAGTATCGAGAACAGGGAATAGTTACCGACTAGTTCTAGTGAAGACCTGGAGATCATTAACGAAGTTAGCTGGTAGGCTCAAAACAGGTGAAGGACAGTATTTCTTGTCAGAACACCTGTGAGCTGTTATCTTAATGCCACGGGTTGTTTTGATGCAAAAGTCTGCATGGCTTTAAAAAGTGAGGAGGCAAATTTGTGGAAGAAAAATCCATTAGGACCTATTGAACACGAGTAGCTGAGTTCAAATGCCTTAGCTGCAAATGGCTAGAAACTTGAAGGGCAGACAGAGGAAGTATCATTCGTTATAAGCTTGCCTTGTTCTTCGCTTCAGTTGTGCCCAGGTGGTGTTACCAGGAGAAACAGATAGTGGGCAAGGTGGATTTTTAGTCTGATCCAGTTTTCAGTCCCTCTCATTAAAAAAAATAAAAATGTAAGCTTTTGCTTTAGGACATAATTGATGTTTCCTTTAGGCTAGTTAATTCCTGCATGCGCTTTTCTGAATCTGCCTGTGGAACATCTGATAACGATTACAGTTGGAAATAGTCGTGCTGAATCATACCCGTTGTCTATTTCAGCCAGTGTATTTTATTTCACTGTGCCTATGCATTCCAATATGTTTTTTTTAATAGAGACGGCTTCCATAGCTGTGGTAGTTCAGTGCAATTGTGGCAGACGGTGGAATTATTAAAAGAATAGTGTGAACTTTGAAATCACACAGGTGCTTAGAGACTACAGTGATATGCTAATTAGGAGTACTTTATTGAGAGTGTTTAAATTCCTATTCCTTTACTGACATCCATAATATAAAACTGAAGTGTAGAGCTACAAATATTATGTAGAGTTACTTAACGCCTTATGTTGACTACAGAAGTTCAGGTCCTCACCCCACGTTTGCTGCTCAAGAAATAAATGAAGTACCAAATATTCCCAAGTATGGGAACACCTCCAAGGGCACATCCAAGCACCTTTGTCTTGTGGTCATAAAAGCAGCAGCACTGTATTGTGCACGCAGCAAGCAACAATATATACAAGCCCACTTTGAACTCCGACTGCTCTGGACATCCTACACTCAAACTGGCTAGCTTAAAGACCCTCAGATGGCCTGAGCAGGTCTGCAGAGATGTACATTCGGCAGACCTCTATCTCTGTGTAGCATTTTCATCACCTGTGACTGGTAGGTAGCATGCTGGAGAGTATTGCCTGCGTTCTGATTTGCATTTTTGCCAGGTTGCTTCAAGTTACCGTGGGACAAAGTTATAATAGACTGTATGGTGAAATAAGCAGCCTATTTGTCAAGTTATACAAACATTTTATGGTCTCTTTTTATTCAGTGTAAAGCATTTTACAGAACTGGAAATGAGATACCCAGCTAGAGGAAATTCTTCCGCCTTCCCTCCCCGCCTCCAATTACATGCATCTCCCTAACCAAGCGGATGGGGTAAGCGACCTCCCGCTGCAGCTCTCTGCTCCCTGAAGCCTGGCTGTGTGGAATAACAAAGTGCCTGTCACGGACTGTTTTGCACACATGGGCACAAAAAGGCAGGTTAGTGGGAGGGATGCAGAATCGGTGACAGGCTGAGCTACAGAACAAATGTTGGTTGCTTCAAGGCTGTGGAAGGCAACACATACAAATGTTAATTCATGATGTTGATACGAATGCTCTCCTCTTCCAAGAAGTCTTGTGATGCCCTTAGCCATGTGGTTGTCATGTAACAACACATGGCCCTTTTTAACTTCTATATTAGTATTAGAGTTGATTTGCAGAGTTGGAGAATATTTTGCTTGAGTTTCAGCCATGTCCTCCTTTCCTCACTTTTTCATCTAAGTAGTTCTGGCTCTCTCACTAAGGCCATTTCAGATAATGTAGTTTTCCTTGCTTTTGTGACTTTTCATCCCTTTGTAGAAGCGGCCACAATACGACTTTTGTTCTGCCATTGGAGATTTGCTCATTGTCATAGTAACTAAGTATGAATAATGCAGCCGGTAGTATTTTCAGGTATAGGAGAGTAACTGACACAATTGAAAGAGACCTGATGATTTCTGTCGCCACAATTTTGTGTATGGAAAGGTAAAGGAGAAGTTGGTTGTTTTTTCAAAGCTGAAATGAGTTGGTTGAGTCTTAGCCTGATATGTGCTGGGTACTCTGCTCAATGAGGAAGCCAAGAATTTTTGCAGATGGAGGAGATACGAGGTCGGTGGCATCTAGGACAACACTGAGTAACTACTGCTACTGAAAAGCAGATAGTGTTGCAAACAAGGACCAGTACAGAGCAGCATCGATGGCCCAAACCCAAGGATATTAAGATGGTTGTTTGGCAAGGACAGAGGGGCATTGGCATACTGGGCTTTATTTGCCTTGCGTCAGTCTCACTGCCTCTCTTAATTTGAGCTCAGGCTTATCTCTAAATTTGCCGGGATTTAAAAACAAGACCCAGAACTGCTGGGCTGATTTTTTTTTCCTTCTAATGTGGCTATCTTTGTTGTTCTTTTCTGAAAGCGAACAAAACAGGTGTTGTTAATATTGAGTTGCTAGCTCACTTATTTGGGATTGTTCTTTTCATTGCAAACTCAAAAAAAAAAAAAAAGGTATGGTTGGAAACTGTTCCGAGCTGTCAGCTCAGATCGAGTGTGGTCTGTGCAGCTCAGTGCAGCATGCAGTGTTTACTGCAGACAACAGAGAAGGAAGTATTGTTAATTCTTGCTGCACCATTTTCTGTGAAACCTGAAGAGAATGCTGGGAAGACGTTGATTTTTGTTTCTGTTTTTGCAAAAGACATTTCATGTTTCCCGGTGTATCGTTTGCAACAAGCCAGATGTCAGCAGAACCCCGAGCAGAATTCAGCCCTGCTTTCCCCAACGTCTTGGGGTGCGCTAGGAGCCTGGCAGAAAAGTCGCGGTCATCCATCCTTATCCCATCCTGTTTTGCCACTGTTTCCCCTAAACAGTAACCCAGCAAAGTCCTGTCCCATGCTGATCCTGGCTGTGGGTTTTTCAGTCGGCACCGATAATTAGACTTTGAGATAAGCCATCTGCTTGCTGGCCCCCAGTGGTCCGTGGGCTTGGCACTGAGCTGTGGAGGCTGGTGACAGGTCTGCTGCAGGAGAGGGCTGGCAGTGACACAGCAGCTGCTCACCGAGATACCGAGTGCTCTTGCAATTGAGCACCTACGTGCTGGGGGTTTTAAAATGTCACTGGCCAGGAGGAGAAAACAGCGTTCCCATAAACAGCGTTTTCTGTTGCTCCGAAGCATTGGAGAGTAAAGGGAAGGGAATGGTCTGCACTAATGAAGGGAAGTCAGGGTGGGAGGGCAGAGAAGCTGAATCTCGTAATGAATTCATGATTTCATTATACTTTTGAGCATCTGGGAGGGGAAGGCAGACACATATTTTGCCCAAGTTAATTCTGGCTGATTGTAAATGGAGGAGAGTAGGGAAAAACCTCCCTCTTAGATGTTGTTTTTTTCTGTGTTTTTGGCAGTCTTGTCCCCATTGTACAGATCAGCAATGCCTGAAGCTATATTTGCAATGGGATGTCTCAAATTAACACCTTCATAGAGAGGTTTAAAAGCACTGTGCACCTGTATTGGTGTGCCTTTATACTGAGTTTGGGAGACCTGCTTACCCCTGCTTCCAGTTCTTTCTTTTGTTTTTCCCCTCGCCCCATCGTTTGGCTAGAAATCCCTTTCTTATTGCAGCCTCCCATCTGCTCTGACTCTGACATTGGAGTGCAAAAGCTTCATTATTACTATTATTATTTGTTATTATTAAAGCTCCTATCTAGTCCAGTTCCTAATTGTGAACAAAAATACCTGTTTAGGCTGTTTTTTTTCCTTTTGCCTGTTGTGCAGAGAGCATCTCGCATGAACAGAAAGGGATAAATATTTGGTTCCTTTTCTTTCCAAAAGCAAGAAGAAGCTTAGCTCAAATCAGTCACTCTCCGCCTGGCTGGATTACCAGCGGTATAGCTGCAATTTTTGTTTATTAGCCAGGCCACTTCTTTCTTGTAAGGATAACCTCATGAATTCCAGTTCTCTGGGTTGGTTGGCTTCAGGGATGACCCAGAGGGTGTAATGGCCTCATTCTGCACCTAGAAGGAAATGGAAGTCTTTCTGCTGACCTAATGGACGGAAGCTTATGTCCTGATATTTAAAGGCTGGTTACATTTACTTTTCTACTGATGAAGTGAAATTGTCAACAGTTCAAAAAGAGAGGACTAGGTGCCCCTCTCTCCCTTCAAAAAAAAAAAAAAAACAAAAACAAAAACAACCAAATAAGCAAAAAACCCAGAAGTGTTAGTATTTTGTTAATGACTTGGGAGGTACTTCAGATTGTGCAGTGCTGAGAGCTCTGACAGCACCTGTATTCAAAAGCAGCTGCAGCAGTGACTGCGGCGGGCAGTGTGCGGGCAGCGTGGCGTGAGCCAGTGCCAGTCCTTTGCCTTAATTCCAGCTGGGGCCTGGTACCCCAGGCAGCAGCTCGCCCTTCTGCCTTCCCTGCTGCAGGAGGTGAGGCCGCTAGGAAAGGAGGAGAGGGACTCCGGAATAACAGGGCAAAGAAGGAAAAAAAAAAAAAAAAAGAAAGAAGGGCTATCAATGGAAACCACATCAGATTAGTGAACTTTAATTACATTTAATTTTAATTCTTAACATTTATCTAAAAGGTGATTGAGGGAAGGTTTATTAGGATTCTGCGTCCCTATAGCCCTTCTTTGAAAGAACACTGAACAAGATGATTGCTTGCGTGTCTAATTAGAAGTTTTTCCCCTCTTGATCACCTAAAGTCAAATTCATTTACTCTGCTTGAAACAAGGATTTAATTTGATATTTTTTTTGCATCAAAAGATGTCTCTCAAACTTGATACAGAACCACAGCCTGCTAATCAAGACGGAACCCATTACCAGCCCTGTTTTATGAATATTCACATCAGAGGGCAGCACCAACCTCATTACGAAGGGTGTTGCAATCATTATTAAACTGTTGGAGTCCATTATGATTCACAGTGCTTTAATGATGACTGATACCCACTGAGGGCAGCTGTGAAGAATACTGGAGCATAATGACCTCACTTTTTTTCATTGGCCTATGGGGCTTTTACAGGCTTTCAGCTTATGTCGTTTGTATTTTTTTCATCAAGTGCGTGAAAGTGGTCTTAACGTCACTGATTCTCTTGCACAAGTGGCGTGGAGAGAAACACAAGAGCAATTAGGGAACCTCGAGGTTATGTTTGGGTGATGTGGTAAGTCAGTAATACTGCTAATTCTTTCAGATCTTAGATCCCCATTAATGAGTTGTTTCTTGTCAGTTACACTAAAAGCTCGAAATTTATAAGCCGGATCAAGCCCCTTCTGTGCCTTCCTTGTAAAGTGAAAAGACTACTGTTGTTAAACCTGAGTTTGATCATTCCAGCAGCAGAGCAGCTGTAGTTAATGGACCATTGGCATTGTCAGCATAAGCCCTTTCTCCACTCTCCTTTAGCTCTCCTGCTCTGCGAATAAAATCCACTTGAGGTTAAATGTTACTACAGACAATTTGCTACCCGTCTTGCTTTCTTCAGATCCCCGCTCTATTCAGGAACAATGAAAGGAGGTGAACCTGAACTCTCCTACTCAGAATCCCAATCCTGGCTTGGCTATATTTACATAAATTAATTTTGTGCAAATTGGTATAGTACTGGTGGAATTTTTTGGCATTTGGAATAATCTGGAGGATGTGTGTAGCTGTTACTTTACTTTCTGAGCTCAGAAAGACAGGTTTCTGATGACAGCCTCCATGTGATGATGAAATAACTATACCTAACCAAAGAAATTCATGTGACTCTTGCAGTCTCCAGTAGCTCAGTTGTCTACTGCTTTTGTGTGTGTGTGTCCTCAAGATAATTTTCTGTCTTCTTTTAATAATCCTCCTATATTCTCCTTTCATCCTGGAGATCATCTTTCAACCCAGAAGAAGAAAGGACTCTCTGGAGTCCTTTGGGATCTCTCTTTGACTACCTATGAAGGGTGTTGGAAAAGTTTTGGAGGCTGCATATGCCACCTCTGTTTCTTTTGCAGGGTGGGACCAGAACCTGGCTGTCTCTTGTAGCGGTGCAGACTCTGCGCATCCGTTTTAATGTGGTTTTAATTGACATTTCTTGCTACAAAGTTCTTTTTATAAACTTGCAAGAGACTGTTAATGCAACTAGTGAGGCTGATTGTAAATTATTCTGTGATAATGATGCTATAAAAAGGAGGCATTATGGGAAACTAACAGTACATTTCAAGCAGGGCAGATGCGTGCCACCGAAGAGCATCTCTGTCTTTGGTCTTCTTTCAACTTGGCTTCCACACTAAGCTTGTGTGATATCTAACTTGAGAGCTCTTGATTCTTCAGCTACCATCTTGAGAAATGTGAATATGTCCTAGTGAGTATACCCTAGTTATTTGAAGCAGAGTCGCTGTAGCTGATCGCAGGAAAAGTAACATCGGTCTGTGTAAGATAGAAGAGAAAGCAGTTTCAACCAACTGCAGTGGTAATTGAATCTACTGGGGGGTGGGGGTGGGGTGGAAATGCAAAGGGTCTTGTAAAAAGCAGGGCAGGGTCCAGGTTTGATTAATGATATTGCCAAGTGGATTAATTAGAAGATTAACTTGAATGCCACCTAGAGGAGTCTGTGGAGAAGAATGTCTAGCATTTCAACAAGAGAAACTGCAGTAGGCATCTTAAAGATTGGGGCACACCGCCTTTACAGTGGTTTGGCAGAAGTACCAAACTCTGAAGCAGACTGCCTCTGGCAGCAGAGAACACTTCCTAATTAGACTATTTGCACAATACTTGTTGGCAGGAGAACATGTCTTATTTAGGATCTGTGGGGATACTCCTCAAGTGAGCCTTTCCAAGATGGGTATTTATACCAAGCCATTACATTTCCATCATGTCCAGATTCCCACTGGTCTCCGGACTGTACCACTGGTTGCATCTACTATTTATCCAGTAATGCTTTTGTGTTCAGCAATGACTGTCGGTTCTGAGGGAAACCTGGACCTTGCAGGAGGCAGGTTTTGGGCAAACCTTCACTGGCTGACAAAATGATTGTCACCACTTCCTGTGTGAAACTTTGTATTTTGCTGACTGAAGCAAGGTCATCTTTTCAGGTTGATGTATTCCGTTGTTACATGTGACAATAAGCAACAAGTGGAAAAACTGCAATGCAGGCTTTCCATTTCTCTTACAATTTACTTCTAAAACAAGTGAAGAAAGCTCATCAGAACTTGGTTTGAGAAGCAACCATTTCTTTAAGCAGAGAATTTCCCTAGCTCTGGATTACATTACATGTTTCCTTTTAAACGGCTTTATTTCAAGTAAGTCTATCTTAATTGATCCCCTGAGAGCCTCTGAGAGGTTCCCTGCTGCACTGGCTCTTGCTCATTGATGCATTTTACTATTAATGAAGATATGTAAATACCAAGTTGTTTAAAAAAGGGCTTCACCTCCATTATTGCCTACTAGGCCTCCATTTCTGCAGGTATTTGCTGATGTTAGTTAACGCCTGTTCCTAATGATCTTTTTGCCCTGCAAAATAACTTGTGATGCATTGCATGGAGCTGTACAATAGACAATATGTCAGCTCTGGTAGTGATATTGAGTACATTGGGAGAAAACAGAGTTTGCTGTTCTATCTAGACATAAGTTTTCAAGAGACCCTAAAGATGCTAGCTTCCTAATTGCATTGACTTCTGATAGCGCTTGAGTACTTGACTCTTCCCATAAAAATCCCTACGTGGGTGATTTGTGGAACCCTGAAGTTGTCAGAGAAATTTCATCCTTGTACGCCTCTGATCCCAGCCAGGGAGAGCAAGCGAGCGGCTGTGTGGTGCTGAGCTGCCTGCTGGCATTAAACCACAGCAAAGAGTATGGGGAAGTAGAGGAAATGCTACTCCCTCTGAGCATGGTAACTGTATGCAAGACAAATGATAGAGAAGTCTTTCCAAGCAGGTGCAATTAAAGCACTAACACAGTAAGTATAAGGGCTGAAACAGTTTCATTAACATCAATTGGTCCTTCCTGCAGATTGTCCAGTTTCCCCTGTTAGGCATCAGAGGATGACAACCATGCTGCTGTTCAGAACACTGGGGCTTTTTATTGGCTGTAGTCTTCCTATGCAGCAATAATGCTATTTTGAAATTATCACATGCATTTTGCACATAAAACTGCTCTGATTTCCCTGTACCTTTTTGATTATTTTCTACAGAAAGCACAGTAGCCTAATTCCTCCTCTGATAGTTGGTTGGAAGTTACTGTTGCTCCTCTGATATCTAACCGGATATTTTCAGGAGCGTAAGACATCTGTTTCTCACAGAAGTTTTAGTGGGATCTATTCTGAACTTATGAGAAATGGATCACTTTAAGTGTCCAAGTGTACAGCTTGGAGTTCAGCTTCCAGCACCTGACTTTGGCAGCTGTGGTTAAGATCTTCTGAAACTAACAGTCAGAAGTTTAAGTAGGCACAAACAGGTAAATCTGTAGGCAGGAATCTCCAAGGGGCTTGGTTATTCCTGAAAACTGCAGGGATGATGGGAGCACACTTGGGCCTCTCCCCTTCAACTGATCACAAGGATTGTGTGTCAGTGGGAGTTTGGGACCATTGGCCTCTGAAGCGCTGAGGAAAGCAATCCATTGCATTCCCCATCTCCCATTTCCCCTGCCAAACAAGTGAAACTTCGAGATTTCACAAAAGATGTTCAGAAAGTAGACTCTAGAGAAGTGCCATATCTCCCTTTGTTTCTCTCTATGAAGTGACCATGCCATTTTGGCTTGTCTGTGAACCCAGCTGAGTGGAAGGAGGCTGTTTTTTGGTATTCTCTCATCTTTATGGGCTCTTCAAATGATTTGTCAAGGGAAAATTATTTTTGAACAGATATTGGCTTTTTGGTGTCATTTTAGATTGAAACAGTTGTTTTTACACGTGCAACTTCAATGTAACCGTAGGAAAAATCTGTTTCTGACATGTTCTTTTTGATAACCCCCTTAATACTCATTGTCTTGTGGGGTAGGACACATTCCCCACATATAATTAGCCTGTCTCATTTTAGACTTCACGAGAAAATGAAATGAGTACTTTTCCATCATATTGAAGTCATCCTCTTGCTTCCAGCCCACACTCCAATTTCATGTGTCAGGTTTCCTCTGTGAAGCTGAAGGTCTGTTCTCAAAGAACAGAAAGGAAGTGCGTAACGAATCCAGAATATGTTCATTTTGTCTTATGTTTAAATGCACAGTTGGATACATTGTTTTGGTATTTGTGCATATGTGTAACTCTTGTTTTATGTGTAACAGCCTTCCTTCTGTTGCCAGCAGTGTCTGTTCCTTTCCCAGAGTAAAGATCTCTAATGCATAGCACAGAGGAAATTTCACCCAGCTGGAAGCGAAAGCAGATTCCTACCTGCCAAAAGGGGGAATGGCAAGCATTTTTGCCTACCTGTTCTGTGCATCTTTACATGTGCATATTTCACATACATATGTGGTATCGGTTCCTTTAGGACCTACCGTTACCTAAGTGTTCTCAGTTTAATAACCCGCTTTTGGTTACTTAATTTTGCTCAGATTGTCAGAGTAGGCATTAAATTCTTGGGCTTCTTCTCCACCCAAAGGTAAATATTTCTGGGAAATCTCGAGCGGACATCTCTGAGTACAAAAGGGGTGAATAAATGTCTCCTTGGTCACTGAAGACAGTCTTACATTTGTTTTCAGAGCTGTGTAGTATCAATAGGATTGCATGAGTAAGAAGATTAAACTTATCATGAAGCACTCCTTGTTAAGAAGTGATGCGTCCTCCGATGAAGACTGGCTTGGTGCTTACAGTATGATTCCTTGAAGACCTTTTACCTGATTTATTGCATGACCTCTACAAGAAGTGTCCAGCTCTAAAAAAAAAAAAAAAAAACAGGCAAGACATACTTTTGATTTGCAGGCTTTATCGTTCGGTAGAAAAAGGGCCCTATGATGGACCTTGGTGTTAAATATGGAGTCTTCTATACGCATCAGAAAAGTGTAAGAATACTGTTCTCCACATGTTTTCATGCTTAAAAGTCAGGCCATGTATATTAGTGCTGCATACACAATCTTGTTTCTTTTTCTTTATGTGAATGTATATGTGCTTGCTGTAATCTAGTTACCTTGTCACATAGTGCTTCTCAGACGTGTGCATTTTTGTACAAACGTTAGATCCCTTGGTTAGTACCTTTTACACTCCTTTAATCTTGTCTATTTCTGCTCATTTCACTATTGTTATGGTTTAGAATCTTTATAGATTTTTTTCTGTCTGCAACTCTGATCTTGTAATTTAATTCATTATATGCAGAAATGATGACATGGAGAGAGTCGTAATGAAGTCAATATGATTCTTCAGAGGTACAAGTATTTGCTCAAGTGGTTACAACTGTGTAGGGCTGGCGCTGCAGACTGTCAGCACGAGTTGCGCACTTCTGGTTCAAATAGCAACTTTGCCTGCTTTAGGTAACTTCAAGAACTGTAAGGGACACAAAAAGGCACTTTTATTGGAAAAAATAATGTTGCCAGAATATACACATTTGTTTCTAATCCTGGAAAGTGCCAGAATATCTGGGATTTTAATAAAACACCATTTTTGTGTTTAAGAACTATTTTAGTGATGTTACAGGTTTTAAAATTCAGCAATTAGAATTTTCCTTTGCTTCCAAGGCATGCACAGTTGGACTTGGAGTATTAAGGTGACCTGGTTTTATATGCCATATGGAAAATAGTACCAATAAAATACCTCAGAACTCTTTAAAATAGCCTAAAATAGAGCAGCATGGTGGATGGAATAAAAAAATTTATTTCTGTTCTGTTTGAGATGACCAGGATAACTCGTCTGCCACCTGTTTAAGTCTTTTCATCATATCATGCTACCTTGTATTTGTTCAGTTCCAAATCTTTGGAAATTCCTGCCTTGAATGTGTGCACTGGATATTAAAGAGAGATTATACCCGGGGCTCCACCATGCGACCAGTTACACTTCGGCGTCCACCAGAGGTGGAGGAGTGGCAGCTGGGCAGTCAGGACCAGGCCATCAGGTGCTTGGGAGCGGCGATCCTGGAGAGGAAAGTCTTTGAGACGTTGCATCCTGGTGAGATATCTACCTGTAGGGATTGTCTCATGGACTATTCAGTTTAGTTACACAGAAATAATGCTGGAGTTGGGACAGTGCGAGCAGCGGTGGCATGACAGGAGAGCAGCCATCTGTTTTATAGGTATTTGTCTGGCTTGTACCAGGGTAGCTATGACTTCTCAATCTCTGCAGCGAAGGGGGAGCCCCGATGATGAGCTCATGTATTTCCTTTGTGAAGAAGGGAACATCTGAGAACAGCTCAGTCTGTCTGTTGTTGATGGTGAAGGAAAGTGATGCTAGTGCCAATACACCATGTAAAATTCAACTGATTTTAGAGTTAGTTTCCTTTTGTGATTTTTCACTCCTTCCAAATTTAACAGATAATACAGGGGAGGGGGGAGGCTGGCATGTTAGCATCATCTAATAGGCTCAGTTGTAGCGAGAGAAAAGTCAAGCTGACCAGGAACCTCTGTATTGCTCTTTTGCGTAAGTAAATGTGTGCAGACGTGCAGGTGAGAGGTTGAGGCACTTCTGTTAGCAAAGCTCCAGCAGTTGGTTTTGCATCTCATGATTCAGACCCTAAACCAATTCCCAGTCATACTGGGATTTCAAATTAGAATGAGAGGCTGAAGGAGACAGGTCACTGGGCTTCTGTGTAATTGAACAGTTCACCTATCAGAGCCCTTCTGTCGGGGCAGTATGTCTGGCAGAGGTGCACCAGCAGAAGTGCCTTTTGTAAGGTTAGAAAAGGACTTGTAGGACTGGTAAAGCTACATCTGTTTTTGTTGTGATTTTTAATTCAAATGTTGTGTGGATGCTTTGGTCAGCTGGAGAAGGTGAATCTAAAGGGGTCACTTGCCTCAATCAGATCAGTTAACTCAGGGACGGAGGACTCGTGACAAACTGATGTTTGCTGTGCATGGTATCCTGAAACGAAAGAGGTGTAGTGGCAACTTTTCCAACAAATCTTGAAGTCCCAGCGTTTTAGTCTAGTGTAATGGATCAGGTTAGTAAACGTGGCTGCTCATACATTAACTAAAGTGGGTATGAAGGGTGACAAATTGGATTAAAATGCAGAATTTTTTAAGTGTACCTGATAACCTTGTCGGTACTCATACCCTGGCATTTCAGGCAGATAACAGTGGGAGCCCAGCTGTCATTTAGAGTGGGAATTGCATAGGGAGAGGAAGACTGCTGGCTGGTTTGGGATTTTTTTTTTTTTTTTTTAAAGAAACGTANCGTAACGGCAGGATGTGTCTACCAAATGCTTATCTTTTCTAGAGGATTTCATAGAAACCCAGTGTGCCACATCAAAGAAGACTGGAGGGGTGGCTGGGGAAGATTGACTATTTGGTAATACTGTTTTTTATGACATTTAGCTATAGCAGAAAACAGATCACAGACCAGAGAGGAAACAGCCTAATGACAGTATTCAGAGGTGTTGAAATAAAGATAATATTGTCTAGGTGGTGACATAAAAGATGACTTTGTCTAGAATGGTAATGAGGATGCTCCCACCTTTTATGCTACTGACAGACTTTGAAGAAGTACAGAGGAAAGGCGAGTGTCAGTGGTGGCCTGAAGACAGGGTTGGAGAGATCATAAAATGCTGGCAGAAGGAGCTGCCAGCAAAATCTGGAAATGCACCCAGCCTGTGTCTGGCTATATATTGTTTTGTGTGTGTATGTGTGTTTTTTAAAATAAACAATAATAATAATGAAAGTGAAGTCCTGATTTTATCGTCTGCAGCCTGGCTGATGGTTCTCCCCACCCCAGCAGACCTTTCCCAGCACTGTCACAGCGGGGCTTTGAGCACCACCGCGATCTCGGTAGCTGTCTGGAGGCACTTCCAGACTGGGTCCCAGTAAGTGCTGAGAGTTCTGCCCCCAGCAGGGCAGGTTTTGTCCTCCTGTGACATCTTGCCCATTTGACATCTGCTGCCTTGGAGCTCCTGGATGGCAATTGACCATCTTGTGGTTCTTCACTTGCAGCCTTCCATGCCTCCCTCACCGCCGTCTTCAGAATGCGCCTTTCCATGTGGTGAGCTTTGTGAAAACTGTGGTTGCTTTATAGCACACAATTGCCTGGAAAGCTGTGGTAAATCCACTCTTCTGGTTAGCAGAATGAAACCTGCTAACTTAACCTAGAAATTCAAAGAAAATAGAAGAAAAAGGAGAGTTAATGGATTAACTCTGCGGAGCAGGTGAGATAAGGCTTTGTGCTTCATTCTGCTGCTGTTTCAACAAAGAGGGTTTTCTGTGTCTGCTTCGACCCATGTGGATGGCTCTGTGCTAGCTGGTGACCCAGGAGAGCAAAGAACTTTCCCCTCTGCCAAAGGAGCGTATATGTACTTTTTCTTCCCTTTATGGACACATTCAAAAAATACAATTCCATTTTGTTTAGAATAATGAAATGCAGAAGGTGGGAGGTTGGGAAGGCAGAGGTAAACAGCAGAGGAAGAATGCTTTCTGGTTAGCCTAATGAAGAACACACGTGAAAAAGAAAAATGTTGTTGCACATGGCAGGGGCTGCAAGGGGAGATGCCTCTACACAATAGAGAAAACTGATGTCAAATGAGCAGAGGGAGCAATTCAATGACCAAATCTTTCAGATGTCTTTTAATAATAAAATGTACAATTATCACTTGGATTCTGAAAGTACTTGAGACTTGTGGCTTTTGTATATTTTGTGGGAGGGTCAGTAGTATAATCTCCATATTGTTATGAAGGATTCTAAGAAAAATCAGTATTTACTGCCTTGTAGCTGCTAAAGGTCTGCGAATTTTCTCCAGGTAATCCTATTTCTTATTAAGAAGATGCTGATCACCGATATTTAACATTTGTGCCTGATACAGAGAGCACATAGTTCTCTGAGGGAACTTAGATTTGGGAAGGAGGCTTAAGGGGGTTGCCTGATGAATTATTCTACTGTCTTACTTGACTCTGCGGCACAATGTTGGAAAGATAGCATTTTCACCGTTAAATGAAAAATGCAGGGACAATAAGTTGTCTGTGTCTGTGGCCTGCATGTGTGCTGGCTGTGCTGCACTATCCATCTTGCAGAGCAGTGCGCTTGGTTGTGACCTAAGAGATAAACCCTGTGTCATAGACCGAACCCTGCTCCTGTCCAGCTGTAAAATGATCATTAAAAGAGCTCTGACCTTTCCCGTTCTTATGTAGTTCCTGGTGTGATCTAACAGCACTGAAGGAACAGCCCTGGACTTGCTAGTTCCCCCAAATGATTTTCTTTCCTCCTCTCGGGAACTGGCAGTGAGAAACACCCCCCACCCAGAAACTTGCAACACGGTTTGCAGCAGACTCTGCATATAATTCTGTATTTCTTAAAAATTCAGCAGTTGCCCTCTCTTGTTTCTTGACACATTCAGATCCATGGGATACAGTTATTTTTAGTTAATCATTTTTCCTTCCAGAATATGAAAACTTTAATTTGATTCTCCTGTAACTTTTTAGACATGGAATATATATATTTTTTTTCTTTTGTGAACCCTTATGTGTTACCAGTACACTTTTAATCTTTTCAAGCCAAAGGGCAGTTCAGGTACCTGTTCTTTCTTTGCATTTAGGCAGTGTTTGAGGTGCAGATCTACCATTTATCAGAGAAGTGAGATGTCACACCCCAGCTGCCTTGGCCCTGCAGGTACTACTGATTACACAGACACTCGGATTTTTTAACTATCTTGCCTCCCTTATGAAGCATTTCAGTGAGGGTGTCCAGGATCATCATCTGCTTATGGTTTCTCTTCTAAATCCGTGAGGCTGGCTGTCGTGGAGTCAGTGTCCTTACATTTGTGAATGACCGTTTTATGAATTCCTGCCCTGTTTCAGATGACACTTCCCCCATTTGGATTCCTCACGTGATCACCCCTTCCTAGATGATGTGTTTAGCTGTGTAGACCAGTTCTGGATGATAAGGTAGATCTCTGCCTAATGTGCATCTATGGAAATAGAATAACCTTCTGGTGTTAACCCTGTATTGTTAGCCATTTGTCTTTTCTCTTCATACTGGATTGAAATTCCATTGGAAAGCACAAACAAGCCATACATTAAAAGTGGAGGTTTTAGCCCGACATGTGTACAGAGGTGATTGTCAGTATTATGGATAATTCGTTAGCTGTGCATTGGCAGATTTTCCAAATCATGATGTACCTGGAGCTGGGACTTTTAGTTTTTCTTGTGCTGTGACATGTTGACCTGTGCTTGTCAAGCAGAATATAAAAACTCAGAATATTAGAGTGCAGACTTGGAGAAATTAAATAGGTTCGTAATCTTGTCCAACGTCACAATACCTAGTATCTGTTTTACACACTTTGAGATAGGCTTATGACTGAAAAATAATTTTGCACTTCAGCTGGCAGATGATGCAGTCTTCTTGATGCTGAAGTACAAACGAAGGCTTGAGGCAAAAGAGATCAGCTTTTAATAATAATTAAAAATATACGTATAACTACAAGAATTGCAGTTACGCATTGGAGACCTTTGTCTGTGATCTGTGGACAGGACAGAGTCTCACCATGAGTAAAGATGAGATTCAGGAATGTCAGACACCATTCTGAGATTGCAATAATGATGAGATGATACAATTGCAAACCTTTTATCTACCTATCCATATAAAAAGTATAAATATATATTATATTAAAAATAAGAATGCATATCATTTATGGTTTTGTTCTTAATGGTTGCACACTCGAATTGTTTTTTTTTTACCTGCACTGGAGATAAGATCCTCCTCTCATCAGGTAACTCTGGGAGCTTAAGCTTTATAGATAAGGCTAATACAGCGTGCTCTGTGACAAAATCCAAAGTATTGGCAATGTTATGGATAGAAGATTAAGTTGCTTCAGATTATAAACATAATCAATTTGCAAGACCTGTGTTGACTTTCAAATAATCTTTTGTCGTGTTTTTTGAAGGAGGTGCATGAAAATGAACTGAGAGCAAACAGCATGTAGAATGGCACAGGAGGGAGTTTTTCATTACTGTTGTATTTATCATTTAGCACAACCCTGAGCTCTGTCAGACTTAAATGGCAAACTCATTGTTAATTTCAAAGTTCAAAGTGTTCTTTAATCTTTCCCTTATCTTGCTCACTCGTAAATAACGTTATGGTTTTCAGTGCCCAATTCCAGGGTTCTCGCCAGTATTCTCAGGTTGTCCTTGACAGGTGGGAAGATCTGTCTCGCTAAAGGAGTTGTGATTCAAGAGGTCAGAGCATTGTCTGTCTCTGGAAACAAGGCCCATAAAATACTGCTTAACAAAGGGCTCTATTTGCAGTGTGGAGCCTCAACATATATCTGGTAAGTGCCTGAATGTCAGACCTGAAGAAAGAGATGAAAATAAAGAAAATAAATACCTTGCACTACTGAACACTTGCCAGTACATTGAGGAGAAGAAAGAAATCAATAAAAGGAGCCATTTCTTCTTTTTATTAAGAGTTTTCTTAACAAGGATTATTTCTTACTTTTTCATGTGCTCAGGGTGTTTTCACTTTCTAGCTGAATGGAAAGGAACATTTTCTGAGAGGCTCTTGCATTCATCTACGGCTTTCATGTTAATAAGGTGCACGGATCCTAGAAGCAGTTTTCAGCGTGGCTGTGGCAGGTCTGTCAGTAGATTAAATGGTTGAGGTGGATTTATGAAGGGATTTAGTATGTTTGGAGCTTGTGAGAGATTTTGAGTTTAACTAAAGTTGATTATTCCCGGGAGAGAAAGGTTTGGCAAAAATGAATGAAATTTTCCATTCTAAACCACCTGTTTTGATCCCTCAAAATCTGATATAGGTGAGGAGAAAGATAATAATGACCTTTTCAATTGCTTTGATGAAAATTCAGTAATTCTGTCTAGGAATTAGGTCTAGAGCCCCAAGTCCACATAGACCAGAAGACTGCTTTTTTTATAATACAAAGGTTTGGCTGGATTCCAGTCTAAATTGTATTCAGATTGGTAAACTGGAAATGAAAATATCCACTGCTGATGTGCTAAGCTGGCCAGCCCCCGTATTATATCGATTAATGGCACGCTGTCCTATTGACCGAGTCCATGTCAAACTTGAATGAATGCTCACAGAAGTTACGTCAGCCCCTTCTTAGAAGCCACTGGCGTTTAGTGATGCCTTCAACCAATATTCTTATTTACCCACACAGACATTCACAAGTCTCTTTGTCATCGGATTAAAAATTCTTGAAGCAATTCTAATTATTTTCTGCCTGATGTTGTCTGTATTAGACATTTTCCATATGGAGAGCATAGGACTGAAACTCAGTTGGCTTTTTCACAGGCTCAGCATAGGTTAGTGTTGATGCTATTTTGCAAATGCATTTTTTGTGACCTTTGATTTGTTTGTTGTTAATACACAATACCAAATGGCACAGGTAGCTTCTCAGTAATAGCTCGTTGTCCATAATTTTCATGGGCAGAGGGAAGGCAATACTGAGTACTGCCGTTGTGCCACCCTGGCTGATGCCATGTCTTCAGCAGTGTTACCTGCTGCCCATCACCATTCCTTCTTGAGGCAGGAGAGCCCACTAAACACACCAGTTCTGGACTTTCCACCGCTGGGGCAGAATGTCAGCCACAGAAGACCGCTGGTGGAGTGGAAGAGCTGTTTCAGCCATTTATCTTTTTGCCATGTCAGTAGCTGTTGAACTCCCTTGAATCCCAGCTCCCTAACCCCTTTGGGATTGCCAAACTGCCTGGGTCAGTGCAGGGTGAAAGCGACAGGAATCTGTCGAATGTGGCAAGCAAACAGGTTCCAGCAGGAAACTGTAGAAGAAGATGCAGTACTTTTAACAGGAGCAAAACAATGCCTTCCACAAAACAATTGCTAAATTGGGTGATCTTTTTATTAAGTGGTTGATAATTCAAGAGCCTAGGGGGCCATGAAGAGTGAGGAATACTCAGCAGAAGGTTGGACATGGGAAGGTTAGACTGTCTTGATGTTGGTAAGGCCTATATTCTTCCCACCTAATCCTGAGGTTCTAGAGCAGATTATTTTGTGTACCACAAGGTAAATTCCTTTCCCATGATAGTTACATTATATAGATTAGTGTGATAGCAGAGAGGGAACAAAAATTCCCTTCTGACCACCCAGTGCACAGTTTGTGCCTGGCAACATAAAAATCAGTTTATCCTCTCAATTACGTATATGTAGCTGGCTTCTGCTTTGATTAATTGTACCTTGACGAGGCGGCTGAGCAGTCAACCTCCAGAGGTCCCTTCTGACCCGAATGATTCTCTGATTCTCTTCTGATCCCTCGCTGTGGGCTACCAGTCCCGCTCCAGCCTTGCCTCCCTTTGCAGTTGGCAACTTGGCCTGCAGCGCTGGCTTGCTTGTGCTATCTGGAGCGACCAGCTGGAGTCATTTCGAAACGTTGTCTTTATGAAATAAGTCACGAGGTCTTTTGTTTCCTAGCATGAATTTAGTTTGCAGGGCAGCAACCATTTCCAAAATGATATCAGTTTGTCTTTCAAGCTGAAGTTCTCCTTTGCCTGAGACTTCATATGCTTCATGATGATTATTTCTGTTTTTGGAAGTTATAATCATAATAGTTCTTCAGGCCAACACTAGCTTTGCTCTTGCATAAATTTTGTGGTGCTTTCTGTTTGTTTGTTTGAAAGAAAATTTCTGAAATTCTCAGGCTTCCATATTATGATGAAATATAATTGTTCTCAAAAGCAGAGATTATAATGTGGAAAAGATGCCAATTCCCATGAATGCTTTTGGTTGAAAGTAAATTCATGCCGATGCCTGTAATTTTGTCTTGATTTAAATAAGGTTGCTGTTCTATCAGTAGATGCCACAGTGCCTTGTCACAAACTCAGGAGATGATTTACTTGATCAGAAATGGAACAGGTTTTGTTTGTT
This sequence comes from Anseranas semipalmata, assembly GCA_013399115.1. Taxonomy (NCBI): domain Eukaryota; kingdom Metazoa; phylum Chordata; class Aves; order Anseriformes; family Anseranatidae; genus Anseranas; species Anseranas semipalmata. Next base: position 164,436 of record VXAA01004497.1, read on the forward strand.
GTTGTTGCTGGGTTCTGGGCTTTTGCGTTTTGGTTTGTGGTTTTGTTTGTTTTAAGTAAGCACATCATACAGACTGCAAACTGGGTTTACAATGTTTTCTTATTAAGGACAGCTATACTGCCGTCTGTTCGCGGTTTTTATGGTGAATACACTGACAACTGTGAAGCAGGTTCTGTTTCCAGGAGGTGAAGCTCAGCTGTGGGCTGTACTACAACCATCCTGGTTAAGCCTACCGTGTAGGTATGGAATTCTGTATGTGTGTGCGTAGCTGTTTGTAACCAGAACCATTCTCATATGAGAATGGATTTGCTGGTGCAACTGCTTCCACAAGTAGCCCAAAGAATTTCTGCTTTCTGTGATAAATCGGTTTGTAAACTTCACTTAACATTTTAGCTGTGATTTGACTCCGGACAGATAATGTCTGCAGTCAGCTCTGCCTCCGACAGAAGCCACTTCAGCCCCAGCCATTCGTTCCCTCCCTCGCCTCTTTTGCCAGCGCCAACAGTTGTGCAGCCTCGCGGTCAGGCCGACCGGGGAGTTCTCGGGGGGTTTGGCCAGGGCAGCCCGAGGGCGATAAGAAGAGGCCGGGGTAGGGAGGGGCAGGACTGCTTCCCGCGGCAATGTCAGCTTATGCCAGCCTTAAATGTTAGTGATACCGCAGCCTGAGGCTCTGGGAGCTTTCAGACAGGAAACATCAGCCGTTCCTTGAAATCGAGTTTTGCAGACCAGTATAGACTCGATGTGGTGTGTGTTTGATAAGCAAATGTATCCAAATCCAAGGATTCGGTTTCCATTTGATAGTACTCTGGATGGTAGAAGTGTGTGTTTGACCTTTTCGGTTGTGCTGTGCATTTGCCTTCGGTGTGTGTGTGCCCGCTTCAACAACAAGAGATTATAAACGTAGCTTGTTTCAGGCTCCTTAGTTGTGCTCTGAATCATGTCATCCACGGGCATGACACAGCTCTGCTTCAGGGTGCAGGTGAAAAATATCGAGCAGTTTGCTCAGGGACAGTTGGGGGTCTCCAGATTTACCAGTCAGCTGTCAGGTAAACGCTCTGGGAGGAACTGGGAAACCACCACCGAGCAGTTGCTTGTTACAAGGGTAATGATTACGTTCAAGGGGATAAAATATCAGAAAACTCTTTCCACTTTACGTGTAAAGATTTTGGATTGCAGCTGGAAGTAAGTGATAAGGAACATAGCAGGGCTGGAAATGAGCAGTGACCATCCTGCCTCATTTCAAGTGTGTTGTGCCCCCTTGGGACATTAGGGAGCTTTCTGGTTTGGAAAGGCTAGTAAATGGCTGGTTAGTGAACAGAAAAGCTGTAAATCCTTCCAAAAACATTCCTTGGGTGTTTATTAAATAAAAAGTCCCCATGAATGATGTATGATCCAATGTCCTTGTATTTCCTGTCAACAAAGCTAATTGATATAGCTGCCCGCTGTACAGAAATGCTTCTTTCCTCCCTTTCATGGCTTCGTCTTAGTCCATACTAGCTAGAGAGCAGCTCCTTCTTAGAGACTGGCAGTGACCTTCAGGGCCAATAAATGAGAGAGGTGTTTAAGCAGAAATAAGCATGCCATTACATTGTCCTCTGCCCTTTTTCTGCAGCAAATCTAGATGCCCTCTAAAGCTACCCACCGATACAGCATGGAGCGTTAGCTCGTTCGGTGCTTTTGAACTGAGGAAAGTCTTAAAGCCAGATTTACCTCATTCAGTGTGAACTGTCAGTACAGTCATGAAAATGGCCACCAAAATGAGTGAATATAGCAGAGGTAGGTAGGAGCCATAGATGACCACCGGTCCCTTGACAACAGCTCTTTATGCTGTCAGCTCGCTTTGAGGGGAGGAAATAAACTGGACTGGGATTTCAGTGCTGCCAGGGGAACCCGAAGCAAAATGTGTTGAGAAATGGCCCTGGTGGACGCCAGGACTGTGCTGACCTGCCCTTATTCTTCATCGCTGTGAATGGTTTTGAAAACCTTCCCCATTTAAGGGAGATAAGTTAACCAGCTAGAGAGCAATGAGTCTGGATCCAGGCTTTTCTTACATGGTTGCTTTAACAAAATGTATCTCTTCATTAATTGAATTACAGATGTAATTAATTTTATTGAATGACTTCAATTGGATTGAAGACAGTCATGTGGAGAAAATACCTGGAAGTAATGAACCTGAATTTTTTTAAGCATTTGGAGTTAAGGTAATCCTTAGTTCCAGTACACAGAAGAAAAATTGACTTCAATTAATTATGTTTTTTTCAGGCTGTGTCTTTAAAATTCTTAGTAGCTGGTAAAAAAGAAAAATATTTTACGGCCTTGTCTTTCCTTTGATTTCTCTGCTTTAGCTGAGTTTGGGAGGGTGAGGGTTGCTGCAGTGGCAAGTGATTAGCTTGTCCCAGTGCTTTTTTATTATTATTTTTTTTAATTGTTTGCCTGTCATTTTCAACCCTCTTCCCTAATTCTTTCTGTGTAACAACCCACGTGCATTTTCTCCATAATCTGGGCATCCTCTGCCTCTCCTCTTTGCTGATTCCTTTGCTTTTCTCTCAAGTGTGCTTATTATCAGCCTGTGCTGACTGGAGTCATAAGCGTGCATGTTGCTGCTTAGAGATTTGACTAGCACCTTACTGCATAGTCTGTGGCTATTCCTTGCAGAAGGATTATATGCTAACTTTTAGAAAGGATCTGTATGATCCACTGGTACAATCATCACCACCAGACTGAAGGAACCTGCTTTGTAGCATGTGAGCATGGCTCCTTACTTGGATTTATATTAACTGAGTAGCTTTATCTCCTCTCTGAGGATTTGTGGACTGATGTGCTGTGAAATGTCTCTCCTGCCTCTGATTTTTGTTTCTTCTCCTATCTGGGTGTGTTGGGATACAGAAGAGATTCACAGGTTGTGATAGGGTTATGTTAGTGCTTGGATGCCGTAACTACCTACATAAAACTGAGCTGCTCTTTGAACTGAATCACTGCATTCAGATGTTGCCTTCTGCTATGCTTAAAAGCTGTGTATCTGGGTGTGCTTTCCTTTTTTTCTTTTTTCTTTTCCTTTTTTTTTTTTTAATTTTCTCCATGCCACGACACATAGGATAGTCTATTTCCTTTACTTTCTCAAGACAGAAGTACGTGCAACCAACACCTTTAGCAGAGATGCTAGGTCCTGCATTGCATTGAAGCAATCCTGATTTTCAGTTTTCGTTCACTTTACATGACATTAACTAAAGAAGTTGTAGTGTACTGAGAGAGAGCTGGGCTGTTCTCTTCTTCCATTAAATGTGCCCTTCCCCAAAACAAAGGAGAACAGAGTGGAGGCAAGGAGAAGGGAAGCCATAGACCTTTCCAGCAATAAACTGACATTGTTCACCTTGGTTTTAATATACTGTTAAGGAAAGGATCTGATGGTAGCGTTGGTTTTGGAAATTTTAATCTGATAGTCCCTAGAACAGATGAATCTTCACTTGCGTTTCTTGACAGTGTGGTTCTGATCTGCTCCAGTGAGAAAGGAAGTAGCTGGGACTTGGGATTGCCTCGTGAGACAGTTAGGAAAAGCGTGGTTGCAAATCCACATGGGTAGGTTGGTTGGTTTGCTTTTTTCTTTGCTTGAAAAAGTTACTTCCTATCGTTTTTCATCCATATAAAACAAAAGTTACTTTCTATTGTTTTTCATCCATATAAAACCAAAGGAACTGTAAGGGCCAGTAGGCATCTTTTCTAGCATAAAATAAGCTAAAACCTTGTTTCTTCCTTCCCCCGACTTTTTTTTTGTACTTTGTTTTCATATGCCTCAGCTTTTCTTCCCAGTTTACTAACTAGCTGTACCTCCAAAATGCAGCTTTCAGTGCACAATGCCTCCGACTAGGATTGAGAGAAGGAAAACTGAGGATTTGCAAAACAAAACCCAACAACGGCAACATCATCAGAATGACATTCTGCCCTGCTCCCTTCCTTCGTATTTCTTCCAACCCACCATTATTATCTTTCTTCAAAACCTGCCTTTGATGAATTCATCTTCTGTAGTGAAAATAAAACCAGCTGTGAACCCTCGGCGCTGCCTGGAAGGAGCGGTAGGTCTGTCAAGAGAAGTGCTGGCCGTCGGCCTGTTCCCTCTGTGCTTGGAAGTAGGCTGTGCAGAATATCCTCTGGTGAAAGCCAGCGTGGTCTGTGGCCCATCCATTGAACGTAAATGTCAGTGCATCTGTTCGTTACACAATCGCAATAGAGAATGTGACTTGAAGATAGAGGAGAAAGCTTTGTGCAAGACTTCCGAGAGACTGCTGCCTGGCACGGCGGTTGGTTCCCCTTGCCAGCTCATTGCCACGATGCTACGAGGTGCCTCCAGTTCCAGTAGCATTGTATTGTGTCAGTGATGATGACATTCATCTCTTTCTTTGAGCAGACTGTAACAATCACAGAAAAGGGAATAAGAAAATAGAAAATGTTATTTGGAAGGGAGAGAGAAAAGGTGAAGGAAAGGACCACAATTTTTAAAATCCTTTGTGTTTCAGTAGTAATGCAGCATTAGGCAATGTGTCTGTGTAGTCAGACAGGACCTTCACCTGGTACTGGGGATTATTGAACACTTCTAATTTGCTGTGTTGAGGTTGACTAGAACTTAGGAAAAGTCCTTTACTGAAAAGAGGTGATCTGGCATTTCAATATGGTTGGTACCACATGACACTTTCTCTTCAGTCCCAGGGAATCCCTAAAAGGTTGTGAGAGATGAGAAGATATTTTGTTTCACTGAACTTTCACTAGTCTGAGATTATAGGAGCTCCTGCAGCAGGCTGCTGAGGCACTGGAGAGCCCTATTTTCCGAAGTACAGGTAAGGCATCTCCCCCTTCTCCTTCCTTCTGCTGAGGTTTTTGTTATGGGACAGAAACAGAGTGGTTTGGGTGGTGTCTCATCTGTTTCTTCTGCTGACTTGGAAGGAAGTAGATTCAGGGATGGATCCACTTAGTTGTTCTCTAAACATTTTAAAGTTTCTCTCAGGTTCCCGCTGTCAGGAAATCCAGCAGGGAGAGCTAGCCATAACAACGAGTCAAAATGGCAATGCCTTGCTAGAGCTTGGTTAATAACAAAACCAAATCTAATATATCAGAATTTTCTGAATACCACAACGTGATTTTTATGCTAGATGTGTATAGACATCCAGTTTTAAGAAGAAATAAGCAAAGGAGAAGGTTTTTTTGGATCTTCCAGACTTCTCCATACTTGCTTAAGGTACTTCAGGCTTGACCTAGGAAGAGGGAGTGAGGTAGTTGGATCCCGTGTGTGTTCCCATGCTGGTATTTTTGCTGGCACAGCTAAGAGTAGGGTAGTTGTTAACTGTAGCTGGAGTTTCATAAATTGGAAGTGAGAAATACATTACGATGAGATTAAGTTGTAATGCCCTGAGACATATTGAAGAGGTGGTCCTGCCATACGTTACTTTCTCTTTTAGTATTCTGCCTGCATTGCCTACAAGAACCTGTAATCTCCTGAAGTCAATTCTGTTATCTTAGAGATTGCGAGGCACAATGCAACTCGAAAACATGGCTAGAAAAAGGGCACAGGATTTCCAGTCAAGAGAACTAATTCTGTTTCTAGCTCTGCTACTGATTCTTTTTAAATTTTGGCACATCACTAAATTTTCTTGGCTCAATTTCTGTATCTTTAAATGCCACCGGTCCCTAGAAACAAGTTTGGAATAGAAATGTTTAGTTCTTTCTCGTGAGGGAACCTCAGGGTCACAGTTGTATGAGTCCCAGTTTTTATATGACCGCTATACATCTGTGTGAGAGCCCCTGCATTAGCAAAAGCTAAATTTGAGCACTGCTGAGTGTTCCCTTGAAAGTCACCCTTTCCCAAATACTCACTGGGTTCTGTTACATTTTATCCCTGTCAAGAATGTCCTGATTCCTATTGCTCTGTAACCAGCATTTTGAAAACTGAAGTTTTGTTTCCCTTTAAGCCCACTGCTCCCCGTGCTACCTGGTCCCTCTCGTCCCCTCCAGGCTCCCATCTCTCGCTCTGTGTCCGCATTTCTGATATTGCTGGCTGAAACTTGCACAGCCTTCTCTCCATCCCTTCTAACTCTTATTAAATGCAGTTTATCTGTCTGCTGTTAAGTAGTCTATTGATTCACTTTAGAGTTTATTAGATTATTACTGTCTGGGGTTTGATTTTTTTAAAGCAGTTTTTCAGACGTGTGTGCGTGCACGTGTGAAAACAGATCAATGAGCAGGGACAATGCACAATTATTTACATGGCTACAGCCGCCGCTCTAATGTAATATTGTCATTTAAATGCTTGCTGTGTATTCAGACAGTGAAGGTCTGTACTGCGTGCTCTGCAGTGTTGGAGCCCTAGGGTAATGTTTTTCATAGCTGTTTATTCCTAAATACTCTTGATGGAAATACAAATACCACCGAAGCTCCATATGTGGTTTCAAGTACTGGGAAAAGGGGGGGATAGAGGGGCCTGTATTGTTTCGAAAATGGCACTAAAACTTTAAAATGTGTCTGAAAAAGAACCTGAAAAGCATTGGGTCTGTTTGCGAGAAAAGACTGATAAAACCAAGTAGAAAATTGATCTGCAAAGCCTGCAAGTTTATTTGTAAAATTCCCCTCCAGCAGAAGCTTAGACACTTGAGTGAAAATGTGCTGCCAGTGCCGAGCTTAACCCTTGGCAGCCCAGAAGGTCCTGGGGAGCCCTTTACTGTTATCTTTGCAGGATTTCTCTGGCGAGGGAAGGCAAAAATTTCTCAGCAGTGCCTTACAGTTTAACAAATGCTTTGCACTTGTTAAATTTACAAGCGCGCTGCATTGTTTGATATTGTGGTGGAGCTGTGTCATGCACAACGGTGTTATATTTTAATTGTGCTGGCAGGGATCGGGCTTCCTCTGCTGGATCGGTTTCATTGTCACCAGCTGGTGGGAATACTGGCAGGAATTGGGGGATTACAGATGTTCGTTCAGCCAAAAAGGAAACGAGCCAAGTTTAAAGGGACATTGTTAAATTCTATCCTGGGGCCTGTTTTGTGTTTTCCTGAAGATATCAAGATCTCCAGACAATTTTTAGTGTCATAGTTCATCACCCTCCCCCCAGTCCTTGGAAACCTATCCTCCATTAGGAAAATGTCCATCTAAAACTCTTTAGCTCACCAGAACAACACAGTTGCACCAGAAATGACTCCCCCTTTTCATGTAAAGCCTCTCTTTGTGGGTGTGTTTGGTCAGGCATCACCCTTAATTTAGCAGAACTCTTAAACACATACCAAAACCCTACTAATGCTGATTGAACATTTACCGAAGTGCTTTACACTTGGGGCCGCACTCTTTCCTCTGAGGAAAAACATGAAAGCTACACACACGTGCATCTATGTTCAGAGGAACAGATTTCATACCTAGTATTGTGACCCAGAGCAGTTGGTGTGGGCTCATGGTTTATTTGTAGGGTAAAGTCTCTTCGAAAGAGCTTCTTGTTTGTCACCTTATTTTTTGACTGATTTTTTTTTTCCTTCACCGAACTGTTCATTTTCAGTCCCAATTTCAGCAGGCTTTTTCTTCCCGTGGCACAGCAGTTGGTGTGGTACACTCAGAGCTCCTCTCTTCCATTCTTCTGCTGAATTAAGGTCCACTGTGAAGTTTGCATTAGTTCAGCTGGAAAAAACACCTCGCCCTGTTCTATACCAGATTTTTTCTCCCGTCATGTGGTGTGCTTTGTTTTATGTTAGTATGGTTCTGCATCTGGGGCTCTCCAGCACAGCCTCAGGTTTTGCACTTCGTTGTCCCTTACCTGTGGTTTTGTTTATATAAAACCAAGGGCAAATTGTTGATGTTATCCAAAATAGATTGTGTTTCCTGAGGTGCGCAGTTTTCATTTAGGATGTTAAGAATTACGATTCTGCGTGCCGCGCTTCTTTCTGCTTCTCCCCTTTTCCGCACCTGCTTTGCTGGAACAGTTTCCATAGCAATAACCTCTTCAAGTTTTCCAGAAGTGTTACAGGAATGATTTTCTATCTCCTCCTCCTCAACAATTCAGGAAAATGGAGCTTATTACAGGTACTTTTTTGTCCTCTGTGCCTCGACAGGAGCCTGGCAGGGGCACTCTGCAATCCCAGGTAAAGCTGTCTGCAGCGCACAACTGCTCTTCTGTGATGAGGAGCCCAGCTGGGCTGCCCACTGCTGCAATTTGCTTGACCGAATATAGGTTGTCTTCCTTCCTCTGTTGACTTGGGCAACAGCATTTCTACGCCGCTCTGCCTTCATAAGAAGAGCGAGCAGGACAAATGTAAAAGAAAAGTATTCTGAAAATGAGGAAAAACTATTATATATCCCAAGGAATAACAGCCAATAATTCAAGTTTCCGTCACGTTTCTTTCTTCTGGCAGGCATGTGAGATGCTACACAATAGTTCAACTTGCAGCTCAGTAGCATATGGGAAAATATAAATCCCTGGAGAAAGCAAGCATTAAGCAGCTGTCTGGAAACCCTCGGGAGTCTGACAAAAGGGGGAGGTGGATGTTAGCATGTGACAAACGCTGATTATTTTAAAAAGCGGTGCATCCAGGGGCAGCTACCAGGTTGTGGTTTGAAAGTGAGAGGTAGGAGATGTCAATGCGGCAAATCCTTACTTTGTGACCCACTAGGCCGGAGCAAAATGACCTGCTAAGCTTCGGTATCCACGCTAGTAATGTCCGAGGAGCAGTCCTGAGGTACAGCCCAGCCCTACATCACTAGGACTGTATATTAGGGTACTACGTTAGTTTCTGTATTGATGAACAAGCTATTATGGGAGGAATTCAGATGAAGCTGTGAAGTTTTACTGTAGTGACATATGTGAAAATAGCTCCCAAGCACAACTGGGCTAACTTCATTGTAAACTAGGTTTGTGTAACAGGGACCTTGGAAACAGCTGATTTTGTCTGAAGTACTGTCTGAGACAAGAGCCTGTTCAGCTTGTGCTGAACACCCACAGTCGGAATTGAACTAGTAGGACATAACTTAGCTTTGTTTTTGCATTCTCCCTCCAGGTTTGTGAGCACAAACAACAGCAAAGTTGTGGAGTTTCTGGGAAGAGCCTTTCTCGACATGAGATGAGCCCCATCCCAATGCTAAGATCCTTTATGATCTCCATACGCCCTTGGAGTTTTACTCCTTTTCTGAAGTTTGCTAGTCCCCCCACTATGTAGGCTTTCTGTTTCACTAGTTGTTTCAGCCTCAGAAAGACAGTTTTGAGTGTTTTAAAATATCCATGTTGTCATCCCTTAGTTATCAGAGCTTTTCTTCCCTCTGTTTTCCCCCACCTCAAACTCAGTTGTTTAGACTCTTTAATAATTCATATCCCTTTTGACTTCACACACTTTCTTGTGCTGCCTGTGGTGCTCAGTGAGAAATGTGCTCTTTGCTGAGCTTGAAAAGATCAAATGAGAAATTAGTTAAAACCGAGTAGGCGGAGGGTGTGTTTCACCTGGTAACTGAAGTACTAAACGCACAGGTGTTGGGGCTCCTATAGCAGCATGGCCAAGATGCCTTTGCTACCTTTATTAGTGGCTGATTTCTCCACTAATTATGGATCCTGGCTTTGTAGAAGTGAGTTGTTGCTGAAGAGACTGTGAATTTGAATTTCCCTATCTCTGTGTATTACACCTCAGCTGTAGCATTGTGCTACTGTGTTCTGCATACAGTTATACGCACAGACTAGTAGAGGGAGGGTTGGAGAACTTCCTTTACTTGGAAATACCATGTAATGCTTTCTCACAGACTTTAAAAAAAATATATCATTTTGACAACCTAATCTTGCAAAAAGACAAAGTAAGAGTATTTCTTCAGGAAAGTGTCATAGCTGCATACATACAAGATTTGGTTTTTAATTATTGCTACACCCTCTGGCTATAATAAAAGACCTGTCAGCATATTCGTTCTGTCCCTATTCATATTCAGAGGGTTGGAAAATAGAGGTTTAGATTCATTCTGGATTGAGGTTAGGCAAGCAAGGTCTTTTCTTTGGCATAATGACTTTCAACTCAGTTTTGGTGACTGATCAGTTCAGTTGTCTGAATTGCGTATGCGCAAAGAGAAGCAGGGTTGTGCTTTTGCATACATTCAATTTTCATATTTATAAATCAGAATCTGCCTTCATTTAAAAAATGAAGTGTCGTTGCCTTCAGCTTATAAAGAGCAGCTGCCACCTCCATTAAAACTTTGAAATGTTCCCTTGAGAACTCTGAGAGTGCATCTGTCTGAGCCTAGCAGTGGTCTGAGCTTACATGTGGGAGCGAAGTGTCCCTTATTACTCAAGAGTTTAGACAATAGATCAAAGACTTGAGGTTTAAGCAGCTATCATTCTTGGATGAGCCTGTCTACATGGGTAATTGCAAAGTTCTAGCTGAAACGGATAGTCTTGCTGCTGCTGAACTTAGGCGGAGTACTGCTGGTGACTTCTTCAGGAGCAATACTGGGTCCTAAACCAGCAAAATGCATTGATAACATAAGACCTCAGGTAGGTGTAGACCTCATGGATATTTAAAAATTAATTTATAGCTATGTCTTCCTCATCTAATGAGTCTTGCTGTTGCCCATACCTCTTGTATTGCAGGCCCTCGTCACAAACACCCTCTTGTACTCCAAGTTTGAGTTAAAAATCAAATTAATTTTAAAGATTTTTTCTTCTGGACTTTAGCTCTTCTATCCCTTCATATTTTCTGTGTATAAAGTTGTTCATTTGTATAATTTCATGGTGTCTTTCAGCTTTCTGGGTTTCACATCTAATTAGTGAACTCCCTTGGCATCTATGTAGGTTGTTCAGCTCTGAGCTCATTATTGGCACCTTCCAAATGAGGATTGTTAAATGCTCTGGAGAAAGTGGTAGTGGTTGGATGATTTTTTAAATTTTTTTTTTACAAGCAAGGTCATCTAGATTATCTTCTTGCATCTTTTCCTTATTCTTTCTTTTTCTTTCCTTCTCTGTTTTTGAAGCTCTTCTCAAAGAGTAGCACATGACAAAGAACTGGGTGGATGTGGGTGCTTTTTCCGCATTAGGCATTGCATGAGCAGAAATGCATTCTTTCCTCCCAGAGTGTTACAGCTTCTGTGTTGATCTGTTTAGAAATAGGGTTACCGTGTGCAGAGAAACTCCCATGCCAGAGGATTCATCAGTGACACTTACTTGAGCCCACCCTCTCATCTCATCTCTGCCAGCAAAAGCAGGATGTTAAGTCAGTGGATTTTGGCCTTTCGTACCACGGTCTTGTGAGTCTGATGGCTTCATACGCAGTAAACAGCTCAAATTAGTATGGTTTGGTCAGATAAAGAGGCTGCGAAATAAGTGTAAGCTCAGACAGAGTTTGGGCTGTGACAGTTGATTTCACCTTGTGGATGGATGAGCGTTATCTGGGGTTTGACAGCAGAGGTGAGGTGGTGACAGCGCTGTCTGCGCCTGAGCTCCGAGCTCCTTGCGCGTCGGCGTCCTCTTGGAGGCCGAGGGAGGACAGAGCAGCCCACGGGGCAGGCACAGAGGTGCCTCGGCACAGGGGATCGGTGGAGTCGCAAACTGGTAAGTGTCAAACCTGCAGAACTTCCAAGTTCAAGTGTCTGACTGCACTTGAATTCTCTCCCCTCAGGGGAGAAGAAAAAGCTTTAATTTATGAAGTGTCACAACACATTACAGCACATCACATCCCAACACGCCGCTGCATGGAGCTGACATTTGTTTGCTTTAATTCCTCAAAATAGCTTTTATTTAGAGCAAATGTTCCTTGTTAATTCAAACAGTTCTCATTTTCCTGTGCTCTGTACTTGCCAGTTCCCATGGGGACAGTTGTTCCTGCAGTGCTTTGCCCTGTGTTGGTGAGCTGTCAGGCCTTGTCAAGGGTTTTAATTATTTTCCTTATTAGTAATGGAGAACTTCTTTGTTGCCTCCAAACCCAAATACTCACTAGACAGGGTGCAGTGATGCTTATGCTTTTTAATTTTCATGCTCTGACATACCAAGCACTTTGCACTCGTGCAAGGAACGGGGTGGGGGGGGTGGCAGGGGAGCAAGTTTCAGGTGTTTAGTGATCATCTTCCTGGCTGAGGCAATGGCAGACAACATGGGTCCCAAGCGTGATTCCATATGAGCTTGCTGTAGGACCTGAAGTTTGTCAGAAAATAGTTGGGCCTAAGACCTAGTCAGGACCGATGTCCTGTTGTGGTGGGTGCTGTGCAGGCACAGAAGAGGCATAGTGAAGAACTACGGAAAACTGCAGCTTTTGTATTTGGCAAGAAACATGTTCAGACCTCAGAATTTTTTCCCTGTTCTTTATATGTGTTTTGTGGGAGCGTGGGGAGCTGTTGTCTCCTGAGAATGGCAAGTACTGTACATCATATGAAAGGCTAAAAAGAAATGGGAAGGGAAGCTCCGTCACCCATCTCTTGGCGTGCAGTACATCTTTTGCTTCCTGTGTGAGCAACTTCAGTACAGGTACAATGTTCCAAATCTCTGAGAACAGGCAAAGATTGCCATGTAGTGAATTCTAGGATCGCTAATTTAACACTTGCTACATCTATCTTTACCGAGAGATTTGGTGTGAGTTTTGCTTTCTAAAAGAGGGCAATAGCTTTTTGGATGTGTCCATTTTCTTCGGGGAAGTTATGTATCTTGTCTATTTGGCAATTAGTTGTTGGACTGTCTTCACAAGTATATGTGGACTCTTGCTCCCTTTTTTAAAAAAACTTTGGCAGTTGGGAAAGTTCTTGGAGCAAGAATGATCTTTGATCTTTTTCAGTTTGGAATGAGCAGATAGGTCAGTTGATTGACAATGGTGTATTGCTCTTTGTTTCCTTGAAATCCTTTTCCTTTTCACCCAGTCTCCTCCGTTGTCCTTCATTTTGCTGTATCTCCTGTGAGGAGAGAGCCAGAGCTGCCTGTGCTCAAAAGGGATTTCTGCTGCTCACTTCTCCAAGTGGTTCAATACATTAGCAAATCCCAGGTCTATGTTGCATCAAGCCCTGGGTCACACTAGTTCTACTGGAAGCTGCTGCTGTCAGAAAATGTAACTACAAGCAGGGTGAGAAGACTAGGTAAGTAGTGGGAAGCACTAAAGTTCTTGATCCTTCCTGCTCTGCGTGCATTCCTGGAAACATTTCTGCCGTTTCCTCTCTTGATACTCAGAGCCATTTGCCAAAACAAAATGGAACAGTTCCACTATGACCAGCAAGCTTGCAACAGTTAAGCATAATAAGTGAAGGAGTCTCCATGAAGACCTTGTGTCTCTGGTGTCACTTCAGATTACTATCTCCTGAGCTTTGGGAATCACAAATAAATTAACCTTTCTGCAAACAACCCCTCATGGAAACAAATCTGCCTCAACTTCTGAGCATATTTGAACACTCTCCTTGAGATGGAGCAGTGGCTTGGGCTGTCAGGGAAAGCAAGAGCTTGAGAGCTCAGAATAACATCAGAGCAGTCTTATTTTTAGAAACATTTCCCTTATGGTTGTAAAAGCTAAATGAGTAAGGGAGATTGTTTTGGAAGAGTGAGTGGGGGAATGGTGTGAAGCAGGAAGGGGTAAGTGAGCTAGCAAGTTGGTCTGTTGATATGGGAGTCTCAGCACAATCAAAAGCAGTGTTGATGTAATTTAATAGCAGAGTGTGCCTCTTGCCTTCCTTTTCCTTGCCTGAAACCTATTTTCTCGTATTACGTTGTAAAGTAATCTGCATACATTTAATCGTAGATTGTCATGGGTTTTTTTCATAGTGTCTCCAGATGTCTGTGTAGGACTTGGCTCCTCTCCTAAAGTGAAAAACAAGTTTGCAAGGAGACTGAAATGTGATGGCCCAGACTTTGAGCACTGGAAGCAGCCCTTTTTGAGGAGAAGGAATCAACAAGAGCTACTGCAACTCTAAAGTTATCAAAATGAATACTCATTATGAGTGGAAGGCCTCGTTCCATGAAGCACCTTCCTCCCAGGCGTTAACACCACAATGGTAGACTGCCTTTAAGCTGGGGTTAAGGGATTGTTCAAATACAAGTATATATAAAACTTGTGCGCATTATTTTTTCCTCCTTAACAACACATACTTCTTCCAGTCTGTCAGAATGGGCATGCAAATGATCTTGTCTGAACAATATCATCCTCTTTCTCTGAGCAGAAACCCAAGTATCTTTCCTCCTTCCCCTTTCCCCCATTTCTATTCCTCGCTATTTTCTGTCCAAAGGTAGATAAATAATATCTTCAGTAGAAACTGCAATAGCCCAGTTTATTTCATGCTGCTTTGTGCTTTCTTTTCTGCTCGTCATAGTGTTTTTTTGTTTGTTTCAGGATTATTGTTTATGAGTTAATATTCAGAGTAGAAACTCTTTTAAGTTCAAAGAATGCCAGGGTTTTCCCTGCTTTGGGCATAGAAGGCTTTAGAAAAAGTTTTGACAATTTTCATTTAGTATAGGAAAAAAAAAAAACCTCTCAGCTATACAAAAACAATATTTTGTATTTGAGAGACCACTGTATTACCCATTGAGTCTCCCCCACCCAAGAGCCATGGCAAAATCTCAACCAGTGTTGATTTTCTGTCTGCAAGGATTCTGCGTGAAACTGATTTTGTCTGTGTTGTGCATTGTCTGAGATGCATTTCTCTCAAGGGAGTTTGTGACAATTCTGCCCCATGCCTGCCTCACGTGCCTCGTGTAATTTAAGGTATTGGCTTTACCCTTTAAATCTTGAAATAGGATGAACGGTGTGTGGTATAGCTCAGGTGCATCTGTTTATTTCCCATCCTACTAACGGACAGTTGGTTTAAGAAGGAATGGTTTAACTTGAGGCATTTGATTCTGTGATGCCTGTCATGTGTTGTCTTGCCAGTGTCTGAATTTGTCATCCTGAATTTGTCATCCTTTAAGGTGAGTGATGGATACTTCTGTGTGCTATGTGGAAGACAGGAGAATTGGCTGGGGTGGAGCACCATGAGGGAAGGTCCCTCACTCTGCAGGGCTCCGTGGGAATGGTGGGGTGTGGGTCTGAGGCACTACTGGGACACGTCTCGTCATGTTGTATGCGCATAAGACAGGCAGAATTATAAAAGCTGTGAAAGAAATTACTGAAACTGGGGACAAACGGAAACAACTGTGGGAACTTTTTCTCTGACGGGTCAAATCAGCTGGCCAGGGTGAAGCATCTGGTGCTTCGTGCAGCTGCCTGTCTCTCTCATTTTCTCGGTCCCTGGGAAGGTTTGGAGCCAGACTTCCTCAGCTGCTGTGCTCAAGCACAGGTAGGCAGAGCCCACGGATTCAATTCGTTTTGTGGCCTCTGCCCTGTTCCAGGATTTGTACTTCATTCTCACCCAGCCCTTGCCGCCTGTTGTAATGGATAATGTGAACTTTCTGGAAAGCTTTCTCTTTTAATGACTTTTTTTTTGTATTGCCTGGTGCCTTAATGTATTGCTTTGCCTTCAGCAAAAGAAAAAGGTACTTGAATGAAAAGGAAGGGAGTGATAGCAGTCAAAGAAGAGGGTTGTTATGTATCGTAATGTTAGCATTCTTTGGAGGGATGCTACTGTAGTTGGAGAAACTAATCTTTGCTTGCATAAGTAGACAGAAATGCTGGCAATTTACAGCATCCGCTCATACCCAGATGTCAACTCACATTTCCAAAGAGAATCATCAAGTCAGGAGATAAACAGCTGGTACAGGCGAAAGGAAAATAAGCTTGTAAGTGTTTAAAGAAAAGAAAAAAGTGTTAATTTTTATGAAGTGTAGTGTGCTGGCATCTAAACAAATGAAAGTTAACAGCCAAGAGCAGGGAAGTAAAAGGACTGCTTTTTTTTTTTAACGTATGAGAATTAAAGTCTTGATTTCTCTCATAACAGCTTCAGAGCATCCTTGTATTTTTGCTTGAATTTCCTTCTAGTACAACTTCTTGTATGCTAGTGACAAAATGAGGGCTAGCCTTGATGGGTTTCAGACATTTCCACAACCCCATCTGCATGTGCTTTAATTTGACCCAAGGATCCCAATATGACTGCATGGCCTCTAATTTTAGATTTGCACGTGAAGCGTGGATCTCTCAGCTGGGGCGAGAGCCTCAGAAGCTGCTGGCATCAAGGAGCCGATGGCCTAGAGACCAGGCAGGCCTTGCAGGCCAGCTTTGGGTGCCACATGCAGGGTGCTCAAAACCAAATCCTTTTCTTCCTGGGAAATGAGACATTTGCCTAAGCCAGTGAGTGTTGATCACTAGATAATTGTTAAACAGCTGTATGTAAAAACAAAGTGCTTCTGATGTCAAAAAAGCATAGAATCATAGCTGCAGGGAAAGTCAGGATGGGGATTATTGCTGAAGGAGCATTAATACAGCATGCTGACTGGCAGCATCCTTTGCGGAGAATGAGAAACAGCAGGTCTGCTGCTGGCCTGCGGACATCTCTCTGCACAGGCAGGAGGTGCATCCTAGTTAGGCTGATAACAAAGCAGAGTAAACAAGTCTTAATAAAAAAAAAAATACCACTGCCAAAAAAACCCCACACCAAACTATAAATTCTCTACTCCTTGAAGGAAAATAAAGTGCAGAGTATTTACTGCCTTCCTCCCTCCCTCCTGTTCGTTCTTACTCCGGTCCTCTAATGCTCACAGGGCCTAGCAGGGTTTTATGTGGAAATCGTTGGGATTATCTCCCAATTTTTTCTCAGATAATTCAGTTGAGAGGTTATATAGAACTGAATGGTTTGGAGACTTGGAATCACTAAGCTAGAGGCTTTAAGATGCTCACAAGCTCCTATCCGGACAGAACAGTTCGATATTTATTGGATGTGCTACTAATTGGCTGAAAAATCCATCACTCCTACTTTTTCTGTTTTTTTTCCTCAAGGTTGTTTTCTGAGGTTTGGCAAGGGCGGGGGGGTGACCGAGTGTCCCAGCTTGCTGAGATCTCCGCCTGGCAGCGTGTACTGGAAACCAGCTCGTGGTTCACACCGCGTGTTTCCGCGTGGCGCTTCCCCCGCGAGCAGAGGCTCGGCAGTCCCCGTGCCGTCCCGCTACGGGGTTCCCACAGCACAGCCTATGCGATGGGCTGTATATTAGAGTATGTGACGATGCATGTAGAAAGGCAGACAGCACGGCTCGGGAAGTAGACGCGGAGGCATATTTATGCACGTGTTATTCACAGAAGGCCCTCTGGCTAGTGGGGGCACAGCGCGCAAGTCCGGACTCCCTGCTGGTGCTCATCCCCAGCAGCCGTGCCTACGGCGGCAGAGCCCTGTCGCAGCTCTGTCCCGCATCCCTTCTGGTACCAGCAACCTGCAGCTGCCAGCCCTTCCCTCCGCTGGTGTTTGAAACAAATAAATTGCAATGAGATGAGCTATCTTAGCTGTTACAGTATTTACAGGATAAATAGTTTCCACTTCACAGCCATCGATACCTCCGTCCTTTAAATCCATTAACTTCCTGACTGCTATACGCTGCCTTAGTAATGGGCTGACACTGATTTAAGGCTGGAAAAACCCTGCTTAGAGCCCTGCATTAAAGAGAGCGAATGTAAATTGTGACCACACTATTTGGTCTGGGACTAAAGATGTCTGCAAGTGACAAGTTTCAAGCTGTGAACTGGGCTGGAACAGCGATGGTGCAGAATGTTCTTCTGGTCCCGGCTGGAGAATTAGCAGGAAACTTGGAAATTACCAGTGCTGGCTTTGCTGAGTGTCTGTAATCTTAAAACCTCTAAACATGGCTAGTGTGGGCTGCTCTGTAGCCTCAGCTGAAACCTCGATCTGCCCTGGACCCCCATGTTTGCAGATGCTGGTGATGTTGACTCCCTGCAGCAGTGCAAAGTCTTCCAGAAAGATAAATACTTTATTGGAGCTGCCTTCAGTTCATCTCTTGGACCTGTCACAGTAGCATCAAATGGTTACTATTTTTAATCTTTTGTAGCTTCCATTCTGCCTTGTTTTAAAGGAATTGAAGCAGACTTTACTTATTTATTGATGGCTGGAAACGAATACCCTGCAGCCTCCCTCTTGCATTCCTGGTGTGACTGAGAGAGAAGAGGTGGAGAATCAGAATAGAAGATCTATCACATTCAGCCTGCAAGGCTATTATTTGAGCTGCCTCAAAAATGTTTAAGTTTTCGCTGCGTGTTAAAGCATTGGCACTTGGATTTTGTTAAAGATGGCACAAGTGGAGAGATTTTATTTGAATACCACCCACATGATCTTCAGGGATTTATATACAACAGAATATGAGGCTGCTTCTCATTTTTTTTGCATATCACAGGCTGGCCTTATCTTGTGATGCAGGGACTGTGTATTTCAGAGCCTGGGAGGGAGGAGAGGGGCAGCAAAAAAGGAGAGGTGCATCCTTTTTATCTTCCCCTGGTATATTTTGTCCATGTTAGTTAAAGCCTCTGCAGCCAGATACGACTGGACGCTGAACGATGTAACTGTGCAAGGACAATTGAGCTGCACACAGGCTAGTAATGGGATGCCATTTCAAACTCTTTGGCCTCTCCACAGCAAGAGATTGAGTTGTGCTGTATCCGTGGGCAGTGATTTTGCAGATGAAGCATATGACCCCGAGCAGCTAATACAAGAGCAGCTATTCCGACTTCATCCTGCATGAGCAATCAGCACTGAACCCATGTTCTGAAAGGCACGAACCTCATGTAATTTTGCTGCTGGTGTCTTTCTCGTGAACCTTTCCTCTCCTGCTCAAATCGTTTCAGTAAAGTATATAGGACAGGCAGTGCAAATATGATTTCTGACACTGTATCCTGCAGAACACAGTGAGGGACAGTCTGAGTGTCTCCTCTACTTGTTTCCTTGCCATTATTACAGTACTCATAGGTAATTGCCAGTCTCCATCAGAAATAAGTCTCCTAATTCCATTTGAGGGAGAACTGTATAGAGAAAATGTAAGGCAAGAACTTGTGAGACGCAGCCTGGCACTTCCAGATGTGAGAAATGAAAGGGCAGGTTGCTCTGCAGTCTGCAACCAAGTTCACTTGGGCGTACTTCTGGAGTGAACTGGGACGGTAGCTTTCCTGTGGGGCTGTTCATGCAAGTCCTGCATCTCCAAGTGCAAGGTCCTGCGCTGGGCCGGGGCGCTCCTGAACACAAATGCAGGCTGGGCGGAGAATGGATTGAGTGCAGCCCTGATGAGAAGGACCTGGGGGTGCTGGTTGGTGAGAAGCTCAGCATGAGCCAGTGATGTGCGCTTGCAGCCCGGAAAGCCAACCATATCCTGGGCTGCATCAAAAGAAGCGTGGTCAGCAGGGCGAGGGAGGGGATCTCCCCTTCTGCTCCGCTCTCATGAGACCCCACCTGGAGTACTGCCTTCAGCTCTGGGGCCCCCAGCACAAGAAGGACGTGGACCTGTTGAAGCAAGTCCAGAGGAGGCCACGAGGTTGATCAGAGGGCTGGAGCACCTCTCCTGTGAAGAGAGGCTGAGGGAGTTGGGGTTGTTCAGCCTGGAGAAGAGAAGGCTCTGGGGAGACCTTATAGTGGCCTTCCAGTACCTAAAGGGGGCCTACAGGAAAGCTGGGGAGGGACTCTTTGTCAGGGATTGTTGTGATAGGACAAGGGGTAATGGCTTTAAACTAAAAGAGGGTAGATTTAGATTAGATGTTAGGAAGAAATTCTTCACTCGGGTGGTGAGGCACTGGAACAGGTTGCCCAGAGAAGCTGTGGATGCCCCATCCCTGGAAGTGCTCAAGGCCCGGCTGGATGGGGCTCTGAGCAACCTGGTGTGGTGGGAGGTGTCCCTGCCCATGGCAGAGGGTTGGAACGAGGTGATCTTTAAGGTCCCTTCCAACCCAAACCATTCTGTGATTCATTATTAAATCATTATCGCTAGCTAATTTCTCAAAGCCCGGTCAGCAGAAGAAGGGAAGCATCACTCTTTCACTGTGTACGTACCTGCAGGTTACTTCATTTTCTTTGGATATGATTAGTCTATTTGATGGTCGTTAGCTGAAAAACAGCAAAGTCATTAAAGGGCCGTAGCTGCCCTCTGGAGCCACTTGCTGGATGTTGATAAAGGAAAATGGCAGTGTAATATAAAATACAATCTGATCACCGCATCTAATTACAGACGAGTAAGCGGCTAAAGAATGTTTCTGTAAGAATATTATAATTGTGTTCATACAGCATTTCCAACTTGAAAGCTGTGAGCAAATATCGACTAATCCTCCCAACAGCCCCTGAGGGTGGGAAGGTAAATCTATTACTGTTTATTAAGAACTTGTTTCAATTAGTTTTAACCACTGTTAAAATAACAATGAATTGTTGAAAAAATTAACAGCACTTGTCTTGCAACGATGTTGAACATTTTGGATGTCCAAGTACTGAGCAGCATTTCTGATAGAAGGGCATCGTTTGGCTGGAATTAATGCTTGGAAGCATCAGAAGAATGTCAGTTACTTTTTATTTCCATTAATCTTTAGTGTCTTATTAAATGCTAAGTATTCTTATTTGGTAAATATTTAACAAGCTCTCTGGGGCTTTGTAGAATGTATTGTTTTCAATAAACATACACAGCACTCTATTATTATTATTATTACTACTACTACTATTATTACAATTTGAGGAAATATTCTTCTGTGCAGCATAAAACTGCAGACAATAGTAGTAATGTCATTTTTTTTACAACATAGAACCACTGCAATTTTGTTCCTTTAATTGGTAATGTTCTCTTCCAGCCCCAGGTTAGGGGGCCAGGGATGGAAATAATACATAAAATCATTAAGCATAGCCTAGGCTGATGCAAGGCACAGTATGTTGTTTTCGCTGCTTCTATTTTGGGGTTCCTGATGCTAGAGCTTGATGTTGCTTGTCTGGCTGATGGGCCCCTACAAATTTCCACTGATGACAGGTTGTGCTATGGATGTTCAAACCTTCCACGGCAGAAATGGCATTTTCTGTGAAAGCCTGCTCTTGGAAATACAGTATTTTTGAACTTTCCTCTCATCTTAGTCTGAAGAATTCATTGTTCTTTTTAGAATGTGTGTGTCTCAATGGCAGGGTCGAAGATGGGAAGTCATTCCTTAATCTTTGTTTGGCTGTTTTTTTTGTTGTTGGCTTTTTTTGGCAATGGTTGAAGCTTTAGTCCAAATTTATATCTAGTGTATAGGCCAAAAAAAAAAATTGAATATTCTATGTTTGGAGGAGAAAATGGAGCATTTTTATTAGTTGCATGAGAACTTGGCTTAGCTTAAGTCTGTTCAAGCTTCTGAGGATTTATGCCCTATGCAATCTCTTAAAAAATTGCCGTAGGTTTTGTGTTTTTTTTACGTACATTATCATGCATATTTATCATCTTTTTGGAACTATCTCTTCTATGCAGCAACCTGCTGCAGAGCTGTAGCATGTGTACTGTATTCTGTAGCATTCTCAGGGAATGTTTTCTATGACATTTTGTTATATAAAACTCCTGGATTTGACTCAATGCTTAAATAGTTTTCAGGTGCTTGCAATTGATGGCTGAGTGTCTTGTGCCCCTCTTTTGCTCGTGTGTGCTGAATGAAAAGCTGCTGTTTGTCACTTGTTTGGCAGGCTCTCGGTGCCCATACGCAGCTTGCACTGATGTTAGTGGGAGCTGCATGCGCACTGAGCCATTAAAAGAGCTAGGTTCCTCCTTAATCTACGTTATCGGGTAGTGAATGCCTTGTCATAGTGCCCGGGGTGGCCTTTCCCTGCCCAGAAATTCAGTCTACCATGCCCTTATTGCTTAAACTGCACCTAGAAGCTAACAGGGTTCCTCCTCTGTTCTGACAGGTGAAAGAAGTGGTAGTGTAGGAAGGACAAAGCTTGAACGAGCAGCAACAATCAAGTGGGCAAATGGTGCATGCAGAAGAGTGCTAGATCTTTCTTCTGTTGGCACTGGAAATCATGGGGTTCAGGTAGGCGCCGGGAAACACCAGCCTGGTGTGGCTGCAGGCTTTGGGCAGCCTTCCTCCTTGTTCGTTCCTCTTCAGCGTGGCTCCTCGCCTTTGTGCTCGTGTCCGCGGCTGATGTGCTGTACCTGGTTCAGGGCGGCAAGCAGGCTGTCCAGGGGGTTCAGTGAGACCGTCGAAGGCAAGGGGTGAGCAAGCAGCTGGTTCTTCAGCACTGGGCTCCCCTGAATGCCTCTCGCTTTCCCTCTTCTTGATCTTTTTTAAAACAAACAAAAACACACACACAAAACCAACCGTATATTGTATGTCTGATTTTTAAGAATTGCCTTTTCTTCTTCTTGTCTCTCAAAATGCTGAAACAGTTTGGACTGGGTAGAAATTCTGCTAGAAGCTGCTTAGGAGCAGAGTCAGCATTTCTTGCCTAATCGGTTCTCTTACAATTTCATTTCTCCTACCAGCCTCTTTCAGGAAAGTGTGTTGTTTTTTTCCCTTGATACAGTACAGTGTTTCAAAGTTTGGTCGTTTTTGTACCTGGGTTTCCTTTCTGTGACAATTCCAGCCCTTAAGTGCAAATTCAAGTGAGTGGGCTTTTTGGTGGCTTTTATTTTTTTGTCTTTGGAGGCATTGATCGAGACTCCCAGCTGAGGCTCTAGGCACACTCTGTGCACTGCCTGCTCCTACTCTTTTTTTTTTTTTTTTTTGGCCCGATATGTTCTTGCTAATCTTGAATGCCTGAGTAGCCCTGGAGTTGCTTCTCCCTCAGTCAGGGTTGGTCACAGTGATTTTGAGACAGGAGAGTCTATTTTGTTGTCCCACAGCCAGCCTGAGCGGAGCTCCCAGCGGAGCTGCTGACCTGCTTTCTATGGGCCGGCTGGCAGAGACACCAACCGGGGGTCTTAATCCGGTGTTGTGCATCATTTACAGAGTAACCTCTGCTCTTTTCGTGGGACGTTATTTTGTAGGCATGTTGGCAAGCTGCCTTGATGATAAGGAGTTGGTGTGTATTAACTGGGAAAGTGCTTTGGCTCACCTTCTCTTATTCTATGAGCCAATTAGGCAGCTGCCTCCCTGTTTTTGGAACTGCAATCTGGGTGAATAAAGCCGATGGTTAACCATAGGTGGCAGCAGCTTTCTAATACTGTTATTATGTGTACATGTTGTTCAGTTTCTCCAAAGCCGAGGTGATGCTTCATTCAGAGCTCAGCTTCTATTCTTTGTTTAGCTGAAGCTTTTTTAGCTTCAGCTTTCGTAGGAAGAAACCTAGCTAGCTGGACAAGCCATTGATACTTTGAGAATTTTCCTTCTGCAGAACGGGACATGCTCTAATTGTCACACTCCTTGATATTCATTATTTGTAGCTTACACCTATTTCCAGAACTACAGTTACAATGCTCAAGAAGATTTCTGGCTGCTTTCTCTGCTGTGCTCTCCCGGGTTTTCTTGAACTCAGTAGAGATGTCTGGCTTCCTATACCAGCATCATACTGGTGTTGCATTCTCTGTAGTCATCCCTTGAACTGCAGGCCCTCGGGGACCAGGGCGTTACTTGGAGGGGTGGGGGGGCTGTTAAAAGCAACTAAGAAAAACAAACCAATTGCTCCTGGACTCAGACTTGCTTATAAGGCTCTGCACCCTCCCTGGAAAATGCCTTTAGGGGTCTCTAAATTGCAAAAGGCTGAAAAATACTGAGTAATACACTGTAAAGAAAAACAAATCTGTGCACTAGGAATCAGCATTAAATCTGTCAGTATTAATGCTACAAATATGCACATTTTGAACAGCAAAGCGCTCACCTCTTTTAACTGTGCTGTAATGCATTGGATTGTGGGGGTTGAGGCAAACATAATAGATGGTGATAGATGCTCTGTTGAAACAGAAGAAACATGCATTGCTCTTAGATCCCTTGAAATGAACCAAATTATTTTTGTTTTATTTGCGAGATCAAAACTTTGCACTTGTCCTCACACCTGATTTTTCTTTTAAGTGCTATAGGCTGCTTCTCGGATGGGTGCACAGGGTTCCCTGAGCAGAGCGGCAGAGAGAGTGAAACAGGGATAACAGCAGGACATCTCAAAGGTCTCGTACCTGAAGCTACCTGAAGGCGTTTTGAGAAAATTAAATACTTAGGAAATGTCAGTTTATCAAAAGAGAATAGCTTGCGTTACAGAAACTTTTATGGGAAGAGTATCCCATTTCCGGGAAGGAATTTCAAGTAAAACTCAAGAAACTCCCTTCCATGTTCAGTATTCTCGCTTGAGATGTAAGAGATCAGACTTCAGCTTCATCCTCTCCCTGGTTAAGACCAGAGCTTGAACTTTGTTTTTCCCGTGCTAGGTGAAAGTCCTGGCCAAAGACTTGTTGGCACTCTTAGGTGGGGTCTGTCCTGCTCAGTCTTTCATGGACCAAAGAGCTTGAAAAGCCTCTTGGTTTCATTCAGCGAGGGAACAAGAAAACGTATGAAGTCCTGGAGTGGCATGGGATGAAAAAGCCATTGCCGCTCACCTGTAGACATGACGCATGTTGCCATCTGGGCACGTGTTGATTTCTGTAGGCTTTCTTTCAGTATTCTGGCAGATGAGCATATGCTTGTTCTGCACAGTGCATAGGTGAATTTCCCCATAAGGATCTTAGTGTTAAATGCAGCTGCACAGCTTTTAGTATGCAGAATAACTGTTTAAAGCTAGTTTAGCTGTCTTGTCTGCATAGTACCAATGAGGGTGCTTGAGATTTGAATCAAACCATTCTTGCACAGCTGAGAAGGTAATGCTTCCCATTCCAAGGGGCTGGGTCTTTCCTTGAATCCCTGGTGATACTGTACATTCCCTTTACTTCTTGAGTTGCCCCTTTCACCCCCAGTGTTACCCATAATAACTTCATCCTGCAGGCAATTAAAAGAAGTACTTGCTTTCCCAGGAGTTCAGTGTGCTCACGCAGAAGTCCTTTAACGTTAGAACCAAACCATTCGGTGGTAGAAATGTGTCCCTTGCCCCTGTGCGTGTACACGCTCTGCAGCTTTCCATTGACCAGGAGAAGCAGCAGCATGTCTGACCCACAAAGCTTCCAGTTGTTGCTGTTGCCTAACGAGATGCTTCATAGCTAGAGGGACGGTGTATTGTTTTGTAGTCCAGGCTCAGGAAGTGGTGGTTATCAATGAGATCGAGTTCATAAGTTAGTATTTTTTGCCTACTGATAGAAATTACAGAGCCTGAACAATGCTCGTTTTGTTTGCAGCCGTTGTTCCCTCTTCTGTGTTTGTTTGCTATATACTTTTGAATGGAGACTGTAGTGGGATAGCGGATGAATGCAACCATTAAATTTTGCTGGAAATGATGAAATGAAAGCGCATTTTATATTCATACCTGATGCATCATTCTCCCGCCTCTACCTTCCGGCCCATCACATTCCAGTCTATTTCAGAGATTTAGATGCATTTAAGTCAGATCTCCCATCCCAGAATACAATCTACATCCAATTATCAACCCTTAGGGATACATTAGATGTAACTATTATATCTTCTTCTGTCAATAAAATTATAATCGCGGAATGCACAAATGTCCTACTTTGGTTTCTAAAAGCATCGTGGAAAAGAATGAGACAAAATGAAAGGGCTGTTATGCTGCATCTTACGCATGCTTATATACAGAAAATTGCCAAAATCTCAAGCTGAGGTAGGTATCTCCTCTTTCTGTCTGCTACTGACAAATACTCTGCAGTGAACAAGCAAGCGCCTGCATAAGATCTGACAGAATTAGATGCAAAGATGAATTAGGCTTTGCCTCCATTTGTCCCCGTGCCGTATCCAGTGGAATCGCAAGGGCCTGAGCGGCTTGCAGAGCTTCACTGAGGCCTGTCTGCACAGAAGCACTTGGTTAAGTGAAACCAAGATAATGAAAGAGCTGAATTTCAGATATGTTAGAGCTCAGTTAAACCTCCTTCAGCACTCTCCCTCCTTGAGAAATAGATTGCTCTGAGTTCTCATTAGCTTGCTCAGACCCCATGTTACTTCTGACTGAAAACATCTGTGTAGGGGTTCCATGTTCCTCAGTTAATGCACCTTAAACTTACACCTGTACTTAATTTGGCTTAACATTCCTAAGTTTCCTCTAATTGCAGGTATGCCCTGAGTGAAACAAGCCATATTTAATTAGCACAGTCCAGAGAGCAGTAGTCACTCTTTATCAGATAAAAGTCCTGTTCTACCTTTCAGCCAGGCATGGTTAGTTACCTGTGCTCTTGAAACAATCATCTCCGATTCTAAAGAAAGAATTTCATCTCCTTAAGAAAACTGCATGGTACTTAGTAAGGGGGAGGAGAAAATGCATTCTGTGTGCAGATTATCCTGTAGTAGTCTGCTACAGTGTGTTTTGCACCTTGATTTAAACTTTCTGGTATTGACTACTGTCTGAAACAGAAGAGAGGGCTAGATGACCTCTCGCTGATTGAGGAACACCGGAATTTCCAGACTCTGAGTTAAGCCTCTGTGGCAGGGCTGCAGGCAGGGCTAACAGCATCGCTCTTAGCCAGTGCGTAAAATAGAACTTCAATTTCGAATACTTCTAACCCAAATATTTCAACAGCCAAAAATACTCATTCAAAATACTGGTATCTGGCAATTTCTATTTTAATTCTCAGTTGTTAAGCTGGAGCTCTTACTGAGTCCCAGGGAAACGGGGGGAAGAGAATGTCCTAAACTGAAGAAATACCAAATCATGACAACTTGGTTAAGGATTTGGTGATCATCAGCACTAAGGGGAGTAGTGGGCTGAGAGTTTTTCATTTTTTTTCTTTTAAAAAGGCAACCAAACAATAAGTTCTGTTTCCCTTGTGGAATGTAATTAAGCTTTCTTGCCGTGTATCAACTTACTAAACAGCTTGCCACAACCAAAAGGTGGTGATAACAGTTGTTCTTCTACTGCATGATACTCAGGAGAAAGGTTTACCAAGGTTCAGAAGCATACTGGCATATAGGTGGGATTTGTGCAGTAGCCTGTACATAGAATGAATGGAAGAGATGGGATTTTAGGAAAGACCAGGAGCATAAATCTAGTGGTTACTGTTTTAAGAGCGTGGAGTTTAATGGGTAGTCAGATTTTCAATTCAGCGGTCACATGGGATTATTTCCTCCAGAAATTTTGCCGAGCGATACCATGATGATCTGTAAAACTCAGAGCTCTGATACAACCAACAAACCTGCAAGAATTGAAAAATGGTGAATTTCATCCCTGCCTGCTATACCTTAAAGGGTTCCTTATCCATAAACCAGGTACAGGTTAGAAAGGAATTTTTAAAATAAGGAGACTTCTGTAAAATTGCCCTGTTGCTGTACATCATTGCCATATTGGGGTGGAGGACTTATCACCATCAAAACTTGTATGTGTATCCTTCCAATTATCACTGCTACACCCTCTCAAGGGCTTGATACTGCTATCTGTGAAATCACCAGCCTTTCTGTAAGATGAAGATTAGTTGTCTGTGTGCTTACAGCTTCCTTATAGAAATTGCTTTCCAGCATCTGTGAATGTATGCGCATGCATGCATGCCTGTGCACTGGTATATTATATAAAATACCTGACTGCTCTGGAAGGATGTGCTTTTTTTTTTTTTTTTTTTACCCTTTTCCTTTTTCTGACTCTGAATTAGAGTGTCCTATGGGCTGTTTGTGCTTGCATAGGTGACTGCAATATGATTTCAGGAAGAAAACAAATGAGACTTGGAAGCAGCAGAAGAGGTCCAGTTGCAGGAGGATGGGTAACAAAGGAAATGTGCCGAAAGAATACTCTTCTGCTTTCTGTCTTTGGAGGCTATATAATTTATAGCTGTTCTCTGCAAAGCGTCTGAGACAGTGCCAGGTGATGGGGAGTTAAATTAACCCCTGTGGCGTGTAGTTATCGGCAGAGGCCAGACCTGTGGATCGATACCTCAGTGCAGTGAGTCACCGTATCAACTGGGGAAAGTGAATCTGTAAGCTCCTTATTTCTCCATTCTTCTAATCGCAGGGCTGTGTCTGGCAGTGATGAAGATGGAGCAGACGCAAATGTCTGATGCTTGAAGCTCTTTGATTTCTGAGTTGATGGGCTGAAGCCAATGAAAAGCTGTGAGAGACTCAGAGAGCTGATAGTGAATTGCCTCTTTCCAAGTCTCCAAAGCCTCCTTTCCCTTCCCTCCTTCCCCACAGGTCTGGTTACACTCAGTAGCTGCGCAGCATGTGCTTTGCTTGACCGACAGATAATTTCTAGCATCACTAGTTAAGCCTATTTTTTATCATTATTAATAATAAAGGCTGTTTTAGTCTCACTTAAATGGATTAGCCTTGCTCCTGCCTGCTTTTTGATTGTTTTTGCTGCTGGAGGCTCACTCTTCCGATGAGAGTTCTTGCAGATAGAGTTATTGCCAAGCTGGTCTGGCACTGAGGCATACCTAATATGGGGCCGGTGTAATTGGGTTTTCAGAGAGCAACGGCACCACAAGAACGTGGCTCGCTCCAAGAACGAGACTTCTCATTGTAGCTACAGAAGATACTTGCACAGCTGCCGAGTCAGCCGCCTCCATGCCCGCTCCCTTAAAGCTTGTGGGCGCACCGATTTTCTGCTTGCAACCCCCTGAATTCGTGCCTGTTGACAGCTGAGTCTTCATGCTTCCCTGAAGACCATGTGTGTCTTCCAAATCTATTACCACCCCCTCCACCTCCCTCTTAAAAAAAAAAAAAAAAAACATAAAAAAACAATTACTTTCTTCTCTAAGTTCTTCTAAACTCAGAGGTACCCGTTAATTGCCCACGTAGAGTGCGCTGGCAAATAACATAACGCGTTGTTCTTTTCTAGCTGCACCCACTCTCTAGAGGGCCAGAAGATAGGCTTCTGTAACCATTGCCTATCAGAAAAGTAAATGGGATCAAACAACTGCACCAAGTTTCCTATAAAGACAAATATTACATGTCCATCAAACCCCTCCCCTTCCTTCCCCTCAGAATAAATGAATTATTTTTGCCTTTTGAACAATAACAGGGGTTGCCAGCCTTAAAACTAATTGTACCTCAGGTGAGACTCGAGGCAGTTAAAAGATAAACTAGCCTTTAAGTTGAACGGTGGTAGCTGTGAGCGGTGCCTTGGGTGATTGGCTTCAGTGATTAATGAAGACTGAATTCACAGTTGCTCCTCAGGTTAACAGCAGAGCGTCTGGCTATTGTTCTAAATCTTCTCCTGTCCCTCAGCTTATATTCTGGCTTCTAACCTTGCTTTCTAGTTCAGTTCTCGTACTTGTTCTGCATCCAGTTGCAGATGTTGATCCTAACCACTGGGTGTGACTGTTCTTGCCCTCGTCTCTTTCTCTTAAAATTTTTTTCTGAGCTGGGTCTAAGCTTTCAGGGTTTCCTGCTGCTTTATTCTCAACTCATCACCGTCCCCTCCCAACCGTGGAGAGCAAATACATGTGTGCAAATTTCTGCATCGTTGTTCCTACCATAGCTAGAGACAATCCTGCGTAACAATGGGAGATGTAATTTATCTCCGTGTGCTGACCTTGTTCAGCTTGGTTGTCCTCATCTGTCTTCTCCCCAGCTTCTTGCATATGGTCAGTTCTTCATCCCTGAGCTCCCTTCTCCTTTGTTCATGTATAAAGGCACGCTTTAATGCCTACTTAATTCAGGTCAAATCAAAAACAGCTCTCAGGCTGAAACAAGAATGTCTAGAGAGGGATTTGCACCACTTAATTGGGAAAAACATTAGATTAGATGGGGCCTTTACTAGACAAGTACATGTTGGTTTTAGCTATTTTGATTGGAAAATATCTGTATGAGTTTGAGCAGAAATAAACAGTTTTAATTCTTACTACTGTTACTTCAGTGAAAGTTTGCTTATGGTCCCAAGACGCTGGGTGAGGCTTATGTGCAAGGCTCGGGGTGCGTATGTGGGTCTTTGAGCTCTGATGACAACACCGTGCTTCATCCCAGCTGGAACAGAAAACATAAGAATTGTCAGCCACAGGCAAAAGGCTAATGTTGCAGTAGAACTGCATTAAAGACGTTTTCTTTGGCTCACCAGCCCTTGAGGAGGGACTGTAAACAAGACACTGCCAGTGGACAAACAGGTAGACAGTAGCTAATATTGTCTGGATGCTGCGGATGGGAAGTCGGTGGCTTTGCTTCTTTACTTCTGATTTGGCATTCATGCTTTATGCATGAGCATAACGACCCTTGCAGAGGAGGAGGGATTGAGATTGAAAAGGTATTGATATGAAAATTACAGGCAGCAGAATCAGGTGCGGAAAAGGGAGGAAGAAGGATCAGTGTTCCCTTTCTTCATCCCAGCGTGATTTGTGTTTGGAAGACTGTCAGGAGAGTTGTGAATGAGTTTCCACAGGCTGACTCCAACTGGCTAGGTGAGGTCACTGTGCTTTTGAAATATTTGAGGTAGTGGTTTTAAACAAGTGCCTGCCTCAACACAAACAGGAATAAAGCAATCTTGTATAGTCTTAGTCGCACAGTGACCACTTTGTTCTGTCTTCGCTGCTCGCAGTGAAATGATTTGGCTTGTTAAACTGGAGACTTTGCATCCTTTCATGGAGATCTACCCCCACCTGAAGTCTGCCTGACTCTGCATTGCAGATACTCTGTGCTTCTGCTCTTCCAGAACTGAATTTATATTTTCAGTTCTCATAGTGAAAGTATTGAAGCTGTGGTGAAAATAAGTAGCTGGAATCCGAGAAATCTTTTGATTTAACCCTGGCACTACCAGCGTGTGGTCCTATACCCATGACTGAAGGGAGGCTGCCAGCATCCCAGTTGAAGCGGAGGGAGCCCACAGCTGGGAAGCTTGCTGAAACCAGATGCCTTGCGGTAGCAGTGCCGTGGTTACGGTTGCAGGCCAGGGGGAGTTTTAATGGGGGTGTGCTTTTTTCCTTCTGGAAGAAGGTAACTAGCCAGGGACAGAATACACATTTAGCTCTTGTGCTCTCAAGTGTTCCTTTGTGATTGTTGTTTGTTTTTTCTTTATAAAAGTTTAATATGAAGTCACTGAGTTTCGGTTGAGGCTGAATTATGTTTTCCTTGGCAGTCATTTTTTTTTATTGACCAGAGGATTTAAAAAAGATGCATTGCCCACATCTGTGTAGATCCCTCAGAAGTGTGTTGTGAGTAAATAGGCCACAGACTATATTTTTCATGCTGGATTTGGGATCATCTTTCGTTTGCGCGCATTGTGTATAAGCCTGAGTGCTGGAGGGTTGGAAACGTACAAGGTTGAATGGGTCAGTTGTATGAATTGGCAAACACAAGATTTCCTCCTTCACGTGCTATACTTCTCTGTTAAACGTTCTGCTATAACAAAGAAAGACGAAATGTTTGGTTTGTGAGGTGTATGAAGGTTTTCTCAGCAGCTTGCTGTTCTCTTCCAAATCTCCAACAAAAGCACTTCAAATAGGTAAATAAGGCAGAAGTTTCAAGTACAAACCTTAGTTGTGAAGCAGAATTACACCACATGTGCATCTAACACAAGCCTGCAGAAGTAAGGAAGTGAAAAGCTGAGTCCTTGCTGGGTGGTTGAGTGTAGTCTTCCAAGAGTTGCTCAGAGCCCTTTGCCGTCACCGTGCTCGTGGCAGCGTTTCTGTGGGTTGTGGTGGAGGTGGGGCATGGTCGGTGGATCCAGCTGCTTCCAAACAGGTTGGGTTTTTTGTTTGTTTGTTTGTTTTGTAACAGGATCAGAAAGGAGAAAATGCCATCTTTTACCAACTCTTTTCAGGCAAAAAAGAACTGCCTGGAAGTTTCAAAGGTTGTTCTTGTTTTCCCCTTTTCCCTTTCTCTCCCTCCCTGCTTCATATTTGGTTTGCAGACAGACAGGGTCAGCCAGGCCCACGACATGTTGGTGTCTTTCTGCAGTACAGAGGTGGGCAGCTTGGGCTGGGGAAAGCTGTGGCCTCAGCTCTGCGCTCCCATTTCTGTTTGTTAGCAAGCTCCGAGAGGAGGATATTAGTCATGTTTATGCCAGAAATATATGCTTTTTCCCTTGGGGTCTTGCTCTGAATCACCAGAACAGCTCCACATTGCCCTAGAGCCGCCTCCGAAGGACACCACAACACTTCAGAGCGAGGCGCAGTCTTGCTGGCTATGTGGGAGCCAACCTTCCCCCTGCTGAAGTACAGCTGCCTCAAGAGGAACATAGCAGCTGTTTTATGACAACACTATTCGACAAAACTACTTTTGCTAATGGTGAAGGGTTGCAGTACAGCATAGTATTAGTATTTCTTCCCAAACATGAAATGTAAGTGCAGCCTATATATCTCCTGGGTGCTGATAAGAGAATAACTCACACGGACTAACTTTCTGCACTGAAGAACACTGGCAGCGGGCTGTGAAATAAAGGAAGTTTTGGGGTTGTGGAGCTCAAAGTAATGTATTTCGTAGTAGGACATTGTATTTCATAGCATCTCTGGGAGTTGTGCAGTGTTGCACGGTCCAAATTGTGGGGACGTTGTGGGCAACATAATACTTTGCACATCCTGCACTGTTCTGCCCGTGCTGTGGGGCAGGTGAGAATGTGGGGCCCTTTCAGCACAATCAGAGGAAACTTGAGTGTTGACAGGTAGCCTGCATCTTACGTCTGCCTCTGTTTGTGGCTTCTGAAGCTTTTTTAGCCCTTGTGGCTTTGAGTATCTGGTAGTTTGGGATGACTTACCTGCTGTCGGCGTTGTTTTGTTGGAAGCCTCCATCAAGCATCTTGTTGCAGAGCAGCTGTTCTCCTCTCCCCCTCCCTGTCCTATTCCAACCCTCTTACATGTCAGACGCACAGTACCAGTGTCTTACCAGTGATCTTGGAGAACAGGGGTGATTTGAATTACTTTCACTAGGAGCATTGTTCCCGCTGCAGTTTGCAGTGAGAAAAATGTTCGTTATTCCATTATAGATGGAAAAAGGTACTGCCTTCTCCCTTGTGGTGTGCAGTAGCAGCAAGATGGTTCATCAGGTTATGTTTTCTTACCCTTCCACCTCAGAGGCTGGCCATCCAATTTGCTGAGTTGTGTAAGAGGACAAGGTGACCACCAAGGATTGAATGTGCACCCAGCTCAGCAAGCATGTTATTTCCTGCTTCCTGCAGACATGAGCCTAGTGGAATAATACATATAACCCAGGCATTTGGATACCCTGGTAACAGAGCCTAGGTGTGTGGTACGTACTGGATGTCCCCAAATCTCAGATTTTCATGTAGCTGATCCTGTAATTTGTGAAATGCCCATGACTCCTGAGTCTGTGATATGTGAGCTTTATGGGGTAATAGTGCTCTGTATCACAGGAGAATAGCTCACAAGAAGTTGAGAGGTTTCTCTGAGAGAAAACATCGGAAAAGGAGCATGTGCAGTGTATTATCACGCTCAGTAGGAACACAGATTTTCTGGAAATTTGAGCTAAGTAGGGCTAGAAGTCAGTTGTGTTAAGTCATCCGAACAGGGTTCTGCCACCTGGTTGGGGATCTTATGACCAGCTGAGCTGTGTGGATTTTTTTTAACTCAACACAGGAGTCAGGACTTACACTTTAATAGATAATCTGCCAAAGGCTTGATTTTGATTAAAGGTGGCTCTTTTGCCACCTTTGAAGTCAGCAGAGGTTGAGAAGAAAAAAGGTATGAAATGGAGGGACTTGGAGCAGTAGGTTGAGTCAAACATAACGTGGGTAGGTAGCGTGCCACATCTAGAAGTCAGGCTGTGCCTAAGTCTGCAGCAGTCCCTCTGTTGCCAGTTCTGGGCTTCCTTGAAGATAATCCGTTGATGCTGGCAGAGAGCATGGAGCCTGACCAAGGGCTGAACGTCGCGATGAGGCTGGTATGCACCGGGCTGTCTGCTGGCATGGGGATGTGATGGTGTAGGCTAGAGTGAGCCCAGTTACTCCTCCTCCCTTGCTGCCCTATTTCTCATCCGAACGGCTGCTGCTCTAACCCACAGTGCACTCCTGATTCACGTATAATTGTAACCAAAGGTTTTGTCTAATGCCAGCCACCTGCATTATCCTGCTCTTGTGAGCATCACCAGTGAAAACCACCAGTTGGACCATAACCTACACCAAACCCAGCAGGCGGTGGTACTCCTGCCGCTCTGTCTGAGCAAGCGCAGGCAGCACACGGGCAGCAGTGTCATCCACCATCAGCATCCTCACTCTCATTTCTTCTGATGCTGGTGATCATGGGGGTTACACAGCAACAATGAAAATCTCAGGGAAAAGCACAAGTTTTTAGACAAGTTTTCAGTGGAATGAAGGGGTTTGGCTTAGCTGGAGTTCAAATGACTTTTCCCACTTCCCTTTCCTTGCTTTGTAATATGAGAAAGCTGAGCCTGGAGTTAGTCCTGGGGCTTGGGGGCTTGTTTTGTCCCCCTGACAAACTCGAGAGGAAAGATTCCCCAGAAGTATTTCTATTACCCACTGGCTGTCACTTAGCAGGAACTGTAACAGTTGGCGATGGCAATAGCAATGGCTTGAAACAAGCAGGGAAATGCAGGTCTAGCATATGGACATCTAAAATCTGTGGAGTGATGGAGCTGAGGAAGATGAGACATTCAGCTAGCTTTTGAGTTTAGGGCTTGGAGTTCAGACTTTACAGTATCAAGCTGTCTTGGAATTTGGCTGCAGTAAGCAGTTAGTGCTTCAACAGAGAAATTTCCAGCTAATCTTTTTTCCTGAATTCACCGGGCAGACTGCACTGAGTCAGCTCAGCCCAGTCCCCACTGTGCAGCGGCTGCAGCCAGTCTCACTCCATCACTTTTAATGAAACCAAGTCTCTGTGGTTTTCACTGATTTACTCATACGCAAGAGAAATGAGGAAGTATTTTCCTGTCTCTCTCCGATAATGAATGAGATATGAAAGAGCTTCATGGCCAGTAAGCACCCTGGAGGGACTTGAGTTTGTCAAAATGTACAAGGCGTCTTCATCAAAGTAACAAAATGATTTTCTTTCCCCTTATTCTATGAAGTGAAAATTCATATGACAACAGCCGGAAACGTGCCCGGTTTTGCTTAGACAATAGAATTGACTTTGAAAAAACGAATGTGTGGCAAAACTGATAACATCTTTTGCATCAGTATTTTTCAGAGGTGTATCATGCAATAATAAATGGTTGCCTGAAGCAGACTTTAATGTGGGGCTTTTGCTGTAGTCTGGCTTGGAGTCTGCAGTGTGAGCCCCTGCTTGCACAATATAGTATGTTGTGCTCAGAGCACAGGGTGGGCAATAAACATGCTTCCTTCAAGGGATGTGTCAAATTTTGTTTACCAAGAATTCCCATTTCTGTTTGCTGCCCTCCTCAAAAGTACTTTGTATACATCAGAAGGACAGAGATAAGAGTTTACAGAAGATTAAACAGGCACAAACACATTAAGAGAGACAGTAAGGGATGCAAATTGTTAAACAAAAATATTAAAGTCCACTTTAGATGTCTTCAGGGCTTTTCAGTATCTAGGCTTAATAAAATTAACCAGCTATTGCAGCTTAGCTCATGTGCTTAAGCATGTGATAGCATTGCTATCAGAAGCAATCAATAGGAAATCCAGCCTTATTATGGTATGGTTTTAGGGTACAAATTGTAGGCACCGCTCTGAAGTGGAGAATGGCTTCCCAGGAATACCGTCAGATGTGCAATTTCAACAAGGTAACTTGTCGCAGTGCTCCTTAGTGCACTCCGGTACTTCAGCTCTTTTAAAAATGCAATCCCCTTTGAAAGGAAAAGTAAACAATTTACTTTTCCTTACGGTTTCATATGTAAAAACAGACGGTGCTTGTAGAAAATACAGACCTTGAAAAGTGATCTAGCCCAAAGATGAAATTAGCTGGCCAAGAGAGAATTATCACCCTACAAACCTTCCATTGAAATCTAAAGGGGTACAAATATTTTTTGCTGTTTAACATTCAGTGGAGAAAAATATTCACTGAATCTACTATTTAACCAATATTGCATATTAATTGTTTAGAATACTGTGACTGTAGAGTGCAATTCAAGTATCACTCATTAGTCCTCTCTCTCGTACTTACTGCTTCATTTTGATTTCAGCATTTCCTGGGCTTTTAAGGAATTGTGATGTATTGATTACAATGGAATTGATGACTTTTCATCCCCCTAGGGAGCCTACATGTGTTTGGCTGTGGTGGAAGTGAGGAAGTGTCTTGGCACTGTCATCTTTGTATTCTGCGTGTATGCTAGATCCTTACTGGGTGTGATATTATTTCAGATTTGTCCAATTTTGTGATTTCTTTTTACTTGTATCGGGTAGAACCTGGAGGCTTCAATGAATTCAGGAGCCTGCCATGGTAGGTGCTTTGCACACTCCTGACAAGGCACAGTGTCTGGTCCAAAGAGCTTGTCTGTGTCCTAAGATGAAACCCATCAAGTGAATGCAAGACGGAAGTAGAGGAGAGAAATTAAGCTGATCATGAGAGAAACACTTCAACACGCAGGTTGTCTTCCTTTGTATTTTGCTAGTTCAGAATCCATTTTTATATGACTGAACTATTAATAACGTTCAATTAGCAAAGAGGAGAGCATCTCCAATGCTGCCTTCTGTATATGCAACAATTAGTGTCACAGCAAACAGTCCTGCAGTCTGGCTTG
The DNA here is from genome assembly GCA_013399115.1 of Anseranas semipalmata. Classification (NCBI taxonomy): domain Eukaryota; kingdom Metazoa; phylum Chordata; class Aves; order Anseriformes; family Anseranatidae; genus Anseranas; species Anseranas semipalmata. The sequence goes on from VXAA01004497.1 coordinate 200,861, forward strand.
TCCCTTTGGAATGGATTGTACAGCACAAGCTCTTTTGAGGAGAACTGAATAATACGGAGAAAGCTGCATTGCTCCTGCAGTTCATTAGCTTTCTCTTAAAATGCAGGCCTGAGCAAGTGGCTCCATTGAGGCCGCTTGGCCTCGTGTGTGCTGGATCCTGGTTGTGCCAGCACAGCCCCGCACCCCTGGTCTTTACGAGGGCTGGCTGAACGACAGCAGGGTTTGTCGAAACAACCCTGTCGGCTCAGAGGGGTCCCTGCTGCTGCCGGGGGCACTGTGGGGCAGCCCGCTCCTCAGCGTGCCCTCAGCTGCTCGGGAGGTAGCCATCTTTTTGGCCCATCTCCTCTGCTCTGCCCCGTCGCGTGAAACGTTTTCAGTGCTCAGTAGCTGGGTTGGGAAGTTAACTGCGCAATTAAATGATTTGTGGATCACGGCAGTTGGCTCTGAGGAAAACCGGGGGCTGGCACCTTCTTCTGGAAGGAGCCACGTGTGTGGGTGGAATTCGGCCTGTGTTGGCAGCCTGACTCTGCCTGGACGTCTGTGCCCTATCAGTACACGTCGTCAGACTGAACAGACTCGCAGCTGTTGACCTTTAAGAAGCGATCTCTGAGGTGATATTTCCCTCAGAACAAGATCATGAGCAATAGACCTGTCACCTGCGATACCAGTTGCAAAGCTGTGTTAGTATCATTTCAAATTTCAGGCGCTCTGATGCTCTGTGCAACATCTCTAATTCATCGCTTCTTGTAAGGAAAAGATTAGCACAGTTCCTGGGCCAAGTGAAGCTAAGTTCTGTGTTAATCAGGAGCATGAACTATATCTCACCTATAGAGAGACAAGTTCCTCCAGATAAATATTCGTAACATTAAGAATGCACTGCATGGAGCAAAAGCTCCAAACACAGTTTCCAGTGCTGTGGGTCCTTTACCAGCAGAAAGAATAGTTCTAAAATCTATTTAAAAATTAACAAAAAGAATCATTAAGCAGAGTAAGATTTTTAAAAATGCACTTTCAAGCTGGGAAACCACCTCATTTAGTATAATGAGTGAGCAGATCCTTGGGCCCTGAAGAAAAGCAAATTGAAACAAAATGGCTCCAGCACTGACTTGCATAATGATAGACTTGAGCACGTGCCCTGGCAAGTAATGATCCCGTCTTTCCCACGGGGCTTCAGAAAACAGAGTTTATTGTGACAGAAGGCTCTGGCCAGGACACTGTTTCCATCAGGATAAAGAGGGGGGCTGGTAACAATATGAATATGGAGTGGAAGACGAGGAGGAAACAAATTAGAGAAGTTTAAGGTTGCATGCACTGGAGAATAGTGATAATGCTCATAGAAGTAGAGTGGGAGGGCAAGAAAAGGGGAAGGGCTCCAGGCACAGCAAGTCTGGGAGGAAGGGTGGGTTGTAGCAGCTGAGAGGAACTTCCAAAGAGCAGTTGGTTAACTGGGTTAAGAATGAATGAGCAGTCCCTTGTGGGAAAAGTAATCCTCTTGCCAATCCTAAAAGCTGCTTTCCATCTCCTCACACAGGCATTTTGAGAGAGAAGGAACTGACTCACCAAAAATGTGGTGGTGCAGCACTGATTGCAGTCGTGCACCTATGTCAGCCCCACGTTGTCAGGTCTTCCCTGAGTAGTGGAGGGTTTTCTTAAGCGGGAAAAAGAGTTGACCAGTTTCATCCTTGGCCTTTCTGCTGAAATGTCAGCTAGAAACTAGTGTTGAATGACTTCAGGAGATACATAGTTATGAGATGTGGATGCTATTTCTTGGGAACTGGACTGGATCCCTCAACTGCTATTTCATAGAAGTTACTGGGCAGCTGTGAAATGTGGATGGAGCAGTTGGTCTCAGCTGGTATATGCTAGGATTTACCTCTGCCACCCTCAAAGTCTTTGGAGATCTCGCTCCATTTGTAAGTTCCTACTGGTACTTGGTCTGCTCTAGCCAAGTATATTTAGTGGGTCACTGTGCTGAGTATTGCCCTGCAGCAAAATCCCTTGTCTGCTTTGCAGGTGTAGTCTGGAGGACTGAAGATCCTTAATTAACGATGCACTTTGTGAGGAAGGCAGTGGTATCATGTTCTCCAGAACATCAGTCAGCTGGCCTAAATGAAGTGTTTGTCACAGTGTAGGTAATTTAAAGTTAAGTTACTACCCTTTAGAATAACATTGGAAAAAGTCCAACTGTCCTCATCTGTTCTAGCTAGGAATTTAGGAAAAGCATGGGAGTGGTGTAGTAACTGCTTGCATACCCATCAAAACTTTGTGGTCCCAGTGGAACAAGGCTGTGCACTGTCTGTTCTGCATGCAGCCTGCTTGCTGCTTGATCCTTCATCCATTCCCTTTTATCTATCATTGTGCATGGGAAGCGGGGAGACTCTTTATTCCTCTGTCTGTGGCTTCTGTCGTTTTTTCATTATTGCACACTGTCAGAATGTTGTCTCTCCTCACACCTCCCTTCCGCCTGGCTCCCTTTGGAATTCATGCTGAAAGATGAAAGTAAAACCATCTTTCTTGGCCACTGAAAAGGCAGAAGGTTCATTCTGATGTGCATGGCCTGTGGAGACAGAGATCGCACTGGGGATGAAGAGGAGAATATTTGAACGGAGAGAAGCCATCTGTTTCTTTGGTAAGGGCATAGCCTACCTTCTCGTGGATTCTGGGATGTTTACTTGCTGAAAGAGCACCTATAGTCTTATCTTCCTTAGCATCCACTCTGCTACTTGAACACATCCGTGGTGTAGTCCAGCACAATATTAACAGGCAACACATCAACTTCTTCTATAGATAAGAGCACACAAATCTACGTTTCATCCTCCTACAGATCTCCACTGACTACAAGACTGCCCTGCACCCCAGCTAAGGCCTTTCATTGGAATGCAGGCACACGTGAGGGTCTGTCCCTGTGTTTGCACTGTATGCAGTGTTTAGAGCCAGCTCTTTCTTTCCAGATCCTTGTTTCCAAGGCAGATACTCCTTCAAAGTATCTCAAAGGAGGAGCAGAGGGTGTGGGAGTAGTTTGGTGTTGGTTGGCATTCATCATGAGGGCCCCTGGAAGAACTGATAGGCTCTTTAGCTTTCTCAGAGCAATGCTGTGACCTGCAAGGGAAGCTGCTGTCTCTTGAAATATTGGTCTTTCCAGCTACTTTGCAAACTAACAAGATTTTGAGTGAAGAGAAGTCTTCGTGTATGATCCAAAATGGGATTTGTGTGTTCCCCTGTGTACACCATCCTGAGCAAGAGCTGTGTCAATGAGGAACTTGTTAAGAAATAAAATCTCTAATGTGACCTTTGAAATCTGCCCTTTCTCTCTTGCTCTATTTTTATTTATTTATTTTTACTCTGCATTGTTTGTATTTTCAGTAATTGTTAGAAAACCAGTGCCTTCTATGTGCAAATGTGCTGCAATGGAAAGGACTGAAATACCATTACTGTCACACTGATGTTGCAAAGCACCTGGAATTAGTACATACAGTTTTAGGTTTTCAGCACTCTTCTACCACCGGTTTTGGTACTGGGGAGGAATATGTGACCATGGCTTCAGAAGCAAGGACATTGCAAGGACTCTCAGTTACTATTCTGGATTCCTCCTGCCTCTCCAAGTGAACCACCGTCGTAAATCTGATCCTGAGGTCCTCTCAGACATGTTGTGGTTGCCAGAGATCCCAGGTCTCCTTTCAAAAAAGCTGAGCTGTTGAAACCCAGTGCAGGGGCTGGATTTCAGTGCGTGCAGTTCAGTTCCAACAACGTGTGTCTCTGCAGTTTCAGCTGGTTTCTCTCATATTTGCTTCCTTTCTCAAATTTTTGTGTAATGTTGTTATGTCTGTTCCTTCACATACCTGAGCCCGCTGGAATTTAAGGTTTAGAAATTACTTTTTTTTTTTTTTTTTTCATGTACTTACTGCATTCATGGCTGTTCAAATTCTGTCATTGGTCTTCAGAAGACCAGTATGTTTGTTTGCTTTTTACAGCAAGTTCTCAGTTACTCTGATACTGTTAGCGTAAGTCACAGAAACTATTGATGTCCCAAAGATTTGCTGCAGCCTTAGGAAGAGAAGAACAACCCCGTTTTGCACCATCCCACCACAGCTGTCCCAGCAGTTTGGCGGCAGTGCAGACTTAATGTCCCACGTCAGTGCCAACCCGGGTTGCTGGCAGCCGGTGTGGCAGTGCGGAACGCGCAGCAGAGCAGGGGGTTCTGCAAGCACGGACTAAAGGAAATTGTAAGGAGCAAGAAAATGGAGCCTGTCTGAGCTTGGAGGAAGGACTGAGCTGCTCCAAAGCAGGACTCTTTTCCTTAGCTGCTGCAGGACTTCATTTTTTCTGCATTCACATTCCTTGCTCCCATTTGGAAAGAGTCAGATGTTCTGTCTAATACATTTGCTATTTGAGGAATCGAAGGTTTATCACTGTCTTTGAAAAGTAGAATTAATGCAGTTGTCTCTGTAGTGCCAGTTAAATCCTCTGTTTAATTCTGGGAGCCAGCTGGAGATGATTGTGACTGAGACTTTAGATGTACTCATCTTAATGCCTCTATTTTAGCTGCTGTTGGTGTTTTCCCTCTCTCTGGTGTCTTATATCCAGGCCAGTTGCTTCTGAGGACATTAGCAGGCCCTGCTTTCTAATCCCTCACATTCATGGTCTTCTTGTTCAACCCCTCTTTGATCTCAGACCAAAACCTCCCTGCATTTACTTGTGTGTATATCATGAAGCCCAGGAAGGTCTCATCCTCACATACAGAAAGGAATTAAATTCAAAGCTGGTTTAAAACTGCCCGACTGAACAGAAAGTTAGGCTGGTTGTGGAAGGGTTCCTCCTAGCAAGTCATACTTTGTGTATCAGGGTAACAGGGAGAAAAACTGTTAGTCTAAGACTTCTAGGTGCTGTCTGATGCTTCTTGTAAAACTTGATGTTTCTCACAAGGCTTCCCATGCATTTGCCGCCTCAGGCTGATGTCCTGGTGTCTGCCCTTTACCTGCATTGTTAGTCTCATTGAGCTTTTAGGAAAGCTTTTGGCCAGTAGCTTGGGTGGGGAGGGCAAGTCACGTTTGGGTTTCTTGCGTTACTGCAAGTTCTGTTTTTCACTACCGCTGCCGCTGGAGCATGTTCCCTGCTTCTCGCCGCAGCTGCAGGCCAGGTACAAGCCAGCGAAGGACAGTGTCCAGGAAGCACAGCTTGGTTCAAACTGATGGCTCCAATTCAGGATGAAGTTCATCTGTGTCCATCAAGCTGCAGTAGCTTCTTCATGTGTGTTGCAAGAGCAAGCATGAGGTAATTTGATTGATTTCACTTTCCAGTGGAAGAAGATTGCCTGGTTTGTGTTACCCTCCTTTGCTTGTCCCGCTGAGAAACACCACCCACAAAGCAGAACTTGGTGGTTCCTCAACAGCTCTCCAAGCCGCAGTGCCGCGGCAGCTTTTAACACCGTCTGTTTGCAGATCTCCAAACTTGGTGGTGACCAAGTGACAATGTAGCAAATGAGCATGATTTTTTTTTGTTTCCTTTCTTCCTCAGTCAGCTTCTGTTTACAACTTAGCGAATGCTTTCTGAATGTAGCTTTGCAGACTTAGCTGTCTGTTATTGTATTCAGAAATATTGTTATGATGACAGCTAATTCCTTGAGCTCATTCATCTGGCTGCTTGCTCTTCTTGCAGAGCTCCAAGGTGATCCGTGGCTGTGAGTGCAGAAGCCTGATCAGTCCCATTTTCCAAGAAAACCATCCAAGATTTTCTGAGCAGAACCGAATGCTCTTTCTTTAGGAATGCATAGCAATAGAAGAAATGAATAAAAGGAAAGCAAGTCTCAGCATGTTCTCTGGCAGCAAGTTAAATCATTGTAGCCTGCATTGTCAACACACAACATGGAGCAAGGAGAAGGTAGCACTCTCTCTAACCGCTTTCCTTGTGTTCAGGCTTCCACTTAGTCTTGACTCATTGGAGTACTTGTCAACTGGCCTAGCTAGCTTGTCATGGTATCTGCTGTGTCTCTTTGACCATTCTCTCTTCCTTGCATGAATGACAACTATTTAATAAGGTTATTACAGGAAGATGGACCTGGCTGCAGGTCTCTGTTAGAGGAAGTATCGCCACCGATTCTTAAGATGAATAACCACGTTGCCTTATTTCCCAAAAACTCACGTAACAAGAGGTAACTTCTTAAATGAGATTTTTATTTTTTGATGAAGAAAACCATCTAAACAATCTTTTTCTTTTTTTTCTTCTTCTTCTTTTTTTTTTTTTTTTTCCCCAGGGAGATCTGGTATTAAAATATTCAGCTGTCTGTCTCATTTCTCAACATGCAATTTGTCAGGAAGTGAGTTTCCATTAAATTCTTGATAATTAGCATACTTGGACTTTGATAGACATTTTTCTTTTTGCAACAACATTTTTTTTTTCTTAGCTCATTATCTGCATGCAAGATCAGTCAGCTAAATTTCTGTCTATCAGACATCTCTATCTTGGTTCATTTTTAACCAGTTTGAGGCCCATAAGTATTGCAATGAATTACTGCACTGAATCTCAGATTTTAAATGGGTCACAGGTGAAATGAGTTCAGAAAACTCTGCCTAGAACATGCTAAGTGTTTTCTGCTTTCATGCAGCCTGTTTTGAAATTATGCTTTTCCCTGTTTTCTATGATAAAAAAGGGAGTTTAGGCCTGGATGTCGCTGGATGTGCTGCTGGTCAGCAGTGGGGTGGTATTTAGAGAGCCTCAATCCTTTAAAATGGGGAATTCAGTATTTGGAAGGGGCTGGCAGGACTTACGCAGCCTCTCTATGTATGTTATGCTTGGTTCTAGCTAGGCATATTGAGCTTGTTACTATCACAGGCACTGGATTCAACTAATTTTTTATTATTCATCACAATGTGTTCTTTGACTAAATTGAGTTTTCCGTTGCTATTGCAGCTGCTTTCTCAAAAGAGCCTGGTTATAAATGCACAGCCTCTTTTTTCTAAACATACTGCTTAGGAAGCACATGGACATGGCTGTATTGACATACAAATCGCTTCTTGCTCAGTTACTCATCCACTGGCTGTTTCTCCTGTGGGTGGCTGTTGTGAAAGAGCTTTTGAAAGTGCGAGCACTGATGCAAGTTCTGAAGTAGTTCTGTCCAGCAGCTTGTCAAGAAGTCAGAGAAGACAACTGCGGCAAAAATCCAAGCCTTTCCCCCAGATGACACCTATGGAAATGTCCAGTAAATTTTGCCCCAGGGTAATGTTCAAGTGAACGATATACTAAAAATGAGGTAGGGAAAGTAGCAAGGAGGTGGCTAATCCCACTAAGCTGTGGGCTAGAGAGAGCTTTCTGCCATGAGCAGGGTAGGAATTGATCACAGCTGGCTACAATGGGCAGTCCAGTCACATTAACTTCAAAGGGGGTCTCAGCAGTTATAGATTCCCACAGGCATGCTAATACCTTCCAGGAGGAAAGGATGCTCAAAGGGGGCAGACTCGGTTGCCCATTTGACAGTTAGTGAAAGGAGATTAAGGGAAAAGTAAGAATTGTCATGGTTCTGCATAAATATATTCCTTGGTGAAGGAGCGTGGAGACTCTGGGACGCTCTCACAGCAAGGCTGGAAGTAAGAACAGCAACTGACATTAAAAGCTCTTTTAAAAATCGTTTTCTAATCAGTCCTCTCCATGCACGTCTGCCGTGGTCCCAGTGCTTGGTATAAGATGCTGTGTAGCTCCCACCTTGAAACCAGGGCAGACAGAGCAACGGCGCATGGAGAGCAAGCCAGGCTCTGCATGGCCTGATTTCCATCCCTTCGATCTGGAGTGCAGATGGAAGGATGAGCCAGCTCTTTGGACTTTCCTGGCCCCAAGCAGCACGGCTGTTGATGGGCCTCAGGTCCCCTATTTGCAACTGATTTGAATCTTGTGCACTTCAAAGGTAATGTCTATGCAAGATAATCCCTTGCTATGCATCAGCCCTTGGCTTCTGGCAGCCTGACTTTAAAAGAGATAGAGCAAACTTTGAAAATAATACCAGTGGATTTGGGTTCCTATCCCTCTTTCCCATAGCCAAACCTTGCTCAGACTGCTGCCTAGCTAGTGAAATGTGTATTGAGAGAAAGAAAGCATATGAAAATCAGTCTGGAAGTTGCATGTAAGCTTAAGACCAAAGACATGGTCTTTAGCTGTGACCTGACCATAATTCCAGGACTCACCCTCCTTTGGGAGCCCTCATTCTTCTGTATGGGCTACTTGGAGAACAGGGCAAGGAGAAGAGCATAGTTTAACAGGTTCTGAGTGTTCACCATTGAATTACTCTCTTCAGATGCAAATATTGGCACAGGACAGTGGTCTTCTGGTTCAGGTAGGTGAGTCACTTAGAAGCCACGTGGCCGAGAGGTTAGCCAAGGATAAGGGTGAGCTGAAGCCACTGCACGCAGGCGTAAGGTTGCAGGCAACTTGCAAGTGTGCTGCGGAGAGAGCTGGCTCACAGCTGCTAGCTCGTCAAAGTCAACGCTCTTCCGTTCTCTCCTTCAGAAGGGGACCCTGTCCTGGTTTCTAAGCTGCTGCAAGCCGAGCGGCTGCTTTTAATAGAGTATGCACAGAAGATGGTTCTAGGCAATTGAATTAGGGTTGCGTTATTAGTCCATCTGTGCAATATGCTCTGTTTATTGACAATCTGGTTAGAGTGGCTGGAGCTTGTTAAAGGTAAAGTGTTTCCATACTGTTGAATTTTGGGAGTTGTCCACCTGTTAAGGGGAAGCGGTGCAGGAAGAAGGGCTCTCTTTAGGCTGAAAAGGTGCTCAGGGCACACTGCCTGCGTGCTGGAAGCTTCTTATTTGCCCCGTGTTCTGACTTTCTGGAAGCGGTAAGGGGTGCACAGGGAAGATCATCGGGCAGTGGGATTTCGCTTTGCAGTCCGTTGTGCCATGCACGCTTCTGCTGCACCCGCTTGCAGCAGGAGACAGCTGCTGGGGTGTGGGATTCCGTGCAGGGCTCCAGGGAGAGCTCTCTTTGCTTGCATTTCTAAAGATTGCCTGAGAGGATCTCATCTGCAGCAACCAGAAGCCAAAGTTGGTCTCTGAATGTCAGTCTGTCCGCGAGGCATCTTCGTGAGTGAAATGCATGTGCGTCACAGGGGAGACTGGGTGCTGCTTTGTTCGTTCAGGTGACTGTGGCTTGACCTCACACATCAGGTTTTACGTGCGTGCTGTAGATGTCAAGCTCTTGCCTGTAACAGCAGCCTTACTGTGGTATCTGAGGTAGAAAGCTTATCTTTGAGGATGATCATTAAGAGAGTAGGGAACAAATACAGCGATTGCTTATGCCACGAGTACATTGTGTTTTGAAGACAGCAGGTGCACACTCTTGCCTGGGGAATAGAAAAATGGCCAGAATCATAACTCTTTACCAAAACCCATGATGCTCGTTTAGGCTTATGGCTTCCCTGGAATCCCTTGTTTCAGAGCTTGGCTGTCAGTGCACTCCCATCCTGCTCACCAGCACCGGGTGTTTGTTCTTGCATACCAGGGCTATCCATAGTGGTCCAATCACATGGCCTGTAAATTATCTTGATTTGTCATTTTCAGTATTGGGTCCCATTAAGTGAGATCAATTGTCGCACATTATGAGATAACACAAAATGTCTGTTGTATCTCTGTTTATAGGTTCATAGTGAAAACGCCGTGCTAAGAGAAGCAGCAGTGATGACTAAAGACGGTGTGGGACAGACTTAGGAGAATAGATGTTGAAAAGCTAAATATGTGTAACTTGACTACAAAGTAATTTATAAGACACACGGTTACTGTATTTAGAGCTTGAAAGTAACAGGAAGAGGGAGAGTTGTTTAGGGTGAGCTAACAGGGATTCAATTTAAGCAAAAGATCAAGTAGGATCAGATATTTTTGTGACAGAGAGATATAAAATCTTCACCCTGAATAAAAGGAGCCTCTATCCCTTTCTTTGTACCAACCAGGAAGTAGCATTTATGTGTGGAACAACACTGCACAACACAAGAGGTGTGTTTAACCCTAGTATGATGTTTATTGTTATTGAACTTGAGTTGCAAAGCAGCTTCAGTTTCTAGAAGTCCGAGCTCCAGAGACCATCTCTTGAGCACCCCAAGGTTTTTTATTGCGCCTCATTATTTTCAAAGGGATCAGAAGGAAATAGATAGCAAATTCTTACTGAAACTGTCCTCGACTTGAAAAAGTCAAAATATTAAGCAGTATAGTTTGTACTGGCATGAAGGTTGACAGGAACCTGGGAACACTTATCTTCAGTTACCTGACAGTGGCCTGAAGCAACACAGTATGAAAAGAGGAGAACAGGAAGGATGCATAAAAACTTTCTATTCTTAAAACCATATGCGCTGCCATAGTGTGCCAGTCCTGCCTGGGAGCTCTCTTCACTGAGAGCTGTGAGACTGCAGAAGTCAGTCCATATGAAAATGAGCAACACAGTCTAGAGACAGCCTTCATTTCAAGACATCAAACCTTGAAAAGCCAAGGATCACATGAAATGTCTGCGTCATGCATTCATTCTCTTCATCTGGAAGAAGGAAAAGTTTAATAACTGAAAGCTAGACTAGGGAATCCAATCCATCCAGTTACTACGGAGAGAGAAGACTGTGGAATATCAATGCACTTTGAAATCGGTATCCTCGTAGACCCTGGTGTATTTGTGATGATTTGCAAGTAACCTGACAGTGCACGAAATAATTGTCTTTGTAGATACAAAACAACATTGACATCCACTTTGAAATTTAAATGAAAGAAACACAGTAGAGTACTTTCAGAAGCATAACCTTGGTGCATTGACTTATTTTTTCTTTATAATAGGTTAATTACTTGAACAGGTATTAGTTAAAGAGATTTCTATTTTGTTATAAAGCAGAAACACCCATGTAAGGCTTCATGTTCTTGAACAGTTACGGCATATTGCTTCCCATTCTGTATATAAATATGACCTAAAACAAAGTGATTTAATTATCTGTAAATAATTGTTATTCAGGAAATGCTTTGTTTGGCCTATCCTATTCTACTGTGAAGTGCAAACCACAAAGTAAATAGCAATAAAAAATAGTCTCATTTGATTATTTGCTGTGCGTGGTACGCACAACAAATGCCCATGCAGCAGCTTTGATAGCCGCTTAGAAAGCTCCATTGGTGTCCAGTGTCTTTAATGCAATTTCTTAGCAGTAAATGGTTGTATTTGAGCAGAAGCTTTCAGTGAATGGTTTTGTCCTTTTCAGCGTCTCCGGTTTGCTATTGTATGGCATCTGCAGATGAGCAGGGAGTTATTCAATATTAATAGGTTTATTTTATCAGGTAAAGTGTTTATTAAAGAGAGCTCCCAAGTATATGATAAAATCTTTATTCGAAGCTATGAAGTAGTGATAGAATTTGATGATCCTTCTAATGCATTCGGTATGAAACCATTTTACATTTCCAACAAAGACTGTTGCTGCCCTAATTACAAACTGTTACACTCTAAATAGTAGAATTTAATCTTGTCTGGTCTCAGTATCAGTGTTTGCTTTATCAGTCTTGTCAGGTGGCATTTATTGGGGGGGGCATTCAATTTCATGCCATTTTAAGCAATTTCACTGGCAAAGCACATAGTTTCACAATGTGTTTAAATGGAAAATGGAAATTCTCAGTGAAAACTTGTTAAAATCTCATTTGAGTTAGCATATAGTCCTCTGTGGGACTTGAGGCTGTGTATTATTCCAGCCCTTTCTGTCCTTCAACAGTCTCCTCAGCATTGCTTTGTGCAAGAACCTTGGGTTTAGTTTTACATTCAGCACCCAAGTTCCTGCATTCAATAAGGGAAGTAAATTCCCGATATAAAATACACCAAATTGAGAAGGTCAGGGCAAACCGAGCTGCCATGTGAGCTCTCGCTGTTAGCCAGAGCTAATGAGCAATGTGCTACCATGTAGGTAATTTAAAATTTGTTACTGTCCAGAAATCCAACACAACGGTTGCACTGTCGGTGTAGTTTTTTGGGGGGGGCTGGTGACATTGCCTTCTGTGGCTGTGCTTGGGTCGGGATGTGCGCAGGATCCAAGTGCTGGCTGGGGGAACGCATTTTCAAACCCTGACAGTGGTATATGTGTGAGCACACGTGCAATGAAATAAATTGGCTCCTCTGCTATAAAATGTGATAAGTTCCCACCGGAGGAATGTGCTCTGGTAGGAGACTGAGCAGGACAGAGAGACTTTTCTCACACGATCCCAAGTTACAGGTAAAGTGCACGCTCTCCTTTTGTTCTTAAACCCCCTTGGCCACAGTTGTGGCAAGCGTGCTGCACAGCTGGTCGTGTCCGTGGTGCAGATGTGAGGATCGCACGTCAGCCTTGGAGGGACGCTTGTTTACTGGAATTTCTTCCTTTCCCTCCCTTCCTTCTTTTTCTTTCCTCACCTGTGGCATGAGGGAATAAATCGGTACTAAGTGAGAAAATACAGCTTAGGTTTATTGTTTAATTCCCTCAGTGCTTGATTTCTAGAGAACATAGGTTTATTTTAAAGCAGTCCCCAAGTAACAATCTGACTATAATTTATGCTTCCTTTTCTTACAAGACACAGGAAGCACTAGGTCTTCACGGAGATGAGTCTTTCTGAGATTGCGACTATATTCTTGTTGCTTTTAAGCGTACTCAGGATGTTTTGTCATCCTGGATAATGTTCATCTCTTGGTAGTGGGAGCTGGAATTCCAGAGAAATCGCGTTTGGCCTGAAGAAGGATTTTTGGCCATTTTTTTCCAGAAGTTCTTAACATGAGGGTAATATTCAGCTCCCACTGAGAATCTGGCTGTTTCTCTTTAGTGCCTCCCTGGGAAATAAAATACTTGGAAAATGTGGCTCCTGTTTGTGCCTGATGAGCAGGCAGCGCGTACTTCAGAGATTGCTGTTCAGACATCTCATTTCACGTCTTGCTGCAGAAATCACTGAAATCAGGAGAGGCAGGAATGCAGCTGGCAATTTGTGCTAGCCAGTCTTTTTAGCTCTCTGGACTTTGATGAAAGCAGTATCTCAGTTTGGTAATACTAACAGCTAAGCCTGGTTTCATTACTGCTTGCACAGAGTTTTGTGTAAAAGAGATCAGAAAAAAAGCTGGCATCATAACTAAGAACCAAAAAAAGGACGTCAGAGCAGGAAATGGGCATGTCATGTCCCATAATGTGCCAGTGCATCTTAGTCCTCGATTGTTGTAAAATTCATATTCTATTTCTGTTTATCCCTCCTTTCTCCAAGGCTGCTAGCTCAGAATAGCTTTGCTTGTGATATCCCCATCTGTCCCAGCTGTGTGCTATTTCTGAGCAGAAGATACCATTTGCAGCAGGTTGCCATACCGTACGACTTCTTGCAGTGGGCAAATATTCACCAAAGGCTGCGTGGGCAACCCCAAAATTTATTGCACACGTGCCCTTGCTCAGTTCTCCAGGGGTTGAAGGTTAGTGTGTGAATTTATGGTATCAATCTACCTTCTACAGTGGTACTGTTTCAAAATACCTTTTGTATTTCAGGAAATGTCTTGAGTTCAATACATTTAAATCACTTTTATATGATTTCAGGTTCAATAAGGTAAATTTGTTGCCAATGTAAAATGTCTTCAAGTATTTCAGGAAGAAGGATTTGTTTGAGCTGTTGTTCATTATGGGAAGATTAATGGGGCCACTGATCCCATTAATTTGTTATTGACCCTTAACTTCATATAATAGGTCAGGCATCCCTACTTTTAGCTTCAGGACAAGTTTACTCAGTGAACAAAATCTCATCTTGTTGTATAACATCTTTCTTCAGAAAAGTTCCATTCATCTTTAGCATCTGGTTTTAATGGGGTTTTTGCTTTATATCCAATCCTACATCTGTGTAACTTGAGCTATAGAGGCAGGTTACACAACTTAAGCAGGGTCCCATGGCACATCCCAGTACTGCAACATAACCGTGAAGAGATCTGTGTTTGTGGAATCATGTAAGATAACATTTGCAATCCGAGTCTGTCTTGGGTCCCAGCTTTCCTAGTTCATATGTACACCTAGACACAAACATGAAACGTTTTGCAGATTGCTTCAGCATGCACCAGCCTGCTTCAGTTAAAGACAGACTCGAGGAGAGTTGCCGTTTCTCTAACATGTCATGTAAGTGCCCAAACTCAGGCATGCACGGAGGTGCAGCTCCAGCCTACGGTGAGAAGGGGTTACGCTGTATTTGTTGCAGTGCTGACATCAGTGTCTCGTTAAGCTGCAGAGACATAATCGGGGATATAGACTGCAGAATCACAGAATGGCTGAGGTTGGAAGGGACCTCGGGAGGTCCTCTGCTCAAGCAGGGCCACCTGGAGCAGGTTGCCTTAAATGTGTGGTTCTGGCAAAAATCATTGTCAAAGAGAGGTACTTCTGTACAAGTATTATCGTAATAACAGAGCCGCTTGTTTTTCAGTAATTTAGCCACCTTTCTGGTTTGTCTGTCCTGATGCATGTCTTCCCTTATCAGAGAAACTTCTCAGGAAGGACCTCGTCAGGCGACTAGAGTGCCGTGGCAATCGGTGGCTTTTACCAGCTAGCCCCTGTTGCTGCGGCCAGTTGTTCAGGCACGTGTGCCTTTCCCGTCTCGCAGAGCCCTTGCAAGAGGAGCAGCGCAGTTACGCTGTTCCATGTCTGCTCATAACATTCCCAAGCCAGAGCGCGATGTCTCATTGTCTCTGCCACAGTGGAGAGGGAATCAACATCTGGAGGGAAGAGGGAAGTGAGTGAGGAAGTAAATAGACCTTTTTTTCCCACCTTAAAGCTTTCTGACAGTTTATCTTTAATCTTCAGACGAATCCTGCCCTTCTTGACGATTTGTTCCTGTTCAGGAACTCGCGGGTGTCGCGTGGTGAGCCTGGATCCAGGCCGTCAGCCAGCTCGGGCTGGGAACCTGAGCTGCCGCCTCTCCCTGCTCGCTGAAGGCACAGTAGATTTCCTGCGCCATCCTGCCCAAGGCTAAGGTGCAGTCCTACAAAACCAGGTGTGTGACAGTCCAGGCACAACATGCCAGCTCATGGTGTACTTCCCTGCTTTTGTAAGGAAAAGCGAACAGTGCCCTCAGTTGCTGGTGTATTTGTGACCCCTTTACCGGACATTTTGTCTGTGCACTCTGCCAGCATAGTGTCCCCCGATGATGTTCTTGTCTTCATGCCCCAAAGGCAGGCAGCGCTGTAATTGCACTCAGCAGCTCATGCTGTCTTCAGTGCTCGAAAGTTTGTCAAGCTGCTGCCGTCCCATCACGCAAGGTGCCTTCTGTCTTGACTCTCTTCTTGTCAGCCTGGACCACTATCTGCTATTTGGGAAACATTGCCGTCCTCATCTGGCTCTTTGGGCTCGTCTTTTGCTGTACTGCTGGCTCTTCTGAAGGCCTGGAGTTTCTTTTAAACTTTTTTTTTTTTTTTAATAAATTCTATCAATCTCTAAGTTCATGTTTTCCAGTGGGCCTTTTCTATTAAGGGATGTTATTTATATACAAGCATGCAGTAAAAATGTGAGAAAGCTGTACCTTGCTGAAAGCATATTGACTGAAACTTAAAAGGCTTTTTTAAGGCTCTATTTTAGTCTCTGTGTGCTTTTTATTTCTTACGCTACATAGAACAATTTCCTCTGATGCCCTCTGCTTTGGGGAAGTTCTGTAATTTAACTTCTGGTTTCCAACATCCTCCTGTGTCTTTTATCCTGTCTCTCATAATTTAAAAGGATTTCGTTAGCCACTTTGAGGACATTGCTTTAGCTAGAATCTACCTTACTCTGTAAAGCAGTTCAAAAATCTTTTAAAACCTAGTATTTCTTATGCTGGCTCTTACAAGGGCTGTATTTGGCACTTGACCCAAAAATAATCTTGCTGGAGTCTGTATCTTCCCTACGACTCTTTGAATGAAAAGTATTTTCAGGGTTTCCAGGTTCGTGGTACTTTCTGAGCACTTGCACGGCTCTTTCACTCAGACCTGCACTTCTGGACTTCTCCCTGCTGCCCTGCTCTCCACCACACAGCCAGCGTCCTGGTCTCTTTGCGGTCTTTGAGCAAAAAGGAGAAGGTGCTCCCAGCTGGGGGCTCGTTCTTCACGTTGCCTGTGCTGCTTCTGCCTCTTAGCTGGAGTTGCCACCTCCAAGGCAAGTACAGATACAGGACCCAATTTTCCAAGCATCTTTGTTCTAAATTTAGGATCTTGTGTTCTTGTGTAACTTCTTGGAACAGCTCATCTTCTCCAGAAGCTGTGCTGTGGCTAATACTGCTTAACTGCAGATTAATAATGATCTTCTAGCCACCATGCTTCTTATTAAATATTTATATTGTGGTAGCACATAAAGGCTGTAATCGAGGTCTAATTGTGCTGATTTATTCAGACCAGTTCTGAGACCTTTGCTACCACTAGCTCTGCAGCTAGCAGCCCTCCTACATGTCCTTGTCCTTCGCTGTCATTTTCCTTGGTCGGGTCAGCACATGAAACCGATCCCTGATTCCCTGATGTGGAAACCGAACCGCCAAGAAGCGCAGTGTGCTGACAGCTCTGTGCGGTTGTTCTCTGTTCATCCCCCTTTTGATTTATTCTTGGATTTTTCAAAAATGAGGGGACAGGGCAGGCTGTCTTCTGAATTCCCCTGCAAGCTTTTGCCCTCGTCAGTGTATCTTTTATATTTCTGTTGATTATAAAGGTCGTCAGGCAGCCCAGGTGAGTAACTCATTTCTTCCGTCACGCATACAATGCAAATTGCTTCTCCACTCAAACTACATAGCTCAGCTGCTGTTGATGCCTTATACATGTTGAAGAATCTTAATATCTTTCCCATTTTTAAAAAATTAATCTCCTTTAATCCTGGCAGCACTGTAAGGTTCAAAGATGGTTTACATTATGTACAGGTAGGATTATGGCTTATTCGTTAGTAGATGGGAAAGAGGAATTTTTTCGTTGCATCCCTGGTAGTTTTTTCTTTACTGAAATTCTAGTTGATGCTTTTTTCTCTGCTCAGCCTGACTGCATAAGGTGGAGATACAGAATATGAAAAGTAAATGCCACAAGTCTTGTTGAAAGGGGCAAACTAGCATCACTCCTTCTGTGACAGAGACGCAGTATTCTGAATTAAGTTGTGCAAGGTCATCTGCCCTTACACCCTCCGCTTTCCTGTTAGACACTGTATTATCATCATAAGTTTTCATAGTTTTAATGGTTGCTCTGGTCTGGAACAAAGAGAATTTCAGATCCACAGCAAAGCACAAGCTTGTCAATAAATATCCTCTTCCCGCTTTAGGATTTCCTTAAACTCTTAGGTCCGGTTGTCAACGCAAATCTGTCATGTCTTAGGCAGCAAATCACTCTAAGGCAAAGCAGAAGAAACTCTCAGCTTGAAGTGCCCCCAAACCCTTCTTATAGAGATAGGGACACTGCAAGATGTGTTTCGCCTAGTCTCCCTGGATGATTGAAAATGAAGCTTTGTTGACAAGCCATAGACCAGTTTTTTTATTTTAAGAAAGTGGGACGGAATACATTGGTATGTTACAGAGCAAAGTTGTCTACTATAAGTAATGAAGGCCAGCCTGAAATAAGACAGTTGTTTTTAACTTCCTTTTTTTTTCTCTCTCTTTTTTTTTTTTTGTCTCCACCATAGCTGGAAGTCTTTGTTAGCACTGTGCTGAAGGTTGCAATCTTTTGTTTGTGTCCTTATGTCTTGTAAGCAGTAGGCAGCAAAAAAGACAAGCGAGCTTTGAACTAACAGGTCCTTATAGGTCTAGTGAGTTCCTTCGCACAAGCACATAATCTATTGTACAGCTCTTTCTGCATCAAAGAAGCCTGTAGGGCTAAAAAATTTTTGGCTCCCAGTCACAGCTCAGTAGGTCCTCTTTGTCAAATATGATTGCAAAGATTTGAGATGGGACCAGGTTCATGGAGTTTTAAGAATTCAAGAGGTACTGTCTAGATTCTGAAATGGGTTTAAACTCCTTGGTATGAGGAGAAGAGGCAGCAGAATCTGTATGCTTCAAAATTTGAAAAAGCACAAATAGGAAGCCTGATGCAACATTGAAGATTTCCGCTCTTTTCACAGTTAGTGCAGTAAAGGAAAATTATGAACGCAAGAAAAGAGTAAGCAGTACAAAAATAAACCTTTTAGCAGTTCAGTCTGGGAAAACTTTTGGCATGATTCAGTGACTGGTGATTAATAAACAAGAAGGATACAGAGGAAAAAAAGGAAATCTGAAAACAAAACAACAAAAACAAACCAGCAAGCAAACAATAAATAGATTAAGAAAGCTGTGTGGCCATGCAGAAGAGCGTGACAGACTCAGAAGCCTGGGTTGAGGATTCCCAATCTAGAATGAAATCTCTGACGTAACCAGAAGTGGAGTTTGAAGGTGGGGAGTACTGGGCTCAGGGCATGGCCATAGAGGTCTCGGTGATCCTGAGCCGTGCTTCCTGCAGCAGCCGGCGCTCACAAAGTCGG
Organism: Anseranas semipalmata; assembly: GCA_013399115.1. NCBI lineage: Eukaryota > Metazoa > Chordata > Aves > Anseriformes > Anseranatidae > Anseranas > Anseranas semipalmata. Next base: position 219,288 of record VXAA01004497.1, read on the forward strand.
GCTGTGTAACACAAAGGAATCTGCAGAACGAGGTGGAGGTTGTGCCGGGTCTGAGCAGGAGCACTTGCGGCTTGTGTGCTAGATGCCTCCCAGCAGCTCTGCCTGGTGCTGTGGGTGATCCAAACGTTGTAAAACTTAGTTCCTGGTGTCCTGTTTTTAGCCTCACTCTGCTAGGATACCCCACAAAGCCACTATTGACAGCAATGCCAACCCAACATTCGAGTTTACAAAAAGGAGCAAAAGGTACAGAGGCCAGTTACCTAAGCTGTAGCCACAAATATGAAAGATGGAGATTTTAGACTCCCTGTGGAAACCGGAGGAACATTCTTTTCCTTTCTAAAGAATTCCCATCGGTCACGTATAAGATAAGCTTCTGTTCTGACCACTATCAGGTTTGTGCCCTCAAGTACCTTACTCCTAAAGACTCTCGTGCCAGCTTTGTAAAGTTAAACAGTTCTGCTTTGTAACTGTGAACAAGTGCATCGTTCATCAAAAGAACCAGTCAAAAATGCAGAGTGCTTTTCCTGCCAGTGGGTTTTATCCTTGTTGTGCAGGAATCAGAGGCTGAGACGATCATTTTGTCCCCTGTGCGCCTCCGGTGAGACTGCTCAGACCACGGCACCCAATTAACATCTGCAGCGCTTGGATTTTTATTGCGCAGCATCATGCTTAACTAGGAATTGCTCTGAATGAGGCCCATTCCAGCAACCTAAAGCTGAGATTTTTATATCTTCCTCCTGTTTTCCTGAGCCTTCCAGTTCGCCTTTACTCACCATTTCGAATAAAGAACCTGTTTAGGGAGAAATGTGCCATGAGCCAGAGATCCGCGCAGCAAGGGTCTGCAGAGGCGGGCCAGCCATGCCACTTACCAAAGGGGAACAGAAAGAGTTGCTTCCCACTCTCCCCATACCTTTTCTAGGCTGCCACCTCTTTCCCCTGCGTACAGTATCTGCCGTCTGTGTGAGTGTAATTTAGTGCTAATTAAGAAGTGAGTGGGAGCCATAAGCTCATTTCATTTAGAACCTGGAAATGGCCTCCTGGGAGCCCAGAGAGGGTACCGACTGCTTCCTCGCCACAAAAGCTTCTCCACCCCACTGCTGTAATTCCAGCCACCAAGCTCCACATCTCAAAATTCAACACCAGCTCAGATTTACAGAGCATTAAGCGACTGAATTAAATCCTCAGCATTCACTCGGCATCAGCCTGACTGAGTAAAGGATTTCATGGGCTGGGGTGCTCTACAAGACCATAATTTATAACATTATGCAGAAGCTGCTCCTCCGAGTTTTATTTCGGCTTACTGCAATTTCTTTTTATTAAGGCCCCGATAGTATTTGTTGTTTTTCTGTTTGCTTTGATGTGGGAGTTTTAGATTAAATCTAAATAAATAAATGAGGTTTAAAATTAAATTAGGTTTTATTTGCATGAGTTGGGAGTGAAGTGCATCTTTCTTTCACTGTGTAAAACCTAACAGACCCGTTACCCATCACAGAGCCCTCAGTTGCTCCTGAGAAAAAATGACATTTCCCTCTGCGTAGAAAATACTTAAAAGTCCCAAGAATAGATTTATAGGAATATTTTAACCTTTTCTTTGATCCTTGAAATGTCGTTGTTCTGTAGGCTACATTGCAAAACGTGACCTTTTATAGCAACCATGGGATGGATTTGATCTTTGGAAGACGTTTTAGAGATAATGCACTACAGGGTGCAAAGAACGTTTGCTCCTGAAAAGGAGCTGCAAATGTTTTTGTCTGCGGATATTTGTGTTTGCGGTATATCTTAAGGACAAAAGACTGTGTATAGTGAGCCTTGTGCTCGGGAACAACAGCGAAGAAAATAATAAGAGAACATGGTATCTTCCTCTATTTTAATGTGCAACAGTTTTATTTTTGTTACAAGTAAAAGAAAAAATTAAGTAGCAGGAATTTTTCACGTGGGAGATGCTTGCAAATGAATGGTTGAAAAGTAGTATTTTTTGTTATAAGCACTAGCTGTTTGCTTTTCAGGCTATGCCTTGACTGGCAAAACAGAAAGACGAGCAGTTCAGGAAGGCAAAGAGCTGACCCTTTGCTTCAGACGTGCGTGTGCTCTGGTGGGCTCCCCTTCCTCCGCAGCCTGTCTCTCTCGAGTCGTTTCCCTGTCTTACGCCAAGCGTTCCCCGTGCCTCCCGCAGTAGGAATTCCCAGGCAAGAGATCTTGGTGTAAAAACACCTGACGTGCTTTGACGATGACTGCGGAGAGCTTGTGAAACAAGGCAGGTGCGGGTCCGTGGGTTCCCACTGCGAGCACTGCCTCCGTGCTTTGCTGGTAGCTTTCTGAAAGGTGCCACAGCTCCTATCACCCAAGCTGGTTAGGTTGTACCTAGTTCTGTAGCTCTTGCATGTGCAGAATTTTCACTGAAATCTATTGTTGTTGGCAAAACATGTGAGATTTTTCCCAGAATATGAGATGTCGTTTCTGTCCCAGCAGAGCCGGCAGTGCAAGCACTGGGGAAGCCTTTCCAGTGAGAATGCAGTAAGGAAAGTAATGGGTGAGAGAACAGAGATGACAGATTGGCTCGCTACTTGTTGATTATATAATTCTAAGGTGAAGTGGTGGGCAAAAGCACCAAACGAAATCCGAGCCGCGTTAGCGTTCAGATGCTTCCTGGCACCGGCTCTTCCAGCTCCTGGTTGCCGGACTGGCTGCCGGCCTGGGAGCCTGCACTGGATCCGGTCACTCGGGGCTTGGGAGGCAGCCGTGAAATCCAGCAGCTCCAAGGACCGTCAGAAGTCAGAGCCCGGAAAAGTCAATGGTAAGAATGAGACGCTGGCCTGGAGCAGCTGAGGTTCTTGGTGGCAGCGACCTTGCTTTGCAGAGAGGAGCAGCCGTGACGTGGCACAGAGTCCTCGGGGCCGTTCAGGGAAGCCATGGAAACCTGAACAACGGTGTCCTCGTGGACACTGGGCCTGAAAGGGTTTTATGCATACCTAATGTGCTGGAAAAAAAAATTAGTGTCTGGGAGTCACTGGCCTTTTTCAGCTTGACATGACTATCGGGAAGCGATGGCTGGTGACATTTTGAATGTAGGAAGTGAAATGAGAAAAATCAGGATATCTCAATGGCAAGTTGCAGAAGGAAATGCTGCACACATCGTACCCTAAGCAAAAATACGGTAGGTAAGACCCAATGTCCTCGCTTTGCTCAAATAAATGAGCTGTTGCCCTGATGCTCTGGCAGACGGGGCTTAAATGGGTTCTGCACAGGACACCCACTTTCTGGAATTGTCTTTTGTCTTGTCTGTGTATCATGTTTGGTCTCTGTGTGCTGCCAGACAAACTGAAAATCAGAAGTGCAGTAAGATGCTCTGTGAACTTTTCTCTGAATGTTTGATAATAGTGGTGAAACACTCAAGTGTAACTTAGCCAACCCCAAAATGCTTTGAACAGCTGAGAAAAAATTCCAAATGAGAATGGGTTGTTTCACTTGCATTGCAGGAAAAAGACATCTATGTATAAACCCTGTGTTGTGAAGTGAGTCATCAGCAACGTTGATGTGATACGTGGCATCTAGTTGCATCTTGCATCCTCTTAGAGTTCATAAGATTGTCAGAAAATTATTATGGCATGCATACATTTTATGCTATGTGACTAGTACAATGCTGTAAAATCCAAAAGAGGATTTTGTTGTCTAGGGAAGCAAAAATCTGTGAGAATCCAAGCATGTGTTAAGTCGTAAGAAATCACTGCATCTAAAAACTCTCTGACATCAAAGGTGAAGTTGTCCCCAAATGAATTTAGGTTTGTTTCCATTGCTGTCCTCCTGTATGTCACTAAGCTCTGGCTGTAGGATTGTGGATTTACCTGTATTAAAGACTAGGCGAGAAACAGGGAGGGGAACAACAGATGTCTTTGGTATCATCAGGTGTCCTTATCTTAGGAGAAAACAAGTTCGGTTCTGGGCTTTTAGTGATACTGTGCTTTTAAGTCATCATTTTAATACATGGAACACTATATTGCTTTGGGAATTCAGGCCCTCTGCCCCAAAGCCTAGGAAGCAGTTCTCCAAAATAATACTCAGTAGTGAAGTGTTACTGGACTTGTCCTCTACGCCTTAATGTGAAAGGAAGCATTGGAAGGAATCCAGAACAGAAACTCAGAATTAAGCTTCAAGTAGGTATTAATGCACTTTATTTTCCTCATTTCCCCGAAAGACCTGGGGTCATCACGCAGCACAGCCACTCCCAAGGTTCAAGGGAGGCAGTGGAAGTCTCCAGCAGAGTTCCTTTGGAAATACTGCACCTCTTCTCAGTTGTGTAATCCAAATGATTGCCTTTGTTCTGTGAGACAGTAAAATCGATTTATTCTCTCCTTAAATCTCTTCCGGTTGGCACTGTCAGGGTGATCCGAGATACTCGGTGCGCCATTCCGCAGGCCGCGGTGGATCCGCCCACCGTGGTACCCAAACGTGCCTTTGCACTGAGACACTTCTGCGGCTTTTAAGTGTTAGTGTGTGTTCCCTGCTCCACTGCTAGAGGAGGCTTGGAGTGATTTTTGCCCAATATACCTCTCTAGCTTATGGCAATCTGCAGTTTAAACATTTCCTCAGCCAAAGACTCCATCTGAAGCATCGTGTTTAATAGCCGCTGATAGACCTGTTCTCCATGAATTTATCTAATCACTTTTGGAGCCATTTATACTTTTGACCTCCACAGAAATCCACGGCAGTTTAATTCCACAATTCAAGTATGTGTTGTCTGAAAAATCATTTCTTTCATTTGTTTTAAACCTGCTGCTTGATCATTTTACTGGCTGCTTCCCAGTTCCTGTGTTATAAAAAATAATGAATAGTCATTCCCTATTCAAATTCTGTATGCCATTCATGGTTCTACAGCATTTTATTGTGCTTATCCTTGATCATATCTTTTCCAAGCTGGATAGATCTAAACTATTTATTTTTTTCTTCTCTGGAAGCTGCTTTATACCTCTCAACCAACAGCACTGCAACGTCATTGTCATCCTTTTAGTTATTTTTTCCAGTTTTATTACATCCTTTTCAAGGTGGAAAAAACATAATTGTGCATAGTATTCTAGATGTGTACTCTCCATTGATTTATTCAGTGGTATATTTAGGACTACTTAATTCCTTCTTCATAGTTCCTTCATGATAGCTACATCCCTGGTTTAATTTCACAGGAGAAGAATACAGAGGGATGTAATGGGAAAACTGTGGTCTAGCACAATCCAATGGGGTCAGAAGAAGCCTTGTCCCCCAGAATTGCAGAGCTATAGTTCAAATCATGATTTATTATTTTCTTTGGTACAGTCTTCATCCATCGCCCTTCATTTCACATTCTAATGCTCTCATTTCTTCAGTGTCATGGATTGCTCATCTAGAAAATTTAGTAATGGAAGATGTCAGAAATGTAGGTGGATTCTGCTTTTCTGTTACTTAGAGAAATTAACTCCTGGATGCCTTGCATTTCTGAGTTGTTTGTTTTCACTTACGATGTTGTGCTTTCAAAGAGTTACTGCTTAATAATACCAAGTTGCTCTAAGATAGAAGGCCAACTGCTAGAATTTACTGTATTGTATGAATTTAGTGCAACTCCCACGTCCTTAGTAAAGACCACTTTCCTCCCTTTTGAAGAGGTACCGAGCAGGGAGTGTGAGAAAAATTACATTCCTGAGTTACTTTGTGCCATGAGCCACACTGCACGAGCACACATTTTAATTCAAGAGTGAGTTTGTCATTCCCATTGCCATTTGGAGGATTTCGGAGTGCTCAAGCTTTGCCAGCCCTCCTACCCGCAAAAGGTAATGTTTAAGTTGAAAGTTGAAGGAACATGAGTTAGGAATTCTGTATTGAATCACTAAGTTCAGAATGTGTTATTTGTCTTCGTATTGCAAATTGCACCCACATCCAGAACCTTTTCTTTCATCCACCACTTCCTCCCCCACCCCAAACTCCATGGTCCTACTAACTGTTTGATAATCGCTTGGACCACTTTTCTCAGCTTGGGAAAACATGATCTTGGGGAATGTCTTCTCGAGAAGATGTTGTTGGGAACCTGCTGTAGAAGCACAGCAGGAGAGATCTGAGTGGGAGGAGGTGGCTGTGTCAGGAGCAGCTCAAGGGTGGCACAGCTGCAGTTGTCTAAGAAAACTGCAGCTAACAGAAGGGTGAGCTGAGAAAACAGAAAGCAAAGCTTCCCAGAAAAGCAAAGACAAGATGCTGTATCTTTGACAGTTATTGTTATGATTGAGTCTTGTCCTGAAGCTCTTGCAGAAAATTGTGGCCCGTCTCCACTTCTCCTGGAAACCACAAGGTCCTTTTTCTCTTTTCTGCGCTACCTGCCTTCCTCCCACAGCCGTGGGAGCTCTGTTTCTCCATCCTTGTTCCCAAACCAGCCCTCTCTCTTCACTCATCCTCCGGCTACCAGATGCACAGTCACAAGACAAATGACCCATCCCTCCGCAGGGAGACAGTTTGAAGCCCACCACACTGGCACAGTATTTACGTGTAGAGGAGTTTGGACTAGAATCTATAGAGCAAAAGCAGGAAAGCATTCACAACTACTTTAAAGTAGATTGAGATTTTTGCAGCCAGCCTCCTGGCAACTTGTACTTGGAGGAAAAAGGAGGAAAACGGTGGAAAAGTAGATGTATCAAAGTGCGTCTGAAAGTTGTTTACTGTCACCCAGTGCAAAGACAGGATGCCTGGCCAGGGATCATGCCAGCAGGCCGCAGGATGTTTTTAGTCCTCAGTGGTGTAATGTCACTTGCAGTGCAGAAAAAAAAGCTAAGCGGCTGTGTAAGGAGGCACCTGAACTTTTTGTCACCTTGATATCTGCTTATGCTATCTTTCCTCTTCCCCTTTGTGCCCTCATCCGTGTTGGAGCAACACTTTTTCTAGGTGTTTGGAAAGCATTTCCACCCAAGCACCTGTACGTGCTATTGTACAGTATAGCTCTGTGATGCATGTGTTGGAATATCACCACCACCTTAACCTCACAAAGCCCAAATGCATAACTCCTCGCTTATTTTCTTCCTCTTCTTTCCCCGATGTTGACAGCAATGTACAGGCGATGCATTTGCAATGCATCCGAGTTGTGGCTGTCTGAAATTTCAGCCCTTATGAGAGACAACAGACCATGGCAGCCACGGTTTTTTATTGTGCCCTAAGGTTGTTGCAAGCTAATCATCAAGATGGCATGATTCAATTGTAGCCATAATGTTGTTTTTTCTCTGGTGTCATGAGCAGTGGAAATGCAGAATTGATGTGCTCCGGGTTCCGATCGCAGGTGCTGTCTGATCGCTTTAGTGCACGGACTGTAATAGTTCTTATTTCGAGTGGATCTGGTCCCTAGTACACAAGTCTTCTTCTCAGGCTATGCTTAGTTCAGGGACAAACGGTAGCGTAAGGACTTTGCTTGTCTGTCTGGGTCTGTCTCTTATTCAGATACTGCTCTCCACTGCTTTTTTAGACCTTTCTAACAGAACACGCTTGGAGCCTAGTGCAGAAGTGTTGGGAAGTCTGTATTGACATGTCAAACAAACATCTCCGACAGATACCAAACAGATGTGCTCAGGCGACTCATGCCGCGGGATTTTTCTTGTCTTGTTTCAAAATGACTGTCACCTGTGCTATACCAGCTTGGGCCCCAAGCCCGTAACTGCATAAAGCAGCTTTGTGTCAGGACGAGGTGCCTGACACAGGCGTCAATTAAGATTAAAGCCTAGGTAGTTCTAAAAGCTTGGTTTCTTAGTATAGCTCAGGTTGGGTTTGTCAGATTGTCAATCTGTAGCATGACTCACTCATGAGATGATAATTCTGTGTCTGGCTCACAGGCTAACAGTGTTACTCGCCTCCATTCTTACCATGATGATGAACTATCTTCCCTTCCTGTTCCTACTTATAAAAAGTGTCATATCTGTCAAACTCTGGAATTAAACCCTCCATTTTAAACCAGACAGTAGCTACAAAAATCCACAGTGACTCCAGAGCAAAAGTCTATGGGGAAATTTTTCTTTCCCTTTCTGGATTTTCCTTATGTTGTTTCTTTTTTCTTTCTTCCCCACTCCCTTCTCCTTTTTAACTTCTAAGAGCAAGACACGACCTCTATGGACATGTTTTGACCCAGTGAGCAGATTTTCTCAGGGTTCCTCCATGCTTTCCATACAGTTCTGCATTTTTGTCTTCAGACTTGGGCTTACACTGTAATTGTGTGAGCCTTCTGCTCTGCATCTCCTGCCATGAATCAGCTTTAGTACTATTCCTTATTTTTCCGTGACTGTCAGGAAACTGGATGGAAGTCACCTCTTTAGATCTTTTCTTTCTCTCTCTCAGTACTGGACATGACAAATAAATGAAGATCTCCGCTCCAGAAAGTTTGCAAAAATCCAGAGCAAGAGTTACTCTGAGAGGTGATGCTTTGCATGGCTGCATTGGCTAGAGGAGGGCTCACTGTTTGTGTCTCCCGTTAGGTGGTGGTGTATCGGGCAGGATTTGCTCACAGTACCCATGAAAGCATGTCTTCATGGAGGGATGGCATGGAGTGGGGGCAGATGCAATGAAGCAGGAGGTAGAGCAAAGGGAGGGAATGTCCAGTGTAAACACTGGAAAAAGCTGCAGGATAGTAACAGCATTAGCATCACTTGTAAGTCTTCAATGTGTGGGCTTGTTCAGCTAGCTCTTGCTTACCAGGTCACCATTGCTTCCCCGAAGTCACATGGCAAGAGACCTAGAGTAGGACCTTGTAGACCTTGACAGCCATGTAACTGATGAGAGAGGCAGAATTGTTTGCCTGCTATCCTCTGATTTCCAATTGTCATTTTTTGCCCCTCTACATTTTGTGCTCCTTGCCCTTTCTGCTAGTCCTTTACAAAGAAATAATCTGACAAAATCTCAAATTTTTACTGAGTCAAAAATGTAATTTTTTTAGTGAACTCTACGAGTTGCTTCATGTTGCAGTGTTTCATGTTGCGCCAGGTGATAGGATGAGGGGGCATGGGCTAAAGTTGCACCAGGGGAGGTTTAGGTTGGATATTAGGAAAAACTTCTTTACTGAAAGGGTTGTGAGGCATTGGAACAGGCTGCCCAGGGAAGTGGTTGAGTCACCATCCCTAGAGGTGTTCAAAAGACGTTTAGATGTAGAGCTTAGTGATATGGTTTCGTGGAGAACTTGTTAGTGTTAGGTCATAGGTTGGACTAGGTGATCTTGGAGGTCTTTTCCAACCTAAATGGTTCTGTGATTCTGTGATTTTTCATGCTGCTCCCACTCCTTAATGCCCAATTTTTGTGTTTAGTCTTGCATCATTCCTTTCAAAGACATCCTGAGGACAAAATCTAATGGCTGGATTCTTCTGAAAGGTTGCTCCAAGCTTGGCAGGACCTGAGCTCATGGAGTAGAATAGTACATCAGTGTAACACAATGTCTGGGCAGTACTTACAGGGCAAGCAATTAAACTACAACAACAGTGACCTCTGAAATGCAGTGTCTTGGCTACAGTAAATTTTTATGTTAAAGGTTTATATTGCTTCCTCAAGAACTGGTTTTGGAGGTTTTTCACATCATAGCCTGGATGCAATTGGTGCGTGCTGCAGATTTATTCTTCTGAGAGGTCAGATAACCAGTATATTTCATTGCTAAGCTGAGTGGGGTTTTTATTTTCTCAAATTATTTTTCTATCAAATATTCATTTGTGTGTTTTATGGTCCGCAGAGGATTTGGACCATTTGGTGCTTGCAGCAAGCAGATTCACCCAATGGGTTTGCTTCTCCTTCAGCGACAGTGCTGCCAGTGGATGAGTGGATTAAGTGTGGGTATCAGTGTTTCATTCATCTAGGCAGGGCTTTTTTCCCCCAGGATGAAAATGTATTATGAACCATCTCAGCAGATGGCTTAGAAGCTCTTAGTATTGCTGCAGTCTGCGGGCCTTTATTTGCTCTCTTTTCAAAGAGCTGGAGGCTTCTGGTGTGAGCAGTTTATATTGAACTTGAACTTGATAGGCTGTGTCCTACCATGGATCAATAGAGAGTGCGAGACTGTATACAGTAGAAAAGAAAGTCTCCACTAGGAGAATGTTAAGGGTGCAAGGGAAAGTGTGCAAAAATAAGAAAATGTGCGTGATCAGTTTTTGCAAAGAAACCCTGTCTCTGCTTTTTGCTGCATTTGCATTACAATATTATATTTAATAATACCATGACTTAATAGTTCTCGCATAATACACTGTAATAGAATATGAGAATTTGTATGCAAGTTTAGAAACATTCGTAGCATTTTAATTTTCTTGCTCTAGGTCTCCCTGTTTTCATTATCACAACGTTTATGAATTAGATCTCTTATAGACATTCTCAGTAAATCATTTACACCAATAATTTTGCAAGTAACCCTATTAGACGTGTTCCTTCCTGGAGCTGAGGCAGCTAATGATGAACCTGATTTGGCCATTTGTACATATGCCCAACGCAGTACTCCTTAGCTGTAATTCAGGGAATAAGGTAAATAAATAGTGATCTAATCTGCAGTCTTGCATTAACCCTGTGTGTGATCCAAGTTCCCCTCTTTCCTCAGGGAAATAAAGTAGGACTGTGGTCTGTTAAGGTCAGTCTGCTTATCCTAAAATTTAAAATGATGTTCTTTAGCTGCAATTACTTCTCGTACACTGAGAAGACTGAGCTTGATAACATTTTTTATAATGTATGTTTGGGGAGTGGTTTTTGAAGTAATTGTTTAACCGTTTGTTCATTTAAACTGAAATTTTCTAGTAAAGTCCGCTGAGGAAGTGGGAGGTATCAAAAGAAGTGAACGTCTTGGTCATATACTACCTTTTATCTGAGACTCTAGCTTAAGCAGTCATGGAGAAAATAGGAGAAACAGATGCCAGTCCATCCTTTCATGTCAGAAGGCTTTCCACCCCTTAGGAAAGCTCCTTTGCCAACAAGCTCAAGTGTGTTTTTAGCCTGATGCCCTTAGTCATGCTTCTAACAGCCATGTGAAGGCTCTGATGGAAATCTTGGGCCTGATGGTGAGAATGCTGAGCTGGCAGGGAGAGTGCTGTAATTCCACTTCTTGCTCTACTGTATGGTTAATTATTTTTGCATAGAAGAAAACACTAAAAGAAATCCATCCCAAAATACAGAATAGCCTAAGTATATAGTACTCTGCAAGCAATTTAGAGATAAGAGTTTGAATCTTTAGGGCCATTAAACCTAGTTTTCTTCTATCCTTGGTGAATGCTCTCGCCTCTGAGCTATTGCATAAAAAGGAAATGCACCACTGGTTTTGTGAATCCAACCATTCATTTTCAATTTTTTTTTTTTTCTTCTAACAAGCACAATAAAGGGCATGTTTTATTCTGGATAAACTAGAATGTTTCCTGTGGAGCAGAGCAATGGTTTCTGGTTTTCTCTTGTCTGTGCTGAAGAATTTTAAATTGAATTTGATTTGAAGCATATCTTTATCTCAGTTTAATAATTTTTCATAAAATACCAATTTCAACACGCTTGGAGCATTATTATTGTTTTTAATACTAGTAATAATTATTTTAAAGCATTTGATTGAATAGTCTGGGATCAACTCTACTGCATGTCCTGGCCCAGTGCTTTACAGTCTGTGATGACAGTACAGTCGGGAGGCTTTGGATTACTTTGAGTAGATCTGCAATGTTGGTTAAGAAAAGCAAGCTCATATAATTTTGCTAAATCTGCAAAATTTCTGAGGGACCAAGGTATCAGTGTCTATTATAAAGCTTTTTTGGGACCACAGATCAAATTCACTGAAAACCACAACCCTTGTCTGATCCAGCAAAGCACAAAGACACCTGCTTAATTTTAAGGAATATGCAGTATCCTGTGGACTTTTATGAAACTAGTCTCAGGGTTTTATGAAGCATTTTTCAGGACTGAGGTAGAGCATTTGGTACAGGACAAAATCAAGTCCCTAATGAGCTTACCAGAAAACCCCACCGGCATACTCAGCGTGTGCTTTTTAAACATGTATAATTGGGTCAAATGAAAACTAATTCCCATTGGAGTCAGGCCATGCCCAAGGAACCCTTCCGGGATTATTCTTTGAAATCCTTCAGGCAGAAATATTTCCGTGCCAATTTTGACTTCAAAACCTTTTGACTGTGGAGCTTGTTCAAGAATAGACTAACACGAATTCTTCTTCTATGAGAATTCTTCCTGTTCTCCTTATCCCTCCCCTAACATAATTCTCCTTCTTGGTTTCCTCACTACTTCTCAGCATACTAGAAAATGTCAGAAGCAATTTGATCAAACTTCTCAAGAAACGAGTACCTTGAAACAGAGTTCATGGCTGCGGAATTTGAATATAAGAGGTTAATATATTGAGGAATTGTTAGGCCATGGAAATTTATAATGAAAAATTACCTTTGGACTTTACATCTAGCTGTTTTAAGTTTAAAAAAAAAAGTATTCACTGGGGAAAAATAAAGACTTCCCAGAGAATGTATCCTCACCCCCCTTTTCTGTCTGGGTAATAGGTTTTTGCTTTAGAATTGCACCCACTGTTTTTTTGTCCCTTGATACACATGCTACAGACACCATGAAATCTAAGGAAGAAACAAATGAATTAAGCCCTGTAGGGCTGTCAAAACGCAAAAAGTTATAAATTTAAGACAGACTTAGCCTGCATTGGTATGTCTGAATTCGTGAATGAATTGACATATGGCTGGGCTTGTCCTTTGAAGCTGCTGTAGCTGCTGTAGCTCTGCAGTCACTGGCCTTGCACTCCCTCATGAGAAATGCCTGGTCTTCTCTTTAATTGATCGTGCATAATAGATGCGGTATCGCTGTTGAAGTGTGCATCATACTTACCTGCTGGTAAGGATTGCAAAGTTGTTCATCTGTTTACTTATCAATACAGCCCGCAAATCCTGTGTTAGCATATGCGTTCTCCTTGCTATCCCAGTCAGATTTGTCTATCTTGAAGACTGCGCATCTTCACTTCTGCTGTAGCTCATTTAAAAACCTGCAGCATGGCAAACAGCAAATCAGCTCGTTAGCTTCCTAAGTGGAGGGTGAAGCTTACACACCCAAATGCTGCACCTTCGGTCTGGAAGTGAGCCATTCTGATCTGGCTTACGCATTTTGCTGTCACGTGTTGGCCTTTTCTGTAGCAGCAGCATTCCTCCTCCTGACTGAGCGATGCGAGCCGAGAAATCCTCCAGCACTTAGAGATGGGCTTTAACTCCAAACGTTGGTGTATTTCATTCTGATCTTGGCTCTCTGATTTCCAAAAGTCGCGCTTTACTTGAGATGTTCCAGTTGTTGCGGAGCTGACACAGGATGCGATGCTCCTCATAGAAGACGAGGGGAGTTTGCCAAAGGACAGCATTAGCCCGTTATGGTATGAGTCCTTTAATGCACAGTCTCTGCTAAATGGATTCTCTGATCTCCTCCGGGATATTTTTCATTCTTGACAGTGAAAACAGACTTAATCTGTTGCGAACAAAGGGGAGTTACTTCTCGCTTTCTGGAAGGGAGGTCTCTCTTCAGATTAGGACCGCTGTGCAGAACAGGTGGATTTCATCTCCTGCTGAGCTCTTGTTTGCACACTCCTGTAGGGATACCTGCAGGCAGGGAGGGCTGGGCTTCCACTCGTCAATGGGAGAAGGCAGCTCGTGTAACAGCCCTTCCCTGGCTGTAGCTCCTCTGCTTTCCCCCCTTGTGTAACACATAATCGGCTCTTTCTCTGCTCTCTTCTCTGCTAGCAGGGGACTGGCAGTGTCCAGCAAGGGGTACAAAAATGATGGCACCTTTTTTATTTTAAATGGACAAGTTTAGGTTTTCTGCTTTGCCTGTCAGTCTTTTTTATTTTTTTCAGACAGGAGAATCCTTTCATGCTTCTCTGAAGAAAAATAAGTGCTCAGGATGGCAGGGATCAGTCCCCATGCTGCAGTACAGCCACCCCTTGGAGCTGAATTCTGCCTCAGGGGCAGGCTCTCAGTCCTGCAGCTCTGTGAACTCGGAGAGGAGCCTCTTGAGTTTGCATGGCCAAAGGCACCGTTTGGCCTGCAGCATACAAGCCTGCTGCTGGGGAGTGAAATTCTTGGGATTTTCCCATCAGGCAGCAGCCCCGATGTTTGGTGAATTTGTAGATGAGGTAGACAGCAGTTTAGCCTAATGTGCATTGGTACTTTGGGAGGTCCTAGAGCTTAATAGAGTTGCTGCATTTAAACAAATTAACATAGTTGTGATAGCAAATGACTTTGATTTTTTCCTAAAGATGAACAAACTGTGGGTCTAATGAGGACCTGCTATTTCTCGGAAATTTCACAACACTGCTTCCCTGAATGAGGCCAGGGAGGAATTTTTTTTACTCAAACTGCCCTCAGTTCAGACACTGCTGAAAGGTCAGCCCTCCAATCCTTTTTTTAGATTTTTTTGCTTGTCACAGTGAATAAGTCTTAACCCAGACAACTAGTAACACCTAAGGATGATGGTTTTTCTGCTTGTTATCCAGCACAGCTAAACCTGAAGCCAGCCCTCAGAGATCTGTATGTATCTGGTGCAGCATTTGTGGAGTTCATCAGAACAAACCAGAATTGACGACATCTTTAGGGAGAAAAAAGAGAAAAAAGGAAATCAATTGGTCCCAGTGTCAGAGCTGATCAAATGTATAAAGAAGGAAAGCATTGCCAGACAGGTCTGGGGCTGGGTAATTCTCATCAAAGTACCACCTGTGTCAAAACCAAATAGTTTCTGTGATATGAAAATGATTTCCCCCAGTTAAGAGGATATTGAGTACCAAGATTTTTACATCCTCCTAGAAACCTGAAACTAACCCTTTTGTCGCTATCAGTGCTTTTTTTTTTTTTTTTTCCTCCACTGGACAAACATTGATTTTTCTTGCTGCCAAACTCTGCATTTCTAATGGAGCTTGAAATTAACATGATTTTTTGCTGTTGTTGTTTACCCCCTTGTTTGTGCACCAAGAACCTAAATGATGCTGGCACAGCTTTGGGAACAAGGTTTCTTAAAGTTTTAGTTGAACACATCGGAGAAAGCACAAAGCATCTTTTTCTCCAGGCATTACACAAGTAATGACTATAATGTGGTATCAGGGGCGTTTTTCTGTATCTGTGACACTGATGGAAAGGCTTGGGAAAGATTGCATTTGTTTAAGATGTTTGTGATCCAGAGGATATTCTTTATCACAGTCTGCTGGGATGATCTTTGTAGTGTGCTGCGCATATAATCTTGAGGTAGCAGCCACTGCAGTGTCCTGTAATTCTGCTGTTGAGTTGTAGAACCTATTCCCACATTTTGGAGAGAGCTTTTGTGAGGTCTGTAAATTAACCAGAGATTTCTTCATTCAGAGAAAATGGCAATTAAGCTGAGAGAAGAACAGTGTTCCTAAAATCTTTTTTCAAGTCAGAATTCACTGTCCCTCCTGACCTTATAAATTGTGATGCTGAACTGGGGGTGCTACCCTTGTACAAAGCTTTAGTTGATGCAATAATCCACTCTTGGCTGGCGTGCCACAGAGCAGCTGGTTAACTTGAGCAGTTTCAACTGGATCTAAATTACAGCGTGCACCTTGTAGAGTAATTGGAAAATCTAAATGTCTGAGTATTCTTTTGAAACTTTGCAGCTATCATTTGGTCCCAGTGCCAGTTCCCTGTAATCCTATCAAATATACTTGGAAAAATCCATGTAGCCAGAAATAATGGTCTTATGATATGGCTGAATCTCCATGCTGTAAGTATGAATAGATAATAATAGTAACAGATTTCTCCTTTCTTTTGATGTTCACACAACAGGTTAAAAAAAAAATTAAAGCCCTGTAATTAGAAATAACTAAAGATAAGATACTCCTGGGTCCTTACACTCAGGACCTTTTGCTAATGTGGGTGAGTTGAGAGAGCTTTTCACCTTGCCACGACAAGAAAGGCTATGATTAAATCCCAACTCTGTTCTTAGCAATTTGGATCCATATGGGCCTAGTCTAATTTTCTCAACCGTCTGCCAAGAGTAAGATGTGATCTTTGGCAGGAGTTCGCGCTCCCAAGCACTGAGAGCAGGAGATATACACCACAGAACAATTCTGCATCACATCTGACTGGCAAAGTGTCCTGAATATTAGGTCAGCAATTTTCCATCAAATTGCTATCAGTTATTGTTGATACAGAATGAAGGTCGTTAATTAAGCAGAAAGGATCTGGGCAGTTCAGGGTCAAGACTTGAGCAGCTCTTATTCAGTGAGTAAGAGCCTACTATCAACGTCCTTGTTAGCTATTACAGCTGGAAATTCTTTTAAAATTAATGTGTTAATGTACTTTTCTACTTAGGAAAATGACTGTGTGTGAATGTGACACTGTACATTTTGTATTTATTTTCACTCACTGACTAAAACTATAATCTGTTCACTTTCCAACTCCAGCAATGATTTTTCTTTCTGCCAGAGGCACAAACTTTACCTGGAATCTGGAAAAATCAGTCTATGGAGTCTTTATTACCAGAGGTGATAAGGCAGGACTCAGGGCATTCATTCTAGAAATGCAGAGCATACTTGTTGGTGCTGCACACCTGACTCCATCTTGTTCTCTGCTCTTGGCTCTGCAAGACTGAGAGGAGTTGAAATTCCATGCACATTGATAAAGTCAGTGGTTTAAAAAGAGGAGGGACAGGAAGCAGAGATGGTGGATAAAAAGGTCACCACCAATCAGCATTGACTTTTCCTGCTAATTCCCCTCAATTTGGTCTGTGTAAAGCCCCCAGGGGTGAGGTTGTGCACCAGGATAGCGTTGCTATCATATGGGAAAAAGCCAAGGTATTTGTACTTTAGGACAGAGAATTTGGAAGAAATCATCTGGGGGTAAGTCAGCAGTCTTCCGTCAATGAGATAAAGGGGTTAATGAACCAGCACCATTGTGCTGTCAGGTTTATTGCAAGCCAGGATTAGAAACTTTTTCAAGGTCTTTTGCATCTCTTGGCTGTGATGCTGTGGGGCTTGACTCAGCAGCATTCAGTGGCGTTCCTTGCCCTGTGTTTTACTCCAATTTGTTTCTGCTCTTAAGATTGAAATGTCGTATTAGATTAAGAGCTCTACAGATGTCAACAGCGTGAAAGGCTTCCCTTTCACTTTAGCAGGAATGGCGACTGAGGTACTGTGTTGCTGAGGGCGTCTGTTGTAGTTTTGCTAATAAGATCTGATTTCATGAGGTTTGCATCCTATTAAGACAAGAAGGGAATCGGGCCTGTGAGCGTGATAGAAAAGTGCAAACACAATGGAAAGTCTTTTATGAATATTAATATGTCATGAAAAAATACATGGCAAAAATGGTGATGTAGTGGGGGGAAGCAAATGCTACATGGTGCAGCACAACGGCTTCCCTTTCTTCTGGCTTCCTCCGCCATATGCCTGTGGCCTGTCGCTCTCAAACACTGGTAGATTTGGGGATGCAGCTCAGGAATCCGATAGCTTCCCAGGACCAGTCTCAGCTCTGCAGCTTGTGACCTCTGTGTAGGTGTGTGTAATTGAAGTATCTGATCCATGAGAGAAGCCCTGTGCACCAGTCTTCAATCTTCCCTTGCAGTCCTGCCCAGTGCAAGCCAGGATCAGCTCTCCAACTACCCAAAGAGTTGTTTTTAAAAGTAGCTCAGCTTATCCTTAAAAATCCCCTTCATAGATGAGTTACCACCCATGTCAATGATCTGTATGCATCTTTAACCTCAGGATAAAACATCATCCAGGAAAGTCGCTATATTTCCCTACAGGTCTGGGACTGGCTCACAGCCACAGCCTCGTAGGTCCCTTCCTCTGCTGTGGCTCAGGAAATCGCTGGTTTGTTTCGCACGATCTGTCTGGTGATAGATGCAGCTTTGGTGCTTTCCAAGTACTTTTCCAGTACTCTCACACAGGAGTCGATTCATGACTGCCTGCTATCATCTGTTGTAGTTTGCTCTTCTTATCCACCTAGCAAAGATTTGTACTCCTTTGTGAATTTTTAGCTTTTGAAATGGTATGCAAATGTGAACCCTCCCAGTTTCCCACAGCAGACCTGATCTTAGCCCCATTTAAGAGACTGAGAAATAGAAGCATCAAGCACAGCACAGCATCGCTAGCTGGTTGAGGGAAGTGACTGTCCCGCTCTGCTCTGCACTGGTGCAGCCTCACCTCGAGTGCTGTGTGCAGTTTTGGGTGCCACAGTATAAAAAGGACATAAAAGTACCAGAGAGTGTCCAAAGGAGGGCTACAAAGATGGTGAAGGGTCTAGAGGGCAAGATGTATGAGGAGAGGCCAAGGTCCCTTGGTTTGTTCAGCCCGAAGAAGAGGACACTGAGGGGAGGCCTCATGGCGGCCTGCAGCTTCCTCACGAGGGGAGCGGAGGGGCAGGCGCTGATCTCTGCTCTCTGGTGACAGCGACGGGACCCGAGGGAACGGCATGGAGCTGTGACAGGGGAGCGTCAGGCTGGGTGTTAGGAAAAGGTTCTTCACCAAGAGGGTGGTGGAACAGGCTTCCCAGGGAAGTGGTCACGGCACTGAGCCTGACAGAGTTCAAGAAGCATTTGGACAACACTCTCAGACATAGGGTCTGGTTTTTGGGTGGTCCTGTGTGGCGCTAGGAGTCGGACGCGATGATCCTTGTGGGTCCCTTCCAACTCAGGATATTCTGTGATTCTAAGCAAAGGAAATTAGCCAACAGACAGGTTGGACGAGTTGGGATTAAATGTTGTGCTTCCAGAAGGGTGCTCCCACAAGTGGCCCTTCTGCATCCCCTGTGCCCACCCTCCAGCACCAGGGCGGGCACTCCTGTTTCTTTATGCAGCGCATGAAAGTTGCCGGACCTCTGGGCTGCCAAAATTTATGCACATACTGGCCTTCCAACTTGTTCATGTTTCATTTCTTACAATGCTGATCTCTCCACAGAAGGGTCTGAAAGTCCCCAGGACATTGATTATCTTTCTTTACACACATTTCCTTATCAATTGAATTATTTAGTAAAGAGGTATGTTCATATTTTATTGATATAATTTGAAGCGTAATCTTATTCTTCTGCCCTTACCCCTTGTTTCAAGGAAATAACATTTCCTTCTGTGTTGCTTTGGTTTGTTTTTCTTTCATCCATCCCTGAACCTCTGAGCATCTAATCACTTTTTTATTGTGGGAGGAAACTCAGTCACAGAAATTAAGTGATTTGCTACCATTCATAGAAGAAAGAAGCAGTCAACGAGAAACGACATTTAGGTATCATGCCTGCTAGTCCCGTGCTGGTCACACTAAAATGGCATCAGGCAACAAGTGTACCAGTAGTGCTGTCCTTCCATGTGTTAGCAAACTGCCCACAGTGGAGCTTTTTTTAAGTAGGCCCAACCTAAAGCAGTACTCAGTAATGGTTTGATGGCTTGAATTCATTTCCTTGCTTTGCTGCTGTCTTCCATCATCTTCGCCGATCCTTTTGGTTGCTTTCTGCCTCAATTTCCCATCTGTTGACTGGGGCTAGCAGCACCTGCCCATTTCACAGCGAAGATCCTTACATCGGAGTGCTGGAGGGCTCTGCTACAGTGAGAACTGTAGAGGTGGGTAGGACAAGGTAGCCCTGTTTAGAAATACGGCTTTACACGCATAGCCTGGAGCAACGTTTCCTAGTGGAACAGGGCCCAGCCAGGTTTGACTGTAGCACCTAACGCCTGTTAAAGAAGTGGGTAACTAACTTAACACAAGTGCCCTCCTCTTTATTTTTCTGCTCTTTGGTAGGCAAGTGAGAAACCACGTCACACTCCTGCACTGTCATCTCCGGTCTGCGATTGGTGAGAAGGGTTTTTTATGCTTGGCCTCTTCAGGGAAAGGCTGCTTGTTTACATTGTATTTGTGGCATAATTACTAATGGTACAGATCATTTTTATTAGCCAAGCTGTCTGCATTAAAATGATAGATTTTTTTGTATTATTAAGAACATCCAAGGGAGTCTCTGCAGCGGCAGGAGAAAGATGATAATTTTTCGTTTAGCTTAAGAGCAGATGGTTGCAGAAACATTCTATGTAAATAAATTAAGAAGAAGCCACCCTCTCTAATAGTTAAATAAACAGGTTTGGAAACAGCCTGCTCAGGACCGGGCTTTTGTGTTCTCTTCCTCTCCTCCAAGAGCTTCGTTCTGCTCTGCAGCTTACAGCCCCATATGGATAGGGTGTTAATTAAACCAATTTGTTTTTGGCCCAAAGTCATCTAAAACAACTTGAGTCCTGCTAAAGCAAGACTCTCACTCCTGGGCAGCTTTCATGAGTGCTAGAGAATACTTACCTAGCCTAAGCATCTGGGCTGTGATCAATGTTATTGATAAGCATTTCCAAGTGTCTTTTGTCATGGTAGTGAGGCACTGAGAGATCTGAGAGAGGTATTACTAACATCCTTGGATTTTATAGCTGCTTTCTGCAGTCTCTGGTGAGTGCTGTAGTCACAATGCCATGCTTGCCCTCAAGAATTTGTACTCAACAAAACAAGTAAATTAGAAGTGGAGAAATGGGAGGTAATTAGAGGAGAAAAGTCAGATCTTGTAGCGCAAGGGCTGCAAATGCCTCAACTGTGGTAGCCGGAGAAGAAGGTAGTACTTCTCTTCCTAGCATCCCAAGCCAAAGGAGACGTTGGAAGGAGGGCATTGTGAAAAGCCTGGTCCTCGATGGCTTCACAGAATGAAAAGCTGCAGGAGGCTTGAGGACAGAGAAAGTTATGCTGCGATCCGCTTTCAGTCTCCCTCCTACCCACCTGGGCTGGGACAGGAAGGTAGGCTGGTGCTCGGCCAGTGCTGGTGCCCAGGACAGTCCCCTGTGCTGTGCTCACAAACGTCACCTGGGCCATCTGCTTCTCCCCAGGTGGCACAGCCAGGAGTCAGCGTGCTTGCAAGAGGGCAGCAACAGAATACGATCTGTGCCCTGTATCAGGACACGTCACCTGCAGGTGAAGAGGCAGGTTGCTCAGCTGGAGGAGACTGGGTCTGAAGGAGAGCCACTCCTCTGCCTGGTCTGGGCAGATGCTTTCCTGGGATGACTTGAGAGCAGTTTCTGGATTCCTACGTAGATTTTCCGTTGGGTGTGGATGTACAAAAAGGCGTGATACAAAGCATATTAATATTACTGATAGCAGTGCTTGGATCTCATACAGCAAAAACTGACAATCCATGACTGAAATGATAGAAATGTGACAATTTTTAACAGTACAAAAATAAAATAATATACACTTACGGGCTGATAACAAGAATGTCTTATGTAAGCTGAGAGCTTCTTAGAGGGGTTTGGGGTAGAGAAGAGTTAGAGTATCTTAGTTAATTAAAGAAATTACTGTACCCTGCCAACATACTGGAGTTCTGAAAAAACAAATGCAGTCCTAGGTTGAGGCAATCTGTCCCTTCAGGAGAAGGTGGTACACGTGGCCTTGTCTGAGGCCTTAGTGAATTCTTTGCACACTACCAGACATCCACCTGACTGGCATACAGGTACAGAGAAAAGCTTCAGGGATGATGGGAGCAAAGGAGAATCTATTGTATACGTGGGGACTAGAAGTGTGTGGCTTGTTTAATCTAGCAAAACAAAGGCTGAGAGGAGATATGAATGCTCTGTATAAATGCATCAGAGGAGTAAACACCAGGGATGGAGAAGAGCAATTTAAACTAAAAGACAACATTGGCACAAGAGAAGATGGGTATAAATGGCCCATGAATAAATCCAGGCTGCAAATTAGGTTTCTAAGCAGAAGACCAGTCAGATTATAGATATCCAAGTAAGAGTACTAGGGTAAATAACCAAACTATTTTTTAAGATGGAATTTGGTTAGTTATATGAGAATTAAATAATGTGCTTACCTGTGGTAAGCTGTGGCACCTCCACTGTTTCACTTGTCAGTGGAGGACTAAATATGATTATCCTGTGCTTTTATATTTGTATACGGTGGAAAATCCAGCTGGAAAAAGCAGTCTCCACATTTGATGTATCCACAGTCAGAGACATACATGTAGCTTGTGTGCTTCACAGTAATTTCTGCCACTTAATTCTTCATAAAGAAATCCTAAAGATTTTAGGATCTGCCACCTAGTTCTTCCTAAAAGAAATCCTAAGGAAATAACCAGCCTCGCAAAATGATGAACTTAAAGAAAAACTTGTGTTTACCTGTCAAGTATGATAGGGTCCTAATTTATGAGAGCAGGCTGTTTTCTGAAAGCATAGGGCTGCTTAAAAGTTTGGAAATGCTTCGATGCGGGCGTTAACAGCTCTAACATCAAGACTAAAATTGTTATGTGTGCACAGTGAAAATTTCCCAGCCAGCCTTAACTGCTGCTGATGTTTCACCACCCAAAGCCAGTGACAAGCCTGTTCTCAAGCAACATATATCTTCACCGCATCAGTGACTCTGGAAATTGAGAAGTGATCTGTGTGTGGTCTACCTTTCTCTTGTTTTATAGACAGATTTTTTCTGTACTTTACTGTAGCATTTAAACCGAAGTCTGTGTGTTTCAAAGCAGCAAACTACTTTAAAATTAGTTTGCAGTGAAGAAAATTCTGTTGTTCACTAGAAGAAGCCATATCATGAACTCCATTGACCAGGATAAAATATGTAAGGTTTTGGTACATGCCATACATTTCAGTAGGTAACAGAAGTAGGGATTGAGGTGATGTTTATGCCAAGAAAAGATTTTTGTCTATACAAACAACATTCATATTTAAGATTTTAACAGCTGCAGACAGGTGATGCTTTACATTTCTTTTCTAAACCTCCTTGCTAAGAAGTCCTTATCCCAGCATTGTAGGCTAGGAATGAAGAGAGAAGGTTGGAAGGAGGTGGAACAGAGTCAAATTTCTTTGAAGCCTTTCAAAACTTCCTATTACTTGGCTTTCTAGTGTGTAGGGCAGTTGGGGGTTAAGTGACTGAGCTGTGAATTTGCAGCCTTTTGCTGGCTGGATTTGCGAAACTGAAGGATTTTTGCTTTGATTAACAGGATAATTAGAGCTGTATCGTAAGCATAAGCTTCACTGAGCTTTGCAAGTACTCATTTCTTACTTTGACCTCAGAGCCTCACCACCATCCTTAACGCTGTGCAGAGCAGACCCAGGGTGTCTATTTAAAGACCTCCCGTACGCTTAGCCAGGGCCTCTTGCCTGCCCTGCGTCAGGCTCCCCGTTGGCAGTGGTGCAATTGCATAGCTCCTGTTGTTTTTTTCCAGGTTGCCGTCAGTCAGCTTAAAAAATTCACACTGAGGTCATTAATGCAGTGAAGTCTTGTGAGTCGTGAGGGCCTGGGTCAGGAAGTCGCGAGCCCGGTGCCACCAGGGACAGAGGAGAGGAAACTGGCTGCATGACAATGGGGGGCTGCGGGGATGCCGCTCCCCCTTGCTGACCTGATGCCCGTCCCTTATCTTTGTCCTCCCATTCGCTTTGCTCCTCCATTCACAGTGGAAATCGGTCCCACCAAGCAAGTCTAACTTGCAATAAACTCTTCATAGCGAAGCTGCTGACTTCTGAGAAAAACTGAAATCCTCATCAATCATTTTGCCTATACAGTATCTCTCGGTAGGCAAATTTTCTGCTGGCAGCATCTGCTGTCGCTCTTGAATCTTTTTGCAAAGTGCCCATTTGCTAGCCCCAACCTATACACTAAACTTGAGAGAATTCAGTCTTGCATCAAACACCCATGCTGTTCTGAGTTTCCAAACCGAGTGAATTACACACTTCATAGATAACATACTGATCAGCTGTGCTCCTTGAGCAGAGAAGGTGTGGGGCAGGAGGTTTTACTTTGCTAGCTAAGCAGGCTCAGACATTATCTGGGGAATTTCCCAGAAAACTAAGCAGGTGACACAACAACAGCTTGTTTAGCCTAAATCAACATTAACTGAACTCTGATTCTGCTTTTGCAGGTTCTGCATTATAATTAAACATGACATTGAGATGCTGACCGTACGTGATCCTGAAAGTTTGTAACCTGTATTGAGATGTTAAAATAGTGGACACCACCTGAAGTCTGTCAGGATATGTGACATTTGTTTTTGTGGTTACTGCTGTCCTGACCTTTCAGAGAGAAAGGAGTATCTTGAAATCTTTTGGTGTTTTCTGAGAGATCGGGTTCAGTCTTTCTAGCCAAATTTTAGTATTTCCAGACCTAACCACAGCTTTTCTGTCTCCTGTTTATGGATGGAAAATTTGGTGTTCCAGAATCTATCATCTTAGTAAAAGTTAATTCCCAGATGAGCTTCATTTTCCGCGGGGACCCTTGCTGGGTTGCGGGGCAGGGGAGGCAGGTGAAGGTAGAAGTGAGTGGCCTCCAGCGCTGCTTGTGTCTACACAGCAGTTCAGTTGCTTTCCTGGCAATCGAGACCAGCTGGGCTGAATACCTAGAAGTGCTCCTCCGAACACGCCAGCTCTGTCTCGGTGCACTGGCTCCTGGGAAGCTCTGGTATGTGAAATCCAACCGTCATCAGGGCTTGCCATAAGAATAAATTTGCAAGCAGATCGTTTTTGGCTCTTGGTGTAGCAGTCTCTGAAAAGAGCCCTTCTTTCAGTCTTTCCTCCACCTCCCTTTCGGAGACATGACCAATGTTTTCCACAAATGGAGAAGTTTACAGTTCCCCACACGTCACGGTTCCTGCCAGAAATTTTGTTTTAGTTGCCACAGCAACAACTTAACGAATTTTTAAAGCCCCTGCCACTGGCCGTGCCTCTGCCCTGTTTGTTCTTCCTGTGCATTTCCCCAGCACCACACAAGGCTGCAGAGGCAGTGACTGAGAGCTCTAATAACCCCGGTAATGGATCCAATTATGGCCGTTAGTGCTTCTGTTGAGAATACATGAATAAGTAAATTTGTGCATAAGGATGAAAGAGTGTGTTTTTAAAGCTGCCGGAGCAGTCTCTGGGAATGGTGGCCACATTGCTATTGCCAAGCCCTGGTGCAGGACAGCAGCTGAGGACTCAGCAGCCACTCAGCTCCTGTCCGGAGCATGCAGCCCCCGGGCTCCCCAGGATTTGTTATGTGGTCATTAGCTGCTGGCTGTTGACTTCCAGGCATGGCCTCCCACCAAGCATTCATTTGTACTTGTTGCAATTACCCTTCAGGTACCTCTGTGGGGCAGCTGGGTGCTGGGGGGGCCTCTCTGTTGATGGCAGCCACACACAATAAATAGTGGTCCACTTTCATTAGCAAATGTCACCATGTTCACATGGTTATGAGGGTTATGGCGGGGAACGGACTGGGCAGGACAGAAAAAGCACTAGCAGATTTTTGCAGGAAATGTTCTACTCTTTGAGTGCTATTCCATCAATGCAGGATGACCTTTGCATCCTCTTCACACTGCCAGAAAATCTGTTGCTTCCTCTAACTCTTACTGTGTCTTCCTTTGCTATCTACTGGTAGCACAGAGACATCCATCCTCACCCTTACTGCAGGTGGCTGCCCTGCCCTCACCCATGGCGACACACCTTTTGGTCTCTTGTCATCCAGCAGTTGGTCAGATGGGGAAAGGTGCCTCCTCTCTTCTTCTCGATGATTTCCTTCCTTGTCTGCCTTTTCCTAGTTGATGCACAGGGTGTTAGGAAAGTAAACATCTTTTGGGCCATATATGGCAGATTTTGTGGAGAGGGTCCTGAATGATAGCTGTCCCAGTGCTGGTTCCTCAGATATCAGCAGGGAGCTGGAGAGGCACCTAACTGGGCAGGAGAGGTTGGCTGCAGAAGACCTGCCAACAGGCAGTGCCCTGTTCCTTCCCCCGTTCCACGTATATCCATGTGGCAGGAGGAGATGGTCACACCACAAGATGCATTTCCCTGAGCGCAGGTCTTGCAGAGCTTGCTGTTGAAAATGATGAGTGCCAGCTGAAAGGTGAGGGGACGGAGGAGAGAGAAATGATCCTGTCAGTAAATTTTGTCATCTTTTTCAGCTCATAGAGAACAAATACCAACACTAAGTAGGGCTGTTTGGCAGTCAAATCATCATTAATTGACTGTTTATATAGCTGCCACAGAAGAGAGGGCTGTAGGAGGAGGTAAAGTGGTGGGCAGTGAGCTCATTGCATCCGAAGTCATTTGTAGGCACCAACTCCTAACGATGTGGATAAGCAACCAGGCATCCTTACACTCGTTCTAGCCAATGTTTCCCTCCCTGTGTCATTGTCTGTTCATCTCAGGGCTCCACAGTTGTACAGCTGCACTGCCTGGGTTTATTTTTCTGTTGCTCTCAGACTGAGTCTGACACAGGTTGTGTCAGACCGGCTGCCAAAGACTATGGTGTTAATTCGACAAAATCAGACTTCCATGCTTTAGGGAGTAAGGGTTGGTGAATCTCAAGAATATTATGTCCCGTAGGATACCTAGTGGCCCTTGTGAGCCTGTGAGAGCCAGGCTGATGGTCTCTCATTAGCATACAGAGGATAAGAAAGAGCTGCGAAATGGAAGTAACATTAGCTTTTTCTGAATTAAACTACTACTTTTGGGTGAGTTGTTGGAGGGCTGCTTTACAAATCAGTCTGTGAGGACTAGGCTGGAAAAAGCTGAGAATGTCTGTTACTGGACATAGATGTCGTCCCCTTGAAACCTGAGATTTCTGCACACCGGGCTCTAGTTCTCTACAGCTTTTCCTTCTGAGGTGAAGTCTCATTTTCCTGCCCCACAGGGGTTTGCAGTATTGGCTTGCTCTTATTAACTGCTGGGAATCTGAAATACTAGGATAGGAATTACAGTTCGGTAGAGGTCCCTGAAAGCAGTTTCCAGAGGTTGAGTCTGTTTTATATATAGATCTGTACACATGATCCAGGTCCCAAGAAAAGTTTGAAGTATTCTGCAAAATAAAATGTTCTCTGCCATGTCCCAGACATCAGGGGGGGCTGAGAAGGAAGCTGAAGGAAGGCTCATGTCCGCAAGGAAAAGCCAGTGATTCTTTCCCCCCTCACCTGGCCTCACCTAGCCGTGCCACAGGAGAGCCCATTTCTGTTATGAATCATTAATCTGAGTTTCTAATAGCAGTGAAAGACTCTGAACTTGGTCGACAGAGAAGTTAACAACCAGTTTGCTAGAGTCCTAGCGGTTGATCACTTAGCCTTGGTTATTAACTGCAGGCAAGGACCAGTTTCTGGGAGATAATTGGGGTCATAAACAATAGCTGCATAATGGAGACGGTGCCCTAGGAAGGGGACTAAACATATTCAGCTGCAAAAAACTTATTGCCTTTGGCTGGCATCCAGGTGCTGCCATCAGCCAGCTAGTTCAGACAGCCAAGTCGTTGCTGAAGGGGAAGAGAGGCCTTTAGTGCTCAACAGACAGCGTCTATCTGTGCGACCCTAGCTGGCAAGGTGCTTGAATGTGGCCGCAGGAGGCTTGATAAAAGCTCATTAAGCAGAAATCTGGAAGGTGCAGGTTGGAGGCCATTCGGAACGGTGAGCTCTGCAGCCTGGGCTAGGGTTGTGGTGTCAGCTGGGTTTTCCAAGCTGAAGGCATTTGAGGGTTGAAGTAGCCCCACGAGGTTGTTCTGGCTGAGTGGTGAACAGGACTGCACATGTCCTGCTGCAGGAGCTTTTGCTTGAGCAGATGTGTGCTTGTGCACAGCAGGCATGAAATGTGTGTGCAGGGTCTCCTAGGCTATTTGGGCTCTGCTGTAGTATTATCGGAGAATTAAGATTTCTCTGCCTGGAATTCCTTAATACAGAGTTGTTTTGTTGCTAAGAAAAAAAGAAAAAAGTCCAGAAAGGCATGATTAAGATCTAAAAGGGTACTTAAATAGAAAGGTTTTTTTTTTTTCACTTTCTAAAATAAAACCCAGTTTCTGACTAGTGAGCCCATTAAGAATCCCTGCTGGGGACACAATGTACACAGGGGTTCTCCAAGCCATGATAAGATGTTTTCTTTCAGTGGAGGGCCTGTTGGGACTGGAAGATAACTTGATGGGATTTCTGATGCGACATCAGCCTCTGATTAAATTCATGTCACTCCAGTTGTTCCCTGTATGCATCTGATTGGAAACAAAGGGAGGAAAATAAAGGTGCAAATGAGTTTCTGTAATGATTGCTCTAGCCAAGCTAGAGTGTGGCATGTTGGGGTCTGGAGTTTCTGAAGGTTTTATCCTGTGTCGAGAATGAGGGTAGCACGTGGCTGCACATGGACCACAAGCTGAGCTGGGCACCCTGGTGTGAAAGCTGGGAAGGTACCTGATCAGATCCCGCAGCTCTGTACCATGGTACTTGAAAGCATCCTTGGATACTCCCTCATTTTTAAAGGAATCAACTGTCCTGCCCTGTTGCTTCCCATGTGTGCAGAACTGCAGAAGAAAATTTAACAGGAATCTGTGGAGAAAGAGTAACACTGTACTTCATTTCCCGATAGCAAAAACACGACCAGATTGCTAGGCTGGGCTGCATTATAGAATCAAGACAGTAAACGTTGTCTTAACATGGGGACCTGAAAGGCTGCTGTAGGTGTGCAGCTGAATTTTTCCGCCGAGCCCTTTGCTCTGACAGAAATACCAGCCTTTGTCTCGGCTTTGATTCAAAGCAGGTAGGTGCTGAAGAAGGGCAGTGATCCCAGAAGGGTCTCAGGTTCTCCAGGCATTCAGCTTCCCCAGCACATCACTGTTCTGGTCAGGCATATGAGAGGATTTTCAGCAGCTGGTAAATTGAATGAGAGCAAAAATGTTAGGAGTGTTTCTCATACTGGTCTCTGGGCATGAAGTCCCTGCTGGGAACTGGGTTCGTAGGCTGTGAAGGGACATCTTTGAGTTAAGGAAGGTCCTGCTGAAGCTGGTGGGAGGTTGTTTGACTTCCTTCCTCCCCGTGCCGCAGAGATGCACTGAGGACTAGAAACGCCTCAGAAGCAGCAGGCACAGAGCAGTGGAGGGAATCAGGCCCTCAGCCTGCACGGGTTACGCTTCTGCTAGTTTGTGGTCCAGATATTGTCCAACCGTACGTAGCACTGATCTCAAGGGGAGGCTGAGATATCCCAGCATCTCTGAGAGCATCAAAGAATAATTCCAACTTACTGCAGCCCACACTGCAGCACCAGGCAGAGCCCATCAGTACCCACTGGGAGGCCGAGCGTGTGCTGGGGCCCTGCTGTGCCTTATTGAGATCTGCCCTGAAAAGCACAAGAACATGAATATGGAAGAAGGCAAAGGGAGCTGGCTTCACGTTCCTGAGCAGCAGCTCTTTGTCTGCGCGGCACAAAGGAGGCGGTTTGATGTCTCCTTGGACAGTGTTAGTGCTACCTTTAATTTATGCATTCGGGGCTGAGATTTTCAGGTGACAGGCTCGCTAGGAGCACAACAGTGGGAGGACTGGTTGTCACATTTAGCAGTGACAGAGGCGAGGGGACACGCGAGAGGTCTGGACGTAGTGCTGGGGTGTGATTTTTGCACTGGAATAGATCTAATCATCTGACACACGGCTTGGTCCTGTCCTTCCCCATTCATCCTGGCTGTTCATCTGTTTGCTCCCAGGGGCAGTATACCTGCCCACTCACGAATGCAGCGCTCTCCCCTTGACAGCTGAGATGGGGAACAAGTTTTTGGGACGATGCCATCGAACTCCTACCACCAGCAGAATAACAAAGGCCCCTTCCTGCCCGTTGCTGGCATGCTGAAGCATGAGCAGACAAACACATCTGTGCCTCCCTGGTGGATCCCCAGCTCAGCTGTTTCTGCAGCAAACAGTTTCTAGCTTAACTGTCTTGTTATCCTTTGGATGGACAGAAAAACTCCTGGATAGCCACTGGGATGAATGGGTCATTTTTCTGAGTCGAAAATCTTCGCTCAGACCTTAGGTCGGTTAAAATCTGTGGCTTTGCTTTTTGAGCCTCCATCCATTTTTTCTTCAGTTCCTCCATGTGCCTTGAGGGGGGAGGTAGGGAACACATAATCAAAATAAATGGGCGGTTTCTGGCTTTCTCACTGGTGCCAGCCATCCTGCTGGAAAGCATCAACATCCATTGCTCTGCTGCTCCAGGAGTGGCAAGAGGAAATGCCC
Source organism: Anseranas semipalmata (assembly GCA_013399115.1). Classification (NCBI taxonomy): domain Eukaryota; kingdom Metazoa; phylum Chordata; class Aves; order Anseriformes; family Anseranatidae; genus Anseranas; species Anseranas semipalmata. The sequence continues at coordinate 249,224 of VXAA01004497.1, forward strand.
GAACCTGGGTCCTCCCCTGTTAGCAAGGCAGGATCTGTTCGTAAATTTTCTGGGAGTATTTTTGGACAAATTCCTGGTTATCTCAGCTGCAAAGAGTTTGAGTGACAATCATGTGTTCCCATAAGGCAGACAGATTAAGTCTTTAATAATAAGGTGGCAGAGTATGCAAAATATACACAGCAGTTGATGGATGAGCAGAGCAGACTTTTGATGTCTGGTTTTGCCAGCTCAGAGCACCTTCGAAGCTGCTGGTTAGATGTGGCTGTCTTTCACTTCCATGCCCCTTCCCAAAGTGCTGCTGGGATCAAACTCAGGCGCCTTTTGATAGATTGTGAGTTAGCAACGTTGTCATGGGAAGGACTTCTGGCCTCATTGGACAGGGCAGGCTTAGCTGAGTCTGCCTTTGTGTAAAATCCACTGGGTTGCACTAGAGCATGGAAGAAAAGTCATTTCTTACATAAGCTTGGATTATATTATTTACTCTCCATTGTTTGTAAGGGCCTCACAGAACCATGAAAATGACCTTTATTTCTCAGCGGATTTTGTCCTTTTTCGTTTAACAAATATTGATTATTTTTTTTCTCCCTTGTCTTCATCAGAGCTGAATTAACAAGGCTGTTTAACAAGAGCCTCTGATTCATTTGGGGTCTTTTTGTGCCAGGTGCTATCACAAGCAGCTGAAAGCAGCTCAGCAATGAATGTGCAACCACTGTTACAGAACTGACAGAGTAGGCGATGTGTCCTGACAAAAGCTGAGCTAGCATGGGTCAAAGAGCAGGCTTAAAAAGATGGTCTCTTCAGCCTAGGCACAAGTACTAGGACGGGTTGTTTTTAAGGAAGTAATGTTTTGTGTGTGAAAGCTCTCCTCCCCAAACCATTAAAGCCTGAGGCCACTGGAAATCATCAATTCCACTGGACTATTCCAGTTCCACCCCCAGATCCCTAAATGAGATCAAGAGCCCGCTGTGCTAGGCCATATTCACAGCAAGAGGTAATTCCTGTCCTTATGATCCAAAATCACAGTGTCACGGTGATGAGACTCCAACAGGACAATGAGTAGCAGGAGCCATTGGTACAGCTTTATATGCTTTCTTGCCAGGCTTTTAAGCAAGCCTCTTGATTGAATCAAGAGCTCATAGGTGGAGCAGAATAGAAATTGAAAGTAGGTATAAACTGAAGGGACATAAAGTTCAAACAAACTAAGCCTGATGGCCACTTCTGGTGCTTTTAACACGGTGGAGAGGGAAAGCGAAGCCCAGCTGCTATCTGTCCCTTGCTGTCTGTGCTTGCCATAATGCACCATGGTGGTTTCTCGTGCAGGACCTGGAGGTTTGCATGGGTGGGGAGAAAGCAGCTGCCAGACAGAGTTGGGCAAGTTGAAATCTCATGCCTTTCAGGATCATCTCTCTGCACTGTCAGTGGCCTTGAGACATCCTATAGATTTTTTAGTGATTTGTCTGACCAGTAGCAAAAGCCTGACCTGAATATATTCCACAGTGAGAAAAATGGATGTCACGATGGAGCTGGAAATGGTATGTCCAGATTCCTTTCTTGATGTATGGGCAATGCCACTTGCGGCTTTGCTCTAGGGCTCTCCTGTGGGCTCATCTTCCTTACAACCTGTGCCCTGTGGTGGGAGATGACATTTGTTTCAGATGAGACAAGGGCCTCATTAAGCCAGCTGTTGTACAAGCTGATAAAAATGGAGAGTCCTCATCTTCAAGCACTTATGATCTATGTCAGAAGACGGCAGCCTTTTGAGGACTTTGTCCCAATATGCGCTTTTTTCTCTCTCAGATTAGAGGTTAAGTGCACCAGTGGGAGCTGGGAGCTGTCTCTAAGAAGCACCGTGAGACCCCTCAATTAGTGCTCATCAGTTTTCTCTCTGCAGAGGGCAGGCTCCTGCCTTCCCCAGTGTTCTGGGCTCGGCAGAGGTGGGACTGGCTCCTGCCTCCTGGCTGCCAGGCAGGGTCCCCAGCAGCTCCGTGGGCAGTCACACTGCCCCTGCTGAAACGGGCCATATGGAGGAGGAGGAGGGGAAGCAGAGGGGAGGAAGCCGTTACCCAGCAGGTCAGTGATTATGCTGAGAGCAGAACCGGGTCTCCAGGCTCCTACCTGATCCATGTCCTTTCTAGCGGACAGTGCTGCTTCTCCTCATGTGTTTTTCTAGAGCAGATGGAGCGTTACCTCTGGGCTGTGGGCCATCCTGGTCTTCAGCATCATTAGAGACCACGTCTTGTCTATGCTACCAGCAAGCTGAAGTCTTGTAAATCTAGAGGGGAAATAAGGAATTAAAAAGCAAAAAGGTCCCAGGGAATCCTGGTTGAAAGGGGACTCTGACAGCTCCTTACAGAGCATTGCAGCTGCATAGCAGATATTTTTCTGGATCAAGAGAGCAGCTGTCTTCTGCAGAAGAGCACAGCAAAGGGACTGCTAATCTTTTTCAAGAATAAGAAAGAGACCCCTCTCACAGCACATCTTGACTCTGGTATTGAAAGCACTTGCAAAGTGAGAGAGCAAGTTTGTATTCCTCTTCCGATTAATATCTATTCCTACAAAGTGAAACAGAAAGAGAGGAAATGGCATTCAGCTGCTGCTTGAGCCATTGAGCAGGTGTGCGTGAGGCTGGGGAGTGTCCTTGGGCTGACTCAAGGCTGGTTTAGTGCTTCAGCCGCTGGGTTATTAGCTGCTCTGAGGCTAAGCTCCCTGAATTCTTTTTTCACCGGAAGTTTCAACAATACCACCTTGTCTTTACAAATAATTTCTGTTTCAGTGACATGATGTTTCCCAACAAAAGACGAGCTAGTCAGAAAATTCCCAACCAACTCAAAGCACGGTACAGAGCCTCACACTTCCAGAGTCAGAGCTTAGACTGCTTCTCCCCGAAGGCTCAGCTGAGGAAAACAAACCACTCTATATCACTGTTCATTTACCCTCCTGAACCCTGTCTGTCAGTGCTTCAAGGTAGATGTTTCAGCAGTTAATAATGCTGCTGGGGCATGTGCAAGGAACAATTAAAGCTCATTGTGCCAGTGAAGAGCCCTGGGGTGAGATGGGGTTTGGAGACAGCTGCCCCCGTTTTGCTGTGTGCAGCAGGATCCCAAGCGATCCTGTAGCAGAGAGAGGCAAATATGTCTTGCTGATTGCAGACTCTGGGAATCAACGTTCAAAACTCAAGGGGTAAACTCAATGTGGCATTTCTAGGCTTTTTGCTGGTGGCAACCATCTCGGTTTGTAGTGGTCGATGCCTGGGCCGAGCAGGGCTGGGGAGAGCACAGCTGCTGAGCCTGTGAAGCCATTTCCAACCAGCTGCAGCATGGGATTGGTAGCAGGAATGAAACACAAGTGTGTGAACACTTTGTAGTGCTCCCTTTAACACCTTGCCTTTGATGCTGCAAGATCTAGATCTTTCATCCTAAAATGCCAGAAAGTACAGGAAAGTACAGTTCCTTCATCTCAGGCATTAATGCTCACTACGACTGTGCCTCACAAGGGTCAGCTCAGACTTCTCCAGCTGCATGCAGGAGCCTTGAAAGAAGGTAGCATTGGCCCTTCCCTGGAGAAGGGTCCTCCTTGGAGGTATACAGCAAGATTTATTCATGCCCAGCAGTCAGAGTGGTCTTTGCCTGCTTCAGCTGCTTGTGCTGGAAAAGAAGTGTGTCTCCCAAACTGAAAATCGTAGCTACAACGTGTGGAGCTCCACAACAAGCTGGTGTGCACGGGGAAGGGGCAAGCTTTTCTCTTGCCTTTGTGACTTGTCTGTATACTGGAAACCTCTCCAGAGATAAATTGGAAGTTGTCGTTGGCATCTCTACTGAGAATGTCAACAGGAATCTGTCAGCGCCAGTCATGATGATACAAATACAGTTTCCCCATTTAAAGCACTGCGCCAACTGTACCTAATTAACCTTCATGACAGCACAGCAATACAAGGAAATAGGGATCATTAACTTCAGCATCGTTTTACAGAAGGGGAAGAGAAGCAGCAGTGCAAGCCCCACGCGTTTCAAATTGAGGTAGGCTCAGAAAATCGTCAAGGTTAAAAATAACAATAATCCATTTGGGATTCTCAGAGCTTTAAGAGTGCACTTGAATCAAACTTCCAGGTTTTTCTCCAAGAAACATCAGGTCTGGAAACTTCTCTCCCGTACACGCTTTTCTGTGACTCAACAACCAAGGCTTTTAGAAAATCACGCATTCTCAGTCACAGTGGTGCAGAGGCATTAAAGGAGAGAGTGATTTGCTCAGTTGCTTAAAAATCAGTGGCAAAGCTGAGACTAGGCTGGGTGAGTCACTGACCCTCCACCCCTTGCTTGTTCCTCCAGACCAAACATTTCTCTAGGTGGGGGAACCCGCCTCAATCCACCAGCTACCATCACAGTGGTCATTTAAATAGCTGCCAGAGGCCAAATTCAGGCTTGAACTAGCAACCTCACCCCTTCTTCTCACCTCTGCAGGGGACAGGGAGATGCCATTTACTGTTTACATTTTGATCTTTGAGCCAGCCCAGCTCCTTTGCCTGGGGCTCAGCTGGGACAGAAGCGTCCTAGGGTCGCAAAGCCGTATGTGCTGCTCCCTGCCCCTGCTTTCCTGATTTGGGGCTGTTTTTATAAGTTAGTAAGAAAGAGCAACTTGTACTAATCCTTTTTAAAGTAAAAGAGTTCTCCTTGCCTGTCGCATCACCTGCTAGCCGGGGCTGAGGGGAAGAATAAGGCCCGCTCCCTTATCCTGGCACCAGCACAGGCTATAGTTTTGTCTCACCAAATAAATACAATGCAAAGCCCTGAGCAGTCGCCATGGCAGCTTTGAAAATTGTATCTGTTACTACTGACAAACCGATCTCAGTTGTGCCCTGAGTCATAGATGCTATCAGGATCCGAGAGAAAGCACGGTTTTGTCTGGAGCCCCGGCCGGCAGGATCCCTGCTCCGTGCAGAAACCCGTGGGGACTGTGGAAGGCTGTGGCCGAGGAGGAGAGTGTTGTGCGGGGTGCCGACCTCGGCACAGAGAGTCAGCGTTTGTACAGCAGTGCGCTTTATTCGTCTCTTTTTCTCCTTCTTCCTCTGTTCTGAGTTGACATGGGGTGAAGCGAAGCTGAAGGGACCCATGAAAAGGCCAGGTCATTGATGGAAAAGAAAAAGGGCTTGACAGATGGTGAAGAGCTTTTATGAGCAGCATGGGCTGCAGTGGGCTCCAGGGAACAGAATTGTTCCTGTGCTCTGGCTGTGTGTCTGTCTCTCTGATTATTTTGTGTATTTCATCTCTGCTGTCTGTCTCACCCTTAATCTGGGCTCCTCTGTGCCAACAAAATGCTTAGCTCACTCCATTGTCTGAGAGACTAATTTGCACTGTAAATCCGATGCTTATCTTACATGACAGCTTACTATGGGGTTTATTGCAGTCCTGAAGACAAACTAACCAGGGATGGCTAGAGAGCTTTTGACACATCCTCTGGAGTATAGAACAAATACAACCCGTTTCAGCTTGCTGCCAGGTTAGGACGTGTCCCCTTGTGGTTGGGGTCACAAGGGATTTCTCTTTTCTTTTCAAATATATTCAAATCTGAGATTTTTTTTTTCTTTTGGTGGTGCAGCTTCTGTTCTGTGTTAGAGCCCTGGGGATGCTCCTGGAACAGCCTCCCACCCTGCTAGGGCCAGGTTCTCCATCCCTCCTCCCTGCTACTTGTGGAGTTTAAGGACCACAAGAGGGCTGCAGACCAGGTACAGGCAGCATGCAAGCACTGATGCTCCAGGATGCTGCAGCTTTGTTGACTCTGCCTAGCTTAATCAGAAAGAACCTTTGTCCTTGTCTTTTTTCATTAATATTTCCTGACACTTTCTCCAATATGTTTTAGCTCTTTGCTCACAGAGTAACATCCCTCCTCAATCTCGTCTGCAGTTGCCTCCTCCCGTCTGGTCCCTGGGCTATCCACCTGCAGGCAAACACAGCATCTAAGCAATTTTTGCAGTGGTGTTGGTTGGATAGCTGAGCAGCTCCCGTGGCCCCAGAAGTGTGGGCAGAGGCCTAACCCCCCTCCTACAGAGGGGTTCCAGGTAGCCTCCGACACAGGTTTACCTGGGGAGAGCTAGGGAGATTCTTGCTGCATTGATACAGCTCTTGGTTCTGCAGCTGAGCACGCTATTTAATGCCCAGAGCTTCTGCATTGCAGTCCTCTGAGGGACACAAAGGATCCAGCTTTCCTGGACAGGGCAGTGGGAACACAAGGCCCACGTGATTCCATCCCACTAAGGATGGCATTCATGTGGAGAACCAGTCTGATTTTCCAGGGCTTCACTGAGTAGAGTCCTGCTTTAAAGTCTGATGGACTTCTGGGTGCCCTCTGTCTTCCTGCCCTTGGTGTGAAGATAAAACACAAAAATTGCTTGATGGGCTAAGCTGTGTGCAACGGCTGGGGGACTGGCAACTGAACTGGAAATGGCACTGGAAGTAGCAATGAGGGAAAGGAAAAAAAAAACACTTGGAAGCTGCTGAGGAAAAGCCAAGCAATGTGTTGTATGCCAGGTAGAAAAGCAGCTGCTTAGGCTATACCAGGAAGCCTGTACTGGCCCCTCTCAAACTCCATTTTGCGGCTCAGATTATCAGACAAGTGTGTAATCTAAGGTTTATTCCAAGTCATCAGAGCTGGTGAACACCAGGCTGCTCACAGGCACTGTCCTGAGACCTACCCAAGGAAAAGGCTGCTGCACAGCCTAGGTGAACTCAGGGGAAAACCTATGACTCTGAGCAAAGACTCCAAAATCTGCACACAAAAATAACCAGAAAGGGAGCATCACAGCACCTAATTCAGGCTCATGCCTAATCTAAATCTTCCTCTGAAGAAGCCCCCTTCTCTTCCCTGACTAGAAATTGAGCCAAACAAATCAAATTTTCTAACTTAAACTCATATGTTAAGTGCCTGAAACTTAGCCATTTGAATCTGAAGACATCTTAAATCGTTTCCCCAGTGCCCTGGAGCACCCCCCTTTCCTGCAGATGACCCAATGCACTTGGGGAGTCCCTGGTGTGACTGGCTGGCCTCCAGTCCGCCCGAGTGCTCGTGGTACGGGCAGCAGCTCTGATCCTTTGGCAAGGTCGGGTTGTCCCTTCCTGTCTGCATCCAGCACCCCAGGCAGTGCTTCCAAGGAGAAAATCTGTGCCCTGCTGCTGCTGTTTTCTGTCAGGTTTCTGGTCGGTTTGTTTAAAAAAAAAGAAAAAAGGAAAAAAAAAAAAGGTTTGTTTTCCAGCAGCACTTGGAGACCCTACTGTGTTGTGTGTCATGCCGACAATGGGAAGATGGTCTCTGCTCCAACAAATTCACGGTATTGCTGGGTAGAAGTACGCTGAATAGCAGATGTGGTAAAAGCGCGGGGTGAGACAAGTTACTAACAGTAAAAGGAAGACGTTTGCTTAGACTGAATAGGTCTGACATCTCCATCAAGCAGGGCATGCAGCTTCCAGCCCTCCCAAGGCCTTTGCTTGCTAGCAAAGGAGATCCACTACCTGAATCAATATTGGCTCTAATCTGCGTGGAAATGAGTCAGTGGAGACATCAAAAGGGGGTTTCCAGGTAGAAATTTTCTGTTGCCTGGAATATTATTAACAACCAAAGAAAGAGGCTGGCAGTGAGCAGATAAACAAGGGGCTTTCTTCTCGAGGAGCAGAGAGCTTCAGAGAAAGGGGGTGGGGAGGACTTGAGGGCGTTGAAGAAGAAATGGGGTGCGCATTTAGCAGGGGGCTAAAGCCCTTCTGCTGCATTAGCATTGTGCAACCTCCCTTCTGAGTAGGTAGTGGGTTAGAAGGGATGCTGCTGCTCCAGGGCTCCTGTCTTCCCGGCTGGTGCTTGCTTTTTTTCTTGCCACAATTGCTTTGTTGTATTTTTGTAATTATTAGTAACTCATCTCATGTACAGAACTGACAGTGAATCAGGAGTCAGAGTCTTCAAAATATCGCGTCCCACAAAAAGAACAGCTCCTCCTTTGCTGCCCATGTGCAGCACTGTTAGCTGACGCAGAGCGAGAGGGTTGTGTGGGGGCCGACTGGAGAGCTGTCAGGTTTGAATCCCCCGAGGAGCAGTGCGGAGTCAACCCTTTCCCGAGAACTGGCGAGTTGTGAATGTTACGTCTGCAGGGTTGTGGGCAGGTGTGATGGCAGCTTGGGTGGGTATTTCGAGCTGGCCTTGATCCAGTTGGCACAGGTAAACCGGCAGTGACATAGCGTATCAACTTAAGCACAGTCTTAACACTATTAAATACATCGCTGAGATCTCTGGAGGGCTTGTACAACCTGAGGTGACGTCCGTGTCACTGTATCTTTACTGCAGTTTGCTATCTGTGCTAGCCCAATTACAGCTCTTGCAGATAGGCCTGTGTTGCGCCTCAGTCCCTCATCTGACATTAGCGCAGACCTACCTTGAAACAGATGCTTCTGAGGACCTGCAGGCCACGCAAACGTCAGCTGGTGCTGTCTGCAGCTCATGCCTCCTATGCTGGCAACAGTCTTTGTGATTTACTGGTATTAGTCAACACACAGGGGAGGGGAATTACATCTCTTGTTAGTGGAATTTGCTTTAAATTGCAGCACTGAGACTTGAGTTTGGGGATATAACCGAGCCACCTTCTTTCTTTCTCTGTTGTGTGGGCAATGCTGCTCCCACTCTCTACCCTGCCAAAGTCCTCTCCTGCCGTGCTGTAGGCCTGGGACTGCTCTGGTTCCTCCCTCAGGCACCAAGGGGCTGCACGGCACTGGCACGTGGGACCGTGTACTGTGGTGGAGAACCCTCCTGGCCTGGAGGAGCCGCCTGAGGAGGAGGTCCTCAGCCTGAACCTGCTGACTTTTCTCTTTCTCTCTCTCCCCGCAGATGCCAGCAAGGACCATCCGCAGCAGCAGGCAGGGGTGATCTGGAGAGTGACAGGCGGCCTGTTCAGTATCACCCGGGGAGCTGTGGGGGCCACGCTGGGAGGAGTTGCCTGGGTGGGCAGCAAGAGCCTGGAGCTCACCAAAACAGCTGTGACCAGCGTCCCCGCTGCTGGTGTTGGACTGGTGAAGGGCAGCGTCTCGGCAGTGACCGGTGGCGTCGGAGCCGTGGGCAGCGCAGTCGCCAGCAAAGTTCCTTTCACCGCAAAGAAGAAGGACAAAGCTGACTAGTCCCCATCGCAGCTCCCTTCCAAAAGATCAACCTGCCTGTACTCTCCCCCTACACAGCACCTCTTTGAGTTGGAACCAGCCGCTTCAGGGAGGGTAAAGCACCCGAGCAGACTCCGGCTGCAGCCTGCACAGCACCGCCTGCCTGGCTCAGAGCTCTCAGAGCCACTGTCAACGCCTTTCACTCCCATCACCTACTGGGAACCACCTCTGCTCCGAGGGCTTTAAAGGCACAATTGTCTCTGTCTTGCAGTTTCCTTCCTCCCTTCTTCCTCTGTCTAAGCACAGAGGGGTGGGAGAGGGTGTCAGGCTCCATCTGCCTGAAGGTGGAGGGAGAAGGAGGCAGGGGAAAGAATTATGCCTGGCTTGAAGGTTAGGTAGTTGAATCCAACTTCAGCAGGGAAGACGGCCTCTGAAGCACCCCTTCCCTCAGCTCTGGGAGGTGTGCTTAGGGGGGGGTCTGCTTTGGGGAGAGAACGGTAGAAGGAAGTCCCATTGACACAAAGGAGAGATACTGTGAAGAGGGGGAAGCCTCCCCCCTGCCCTGTACCTCTTACCTTTTCTTTGCAGGACCCATCCCACAAGCTGCTCCCAATCACTCGCTCCCTGGCTGAATTGTACCCTTCAGAGAAGGAACCCTCGAGCTCAACAGAGCAGCTCAGGGATGATGCCACACAGGAGTATCATATGTCCTGGGCCATCAACTTCAGCGCAGATTTTCTTGGGGAGAGGCAGGAGGATGAAACCTGCTGTATGTTCCTACTTGGGGAAAGAGCTGACGGTGGCATCTGCCAGGCCTCTGTGATATTACAGCACAGGTAGTGATGCTCCATTGGTGAGAGGGGAGAGGTGCCCTCACCACAGAGACACAAACCAGACCCTTGAAGTTCTTGCAGTATCCCCATCTGCAACAGGGGCATTTTGGCTCTAGGCCACACTCTCACTCCACAGACGTCACTGGTAACCACAAGCAAGCGTGTTCCCAAATGCCACCCAAGTTCTGCTCCAGGGAGGGAGAGGAGGTCGAGAGCCTTGCTCTCCCTGTGACTCAGCACCCCGGTAGCGGTGGCCTGGCTGGGAGCGGGATGCGCTGCTTCGGAGAGCACTTCCCCGAGGGGCTGAGCACGCTCCAGCAGCTGCAAGCATGCGCAGGCACCAGCAACTCCTCCACATGCTGCTCCTGGGGCTCCAGCCCGGCTCCTCTGAGCGACCGTGTTGCACTAAATAGCCCACCCAAACTCTCAGTGCCGCAGAAACCCAGACACCTGCATTCATCTGGGAGTCATAGCCATCCTCAGCCTGGCCTGTGACGCTCGAGGGGTTGCGTGACATCGTGCACACACACACACGCATGCACGCACGTGCACACACTCACACTCCAAGGTCCCCTGCAATTCTCGGGATGAGGAAAGCCACAGGTTCCAACATTAACTCTGCCTTTCCTGGCTTTGGCAGGTTATTAGCCTAGGTTGTTAGCTGTTGGATGCGTAGGCAAGTAAAGCAGTGTTTGTGCTGTATTTTATAGATATGCATATGTGTTAGCGTGTGTGTATATATCAGTCCACAGGCATGTTTTCAGCCAGGTAAGCAAAACTGTGCCACTGCCGCGGAGGAGTTTACATAATCATCTTTGGCACTTCCAGCATATAGGTTTTATATAGGGTCCTGGTCAAAATAATCATGTTTTAGAGGAAGTTTTCCCCTCTGTTGCCCAACAGCTTAGTTTACTGAAACCAAAGGAATGTGAAAAATCTCCTTTCTCCTGTCTATGCCGTTTGTTTACTTTCTGCCCTATCTTTGGACATTGAAGCCAACTTCCTTGATTTTCATTTCCTGTTCGAGGTCATTGGATTTCCTGGCTGCTCTGTTACGCATAGGACTCAAACATCAGGGAATATTTAAGTACAACCTCCCCCTCCCATTTTGGCTGATTGTTCTTGGGCTTGTGAAACAGTTTTGATTCTGACCTTTATTAAATCCACATTTGGGGCCTGAGTTCAGTTGCTGTGTCCCTGTGCTCGTCCTGCTGGTGTTAGTTTCTCTCCATGCCCCTTGCTGGGTAGTGTGGCTCTGCCGTTTGCAGTGGCAAGAGGTTGCTGATCTCCACAGTATGTTATTCTTGATAGCATGAGAGTGGTTTAACCTACATCTTTGTTTCTAAAGAGGAAACAGCGTTCAGTATGAGTATGCATTTCCTCTCTTTGTCTCTTTTGTTCTTGCGAAGGCCAAGTTGACCCAGATGTGTTGGTTCTGTCTCTGAAGGCAGCAGCTTCACAGAAAGATCAGGTCTTGATGTGTGCCTGCCTTTTGCTGGGATGCTCGTGGCAGCTAGCAAGGCCAGAAGAAAGCTTATCTGTCCTTCCTTTGTACCAAGTGCCCTGCGAAGCAGGAGGGCAGTTTGCGCTGCATGGATCTCTGCTCACTGCTCTCCCTCAGCACATCTCATTTCTTATTCCAGATCACAGACTGCTTCTGAATCCACCTCTAGCCCCAGAACTAAAAGCTGCTTGTGCATAACAAGCTGTGCTGTCAGCAGCCCTCTTAGAAAGATACAGTTTCTTACCAATCGGGACAGCAGACAGCCTTCTTCCTAACTGCCTCTCTGAGGCTTTAGGCAGGAGAAGACACCATGGAAGGGCTTTACTTCAACAGCCACCCCTGGGCAGGTGATGGGAAGCTCATCCTGCTCAGGCTAACCAGCATCCCACGCAGGCTGCTGCTGCCAGTTGTTCCCGGGGAGGGAATAGGTCCTTCCCAAGCTGTTGTCTGCAGGCATGGAAAATGTGATAAAAGTGCATTAAGGAAGGCCTAAGGGTTTCCCGTCTTTTCAGTTCTGCTCTTCAGTGCATCCTTGCAGTAAATGGAGTAAAGCTCCCCATTTGTCTGGAACTGCCATTTTCTTGAGGGATGGCCTGGAGAAGGGGAGGAGAGGTGTGAGGGGAGCTCCCAGCCTGAATACCTGTTCTTTGAGCCCAGCTAATGGAGAACTCATGGACCACAAATAGCAAAAAAGGAAAAACTAGCGGGCAGAGATAGAAGATCAAATCTACCCCAAAACCAGGGCCTCGTGCTGCTTAACGAGTATTCGGGAATACCTAAATAGCCAGGCTCAAAGGAAGGCCACTGGAAGGTGTGTCTCTGTTGGCACGCTAGGCCTGCTCGGTTGAGCCAGGTGACCGAGCCCCAGGCTGCTCTTCTGGGCACCGTCTGTGCCAGAGCAGAAGGAAAAACAGGGTTGGTGGCACCAGTCTAACCACAAAGATGCTTCCTGACAGCTTTGGTTGGGATCGGATGGGATGGGGAGGCGGCTGGTTGGTGACGGATAACCCCCCCTTTCCTCCTCCCCCGCTACAGAGCCTTCAGCCAGGCCACAAGTGCAGGCCTTCTCCCACAGCCCCTTCATGGCAGAGGGCTAAAAACTACATGTTGCATAGATCCCATTGATGGGGGGCTTGGTACAACAGGAAGGGGGCAGCAGGAAGGTGGATGGAGGGGTGAAGGGAGCTCGTGCAACGGAGATGGCCAGTGTTCTGGTGACAGGAGGAGGGGAGGGGAGAGGAAGAGTGAGGGAGCAAGAGAAGGAGGAGCATAGAGGGAATTTGTTTCTTAGGACAGGCTCTGAATCAGAGGATGAACGTGAGGGAGTTTGCCCTAGGGAAGAGCATAGAAGGGAAGTGGAAGAATACGGGTTTTGGGGTGTGGTGTCATTCCACTCCTGGATGGGGCCCTGCTTCCACAGCACTGGTGATTACTAGGTGTTTCCATTTAGCTAGGTCAGTATGCCCAACGGGTGGTCCAAGCGCCAGATCAGCCCCCTCCTTTACCTTCCACCTTCCCAGATCTCCCCCAGGCTTTTGCCATGATCTCCCCACCATGGGACTGGGTCGTGGTCCTACACGCGGCTCTGTGCCCCACCACGGCTGGGCATTCCCCATGCCCGGGGGGCATGCCCCGGCTGAGAGGAGAGCCCGCGGGCGCTTCCTTTCTTCCTTTTCCCTTTGCTTATCCCATTATTGTTTGCCTTCCTTTTTTCGCTCCCTCAGATTTTTGTCTTGTCCCTGGATAGAGCTCTCCAAAACCCTGCCTGAGACCTTTGTTAAACATCCACGCTCGTGTTGGCTGGGAGGGCAGAGAGGGTGACTGTTCCCGCAGCTCCCCTGGCTGGGAGAGGAGTGCATGTCTTCCACCCCTCTCTGTCTGCTTGTGTTTGTGTCTGGAAAATCTTACCCCACTTCTTTCCCTCTGGGTTCCCTTGTTGGCTCTTGTTCCTGTGGGTGGGTCATTCCTGTGTCTCTGTTGCGAAGTAATCCTGGTAAAAATAACAGCGTGAGTGTAAACGTGGAGATGGATGGAGAGAGCCGCGGGGCGGACGCCGGGGCCCGTCTCTGCTTCTCGAGGAGCCGCGGAGCCCTTTGCAAACCCGAGACCGTCGCTGCGGCCACGCAGTCCCGTGCATGGCGCTGGGCTCCAGAGGACACTTTGGTTCTTTATCATTTCATTGTCTGTAATTGGTTTCCTACTGAATTTGTTTGCTTGGGTTGTTTTGCAGTGTGTTTCTGGGAATATTCTGCATCTCTGTATTTTAATTACAGTAAAATTTGAGGATAAAAATCTTTGTTGTGCTGTTTCTTGTTTCCAGTGGGGGAAAACAAGCAGAGGAAGCGCAGTTGAACGAAGATGTTAGAGATTCCTTGGGAAATCAGATCTCTCCCCTAAGGGCTCTAAATGAGGCACCAAGCAGGGCTGAGGTTCAATCCCCGTTTAAACTAGGACACGGCTTTCAACCGTGATTCAAAAGCCATTTTGCTGCAAGCAGGTTTCCTGATTGGAATGGCAAGAGCAGTTTGGAGAAGATTTTTTTAACTCGATTTCTTGTTTTGGTTTACAGACCGGTGTGTGTGAGGACTTTTGGGCCAGGGGAAGGCTGAGCCCTGAGAGCGGGTTCTCAGCTGCCAAAGATGGGAAATTTTGCCTCTGCAGCTGTTGTTTCTCCACGCAGATTTGCACAGCCGCTTCTCCCAGCTGAGGAAGCGAGGAGAAACCTCCTTCCCCCTGCAGCAGCCTGCCGTTTCAGCAGGTCGAGGGGGTTTCATTGTCCTCCCCACAGCTGTGGGGGAGCCCCACGGAGCAGCCAAACACATGCATTTGCTTGCTGGCTGGCAGGCAGCACAGGCACTGGGATGGGCGCAGCCGGCTGCCCTGGCCACCTCACCCACTCCACGGCTGCTTGCCCACGGCAGAGCTGCCCCACGATCCTGGGAACACGCAGCCCTCGAGCAGGGATGACTGCAGTGCAACGGAGAAGTCACTGAGCTCTGGGACTGCTGAGGAGGGAGGAGAAAGTTGGCAGCCCTGCAGCCTGTGTCCCTTTTACTGGGATAAGGCTAGGAGCCAACTACTTGGCATTTGTTAAGTGCTGACAAAAGGATTAATTTAGTAGCTAATAATGGGGCAATCAAGACATTTATTTAGTTGATGCTTCGCTGGTGGTGGAGGAGGAAGGGGAAAATGCCTGATGTGGGTGGCTCTCCCAGGAGCTGCCCCCAGACCTGCCGTGGGGCAGTGGATGGGGCAATTGTCCATCCCAGAGCATGCTGTCCCCGGCTATGTGGCCTTGCAGACAGCACAGGTGGTTGAGGTGAGGCCATCAGATTCACCGCCCTGATCGCTTTTTCCCCACCTGTGCCCAGCTCAAGCAGGTTTGCCACATTAAGGTTGTTTGCAGCATGCCACTAACAAGCTGACCTTGTGTAGCAGCAGCACCTGCCCCTCCAGAGGGCTTTAAAGGGGGGTGGAAAATTGCCTGCAGTCACAGTTTTTCCCCTGCTGCACCCAGAGATGGGTGTATGCAGCACCCAGTCCCACCCTCTCTCAATAAGAGCTCAGGCTGGGAGCTGGCAGGCAGCAGACCTCAGAAGATGCCTTTGGAGAGGAAACCTGCCCAAGTAGGTGGGCTCCGGGTGGCTGAAATGCCCCTGTGCAGGGAGTGGGTCCAGTGCTACAGCCCCCCTTCCCCTGGGGACTGGCCCCACAGCTGGGCTGTGGGATGTGCCTCGAGGGCTGGCTATTGGGAGGACCCTGTCCCCACGGGGTCGGAGAAGTCGGTCAGCTGTCCCAGCGGGCATGGTGTGAGCAGACTGGCAGCACCTTGTGCCAGGCTCTGGGTGCTCTGCTGCTGTGCTGTGCTGCCGTGTGCCTGCACCCACCTTCCCCATCCAGCTGCTGGCTGCCCTGTTCAGCTCTAAGTGCGAGCAAGATGCCTGGCATGCAAAGTCCATGCTTCAGCTGGCAGCAGAGGCTAGGGAAGGAGATCTCCTGCATCTCCAACAGCATCTTTTTGTTTGCTTGGTCTTATTCTGCAAGTTTTATGGCCTGAACTTGAGCGCTTCACTCTGGTCCTCCAGGGCAGGGCACGCTATCGCTTGCGTCAACAGCATCGGAGGGAGCCTGAGACTGGCAGGAGCACGGAGGGGCAGGCTGATGGGGCTGGGCTCACCGTGCTGGGGCTGTGGGGGTCTGCTGCCAGGCGCCCCAGCAAGTCCCGTGCCCCTGCGCAGGCCAGCAAGCTCTCGTGTCTGGAAATAACCACAGGTTCTCACTTTTGGCTTAACTACTTGCATTTTTACACACTTCAGATGCAAACATGCACGTGCCGAAGGAGGTGACTCGCGGCTCCCTGCCGCCCTCAAGGGGCTGTGGTGCGAGGGCCCCGGCCCGCTCCCACGCGCTGGAGGAGCCGGGTGGGTCTGGGGACACGGGTCTTCGCCTGTCGCTGCATCCACCCCAGCTGTAGTTACTGAGGTCTTTCAGTTGACGTTCACCCCCCAGGTCAGTTTTATTGCACTTTATTTACAGAAAACACAGAAATAAAGCATTAAATGTGTTGGGCTTCTACCAAACCACCCAATCACTTTTCCTTTTTTTTTTTTTTCTTTTTCTTTTGTGGGTTTTTGGCACAAAGAAATATCACAGGTGTTACCAAACAACCATGTAGAGCAGCTGACCACCTGCCCAGCCCAATAACATGACTTCAACAGACATACCGAACTGAGATCGAAGACAAGGAGGTTGTTCCACATTCATCTTCCAGTCTAACCTGCTCATCAGGGGCAAGGGGAGTTATTCTGGAGGGGACGACACCATTCATAAATTATATTTATATTTACCTCTTACATTGTAAAAGTAAACAGTGCAAAAGTACAGTACCCCAGGTACCCTTCGGTTTGGAAAGCTTGAAGGTTGCTTTATACATTTTGTGTGTTTTGTAAACATTGTTACCCATCCACAGTTCTAGCTCTTGCTTGGAGAGACCCGATTCCTCTTGTGTCCGAAACGTGTTGAGAGGCAGCAATTGCTTCCCCTGGACTCCATTGAGATTCCCGCTCAAGATTTAGTGCAAATTTTGGAGAGGAGATGAGAAACGGGGGCAGGGGGGGGGACCGAAATGAAAGAAAACAAAATAAGGCAACAGTTAGAAACGGTCCGTATCAAAAGTGGGGCCCCGGCCTTAGGAGAAGGGCAGGAAGTCTCTCTCTTCCACCAGGCTGATGGAGAGGTTCTTCAGCTCCTCCTCGGAGCCGGCGGTTTTGTAGCCGAGCTGCGCCAGCACCTGCTGGCAGGCGTGCTGGGTGAACGCCACGATCTCGTAGGACAGCCGGAATCGCCACTTCTCCGCCGTCGCCGCCGAGTTGCGCACCGTCCCGTACTTGTGTTTGGACGAGGACCGGTCTCCTCGGGTGTTGTTCTGTATCCAGCGCTCGACGTTGCTGTCCATGGGGATGCCCAGGAAATCGTAGATCTCCTCGGTCTTTTTCATGGGGTTCCTGGCCAGGTCTTCGTACCGCACCAGCATGTACTTGCCCTTGAGCCACGGTGGCCGGTTGAGGCCGGTGGAAACGGAGTTCCAGAAATCCTCGCACACTGTGGTGAGCTGGGTCACGTCCAGGTTGTACGGCTTCCTGCCGGTGCCGTCCCAGATCCTCCACAGCCGGTAGGTGTCCCGGAATGTCTCGCTCCGGGACGCCAGGATGCCCCGGGGGTCCCTCACCAGCTGGATCACCTTCAAGTTCAGCCGCGGGTCCTCCACCAGGGCCCGCAGGTCGCTGACCTCGGGCACCCGCACGGTTTTGATGGCCACGTGCCCGTGCTCTCTGCAGGACTCGGTGGCCAGCGTCAGGTTCAAGGTGCCGCACTTCTTCACGCAGTCTCCTTCCTCCAGGTGGAGATCAACGGCTCCCAGGGACTCGCAGACGGGCGGCGAGCACAGCGCCTTGCTGGCCCCCCTGCGGAAGAGGCGGTCGGTGGTGTGGTTGACGGGCTGGGGTTTGATGTAGTTCTCCAGGAAGTAGAGGTCGCAGTCGTACAGGCTCCTCAGCAGGTCACGGCTGGCCCCCAGCATGACCCGCCTGTCCGTCGTGCTCTTGCTCTGGGTCAGCTTTGGGATCAGCGTGTACTGGACGTGGTAGAGGGGCTCGAATAAATAGAAGACGTCGAAGTGCTGGTTAAACAGCTGCCCCACGAACGAGGAGCCGCTGCGGGTGGTGGCGAGGATGAGGACGTGCGTCTTCCTGGAGAGGTTGTAAGAGAAAGTGGGGCTCTCGTCGCACAGCCGGTCGGGCGCATCGGTGTCCTGGCTCAGGCTGCAGTTCACGGGGCTGGGGATGGGGCAGCTGTGGAAGGACTTGGCGGTGAAGGTCCGGATCGCTGTGTACTGGATCGCAATGGATGCCAAGGCTAGTAGGAGGACAGCCTTCCAGGAACATTGCATGGCTGGTCACCTTCATGGAGCTTCTTCACAGGTCGTCTTGGTGTCTGCAACCCAACAGAGAAGTCACGGGTTGAGCAAGGGCCGCTGAGGACGACCCGGGTGCACCAGCAGACACCCTCCCACAGAGCACTCACATCGGTCCTAACCACGTGGGTCCCAGCCGCGCTGCAGAGCCCTGTCTCGGAGGAGAGGACAGCCAGCAAGAGGCTGGCAAGCCTCAAAAGACACTTCCAGCCAGGATTTCCAGGGACTGCTCCCTTCCAGGCTGGGGGTCCAGGCAAATCCCGTGCCCCACAGCTCACCCCGTGACCCAGGCAGGGAGTGTCAGAGCCTGGTGGCCACGCTATGTGCCCCCACCCAGCTGCTGCAAGCCCAGCTGCCCCAAGTCGCTTGTCACCCCACCAGCCGGTGCTTTTGGCACCCGGTGCCGGAGCTGTGGCAGGGGGAGGCCAGGGGACGGTGCCAAGCCCTGCCCGGAGCCTCGCCTCTGTCCTCCCCGGCCAGCTGGCAGTGCCAGGCGTCCCAGCTGCCAGCCCCATGCGCCCCCAGCGCTGAGCTGGCGCTGCTGGCCTGGTCCTGGTCCTGCTCTGCTCTGGGATTCGGGCCCCCTTGCAGCTGAGCACGAGACGGGGAAGGCAATGCTACGAAGAGGGAGGCAGGAGAACCTGCATGCCCTGTATCCTCTATGGGCAGCAGCGATGCCTCGGTACCAAGCGGTGGGAGTTGCTCCCCTGGGCTCCAAAACAGACTTGACTGAGGCAGTGGCCACCAAAAAAAGAGGAAAATCTTATTTTCCTTGGTTAAAGTCCCTCAAGCTATGGGAAATAAACTCCCCAAACACTTACATGTACCAGAAACTGCTTCCTACACCGCTCCAAGCCTGTGGGCCAGAACGGGAGGATGCTGTAACTTGTTTCAAAGCCCCAGCAAGCGTTTTCTGCTGCAGGTCCCAGGAGCACCATCCTCCTCTGCTATCTGCAGGTTTGCACCGGGGTCTGTTTGCAGACACTGGAGCCCAGCCTCTCGTGGACAGCGATGCATGTAAGAGGAAGCGGATGAACACCAGCGTTGGGTGAAGGAGCCCACCATGCACAGCCCTGGACAACGTGAGTCCGTGCCCCTTCTGCAGTCCCCTGCGCCCACTGCCCCTTGCCCATCGTCCTTCCACATTTCTCCCCGCGTGGCATGGGCCAGCAATGGACGGCAGGTGAGTTGAAAAACATCCTTTTACATTTTTTTATTACTATTATTTTTATTATTTACTGGTTGCCCCAGTTGCTGGCTCCAGGAGCTACCAGGCTTCAGAGACCTCTCACCAGGAGAGGGGCTTTCTGCACCCCATGATTCAGAGCAGGATCCCCACATGGAATATTCCTTGGAAAAAGTGCCAGCTTGGCAGCTTCATGAGGGTTCAGAGAACCCAAGGCTTATTTATTTTCCCAGGTCTGCTAAGACAGGATGTCCTGCTGGCATCTCCCGGTCCAGGTGGCTCATGGAAGTGCCATCTCCTGGGTGGAAGCTGCAAAGTGGGACCTCTTTCCTGCTCTCTAGTGCTGGCCAGCCGCACTGCACCTTCAGCCAACCAACTTTTCCTCCTTGCTGGCGGAGACAGGAGCAGATGCCCCTCGGATGGTCCTGATCTCAGGTTTTCCACCTGCCCCGGGTCCTCTCCCCTTCGCAACGCACCAAGCTGTGCAAGGGAAGCGATGGAGCTTTGATTCGCCTCCTCGGAAGAGTGGATGCAAAGTGACAGCCCAGCTTCAGCCTCCGCAGCCCCTTGTCACCCTTTGCGTGTCCCCTGCCCATCACCAAGCTGCAGGAGGGTGTCTCGCACGGACACAGTGGGAAAGCTGCCTGCTCTCCATCCCTGCCCTGGGGGACCTTCTTAAGTTGGCCTCGTGCTACTCGGACACCGATAGCAGGGGCCAGCAGTGCAGGGCAGCAGCTGGAGCGAGGGCTGTGCCCAGGTGGGGCCATAACCTGCACAGCAAAGCCCTGGGGGAGGCATGTACTGTTGGTACTGGGGCTGCCACTGCCCCTTTCCCAACCCTAACTCTCTCTGGTCCCAGCGTGCCAGCCCATGTGCCTCGCCTGTGTCTCCATCCAGCTGCCTGCAGCCACTTGGGGAGCAGGCTGTCCCCAAGGGATGCACTGCAGGGGGCTGTCCAGTGCCTGGCATGGGGACGGGAGCGTTGTCTGCCCGAGGAGGGAGGTGCCGAGCCTTTCCTCTCCCCTGCCCCGCTTCCTTGAGCCGACAGGAGGGACGGGATGGGCGAAGGCACCGCAGCCTCCCCAGCCATGTGACAGCAGAGGGTGTGCAATCACCTACCCCCCTCCTCCTCCTCCTCTTCCTCCCCTGCCTCCCAGCACCACTCCAGCCCCGGGGAGGCTGGAGGCGATGAATTAGGCTGAATGGCATCCGTGAGTCACCAGCGCAGGGAGCGGTGAGCGTGGCCGGCCGGCCGCAGCGCAGGAGATGCTGAGCGCCGCACTCTTCCTTTGGGGACAGTCTTTGATGGGAATGACTTGTTTTGGGGGCTGTGTGGCAGGAGCGTGGCGTTTGAGGACTTGTCACCCCCTGTCCTCGTGGGGGGCTCCCGCGGCATCTTGCGTGCCAGGAGAGGAGCGGGGCTGCCCGCCTGCTGCCCCAAGCCTTCCCCGCAGGTTCCCTTGCTGCTCCCCGGAGGCAGCCGTGTTCGGGCACCTCGGGTGCGACGGCTGCTTTAGGCAGGGGACCGTGCCCTAACTGATGCCACCACTGCTGGGCAGCTGTTTCCAAGGCTCTCTTGCGGGGCAGTCAAAAAACAGCTGCTCTTTTTGGCCGCCTTCAGGCTGTCCCCTCCCTCCTCGGCTCACCAGGAGCCGGGCACCTCCAGGGCGATGCCTGTGCTCGGCCGAGGCAGGGGACACGGCCGGGGCGCGAGGCTCCGCGGCGATGCGGGTGCCGGGGCGAGCCCCAGGGCGGTACCGGGGACACACCCGCACCCCCCGGCCCTGCCCGGGCACCTCTACCCCTAAATCCATCACCGCCAGCAAGCCTGTTTCCATGGAAACCGCACAGTGACTCAGGACGTTGGGACCAGCTGGAAAACACAACTGTGAACAGCAGGCGCCCGGGGAGGCTCCGGGGCTCTCAGTGCGAGGCAGAGGGGCGACGAGGGCAGGGAGTGGGGCATGGCCGCCCGCCCGCTTGGGTACGCTCCCGCCCATGCAGAGGGGCACGCAGGCACGCTGGGCGAGCTGGAGCCCAGGAGCCGTGAGCCAAAACCCCTCTCCCGACACCCGTGCTGCTGCAGCACTCGGAAGTCAGCGCTGCAGCACACTCAGCAGGGAGCGGATCCCAAGACGCGCCTCGCCGCAGGCAGCCCCTCGCCCCCCGGGGACGGGCACCACGCGTGCGTGGGCACCCACAGGGCTCGTGACGCTGTCGCCTCCGCAGGCAGCGCCCTGGGGCGTGGGGCTCCTTCCCACGGGGCTGCCCCTAACCGCGGCTGCCATTCGGGGACGGGGACGCTGCGGCCGGGCTCCCACTGCCCAGACACGGGAATTAAGCCGCAGGATTGCAAAACAACTCTCAGCCCGGGGCCCCACCGGCATGGGCCCCGCCACTTCCCAGCGTCCTCTGACTTTACCTGGTGAAGCGACACGTTGTGGCCACCGAGGCGGGGAAGACGAGCTGCACGATGAGCATCCCACGCGGTTGCAGCGGCTTAGTCATGCTTGCACCTCTGCAAATCCACGTGGCCGTGGGCCACCCGCCCTGGGCATGGGCAGGCTGTGCCCCAGGGAAAGGGGACAGCTGAGAAACGCGGCTCTGAGAAGCCCCAGCAGGCGCTACCTGATTCTGGGTAGCACAACAGACCTGTCCCCATGCCCCCGCACAGCCAGGCCCGCCAGCGAGCTCAGCATCGCCTCTCCTCAGCCGCTAGCCCCAGACCTTCCACCGGTCGTGGCTCCGAGTGCCAGCCGGGGACTCGTGCCCGCACTGTACGCCGGCCAGAGGTGCTGCTTGCCCAGAGAGACCCAGGCTCTCTGCGCGCATCGGCCCAGTGGCACTTCTCAAAGGAGAAGGCACAGGATGCCAGCGCTCAGCACCGCTCCTGCCGTGCCCCCGCTCCCCATCCCGCCTGCATTTCCGAGGGACTGAGAGATCGATCTGTTCGCGGTGAATGCGCCCGACGGGTCACTGCCCGCTTGGACCAGCACTTAAATCATCCCAGAGGTTTCTGCGGGGATTTCATTTTCTTCCCACTGGCACTCAGCACATGCCTTGCGAGTTAGTTAATCGCTACCAAGTAACGCCAACCCCAGCCGGTCCCGGAGTTTTCTTATCGCAGCATCCATCTGCGCCTGTTTATCCCTCTTCTGCTCAACTGCACCGCTCTGCCCGAGCATGCGGCTGCCCGGATAAGCCCGCTACGATTTTTTGCGCTCCCCGGCTTCCCCCGAGCCCTCCTGTGCGCGCTCGCTCCCGCAGAGCCGCTCCCCGGCAGCAGCCGGCGGCTCCCTTCCCGTGCGGCGCC
>VXAA01004497.1:272218-307015 GCA_013399115.1 Anseranas semipalmata
AGGGCGCTGGGTGCCTCCGCGCTGCGCGCCCTCCCCGCGCCCCCTGCGGGGGGAGCCGGCCCTCGGTGGGCATCGAGCTGCTCCTTTTCCAGCGCTCTCTGCTCACCAGGAGCAGTGGTTGGCCCCGGGGCTCGTTCTCCAGCGCCGGGAGCCCTCCCTGCTCCGCCACAGCCCCCACCGCCACGGGAAGAGGCCAAAATCGTAACGGACAGTGCAGTCGTAATTAGGAAGCGGGTGGGAAGGTGCCATCCTGACCCCCTGGGAGGGCAGGGGCAGGCACGGGAGCGTGTCAGCGCCGTGGAGGTTCCCCCTGGTTCCTCTTGCCCCTGTTCGACCCCTCGGAACAGGTTGGGCACTTACTTTGGGCAACTTTTTGAGTGTTTCCCCTTCTGCCAGGCATTTGCCAGCCAAGCTGCATGTTTAACCCTTTAACTGCACCTCCTGTGACCTGGCAGCAGCCAGTGAGGGACAGTTTGTGATTCTGGAGACGCTGCAGTGGGTGCTCATTTCTTATAGCCCATTTCGTTTTGTGTATGGCTGGTGCTGCCTGGGCAGCAGTTTTCCTCTTGAGCAACGCCCAGCTCCTGCCAACAGCATCCCGAGCTCTGCCACGCCACTCAGGGACTCCCAAACCCTCACCCCCGGCCACAGGATGCTCAGAGCATCGCTGCGGGGCCGCAGCACCAGGCAGGGGGCTCGGGACAGCCTCCCCCGGCAGCCAGCGGGCCAGGGCAAACCGCGGTGCCCGGGTCCGCGCACTGCAGTCGTGTCGGGAGAGAAAATCCCTGGGAGCGCCGGCATCGCCTCCGCTATCAGAGGCGAGCCAGCCTGCGCCGGCGAGTTCAGGGCTGTGAGATTGCTGTGAAATCTCATGAAACACAACAGCAGAAGCATCGCTTTTGATTTTTAGCGTTCGGGACTGGCGTTCGCTGTTTTAGGAGCAACCAGATCTCGCATGACCGAAAATACTGGTGTTTCTCAAGTCTTTTAGAATACCCTGACAACCCTAGCCCCCTTAATCTAATTTTAGAAAACTTTGTAGGGATTTTATATTTATAAACAGTTGGTGCTTAAATATTATTCCTCTCACCATAGCAACAGCTCCCACCGTAGCATCCGCTACACAGCGCTAGTGCCTTGCTGTGTCCTTGTTTTGGGCGAGGAAGCCCTCCAGCCACGCTCGCTCGTGCTCCTTCTCCTCTGCCTCGCGTGGACACAGACCGGAGCCCCTGCCTGGCCCTCCCGCAGCTGGGGCTCTCGGTGCCCCCCTGATGCTTTATAAATGCTGACCTAGACAGATGCTGTTGGTGTGAAAGTTCACACGTCGTAGCTCTGTATCTGCGACCGGTGGGCACTGAAGGCTCCGTGGTGCGTGTCTGTGGTCAGTTTGCCTTCCAGAGGCCGTGCTTCACCCCCATTGAGCAAATCTGCGTCTGTTTAAAAGGCCCCCGTTCTTCATACGTGGCTGCAAGCAGGAGCGCAGAGGCCGCTGCCGACTTGGAGAGTCAGAAAAGCTCACGTCTGAAAATTTTAATCTGAGCTCAAATGCAGTTTGAAAGCCTCCAATTTCCATGCTCTCCAGCAACAGATTTCTGTGAAGCCTTTGTATTTTCTCCTCTTGAGTTATGGTTCAAAAAATCTACCTTAACAACATAATCTGCTTGGGAATAAATGTAATAAAATACAAATGTGGATGTTAAGGTGATGTGAAGGTTACTGTTCTAATCACTCAAACGCAGTCAGGAACAAAGTTATGATTTGCACAGTAATCCGACCACATTATATCCCCCGTACGTCTCGCGAAATGCCGTTAACATAAAGAGCGACGTATTAAGGCACATAAATTTCAAGGGAGACTAATAGAAAATACTATTTGTGTGCTTAAGCACCGTGGGTTGATAGCTTCTGAACCGCCCGTGTCAGATCGTACACGGCAGCGTTTACAAACCCACCTGCGCACTACGGCTTTGCTCAGGGGATTTCGGCTCCCCGTGGGCCACGGTGCCAGCAGTGCCGCAATGGAAACGTGGTGGCCACAGTGATGGAAACGTGGTGGCCACCGTGCTGGCCGAGGAAGCAGGGCAGGTTGCGAGGGAAGTCGTGGAGCAAGAGGGGCCACTGTGCCGGCTGGTGGCCGCGGCGCGGGGGCTCGGCGGGAGGGCTGGGGGGCTGCGGAAGCAGCTTCCAGGCCCCGGCGTGGGGCCAGCCACGGTTTCTCACAGTGATTTTGGATGCCTTGGTCTTAAGGCAGGGAGTTTGGAACATTCTGGGGTCATTTGACTTTCAGAAAATGTCCTTTCTCACTGGCCTTCAAAGCCTTAACAACAGGCTTTGGACTTCACGTCCTTCTGTAGTTCAGAAGTGGGAATAAACAGCTCATGTTATAATCCCTCCTCTTGAAGAGCTTATAAAGTCCACGTGTGCAGGACTTGTAATGTAGCTAATGATGTGTTTATTCACCACAGCCTTTCATTCCCCTTCCTTTTTGTCTTTCCTTCCAATTAGCCAAGGAACATGACAAAACGGGGCAATGGCAAAATCCTCACCACCGGTGCAACGCTGGGGCTGGGACCCGAAACATGGAACCATCAAGAGCAGGAAAAATGAGTAGGATCAGTATTTCATCCTCTTTGTTGGCATTAGCTTTGCGTGCCGGTAAGCGTGCAGGCATGCCAGGTGGCGTCCTGCCTCGGAGAGACGCTCACCGGGCTGTGCCTGGTGGCTTTGTCGCTCCTCCTTGCTGGCCTGCAGGAGGGGACCAGGAGGTGGCCGCTGAAGAGGTCGCTGCTGGAGCGCGGGAGGCAGCTGTGTGCCAGAACAGGGAGAGCTGGGTTCAGCCCAGGCTGAGCGCCCTACGGGTGGCCGTTTGCTCCCGGTTTAATTAATAAGCCAGCGTAGCTCATAATGTAAAGGCAGTGAACGAGGGCAAAGCTATCTTAGTACGATGTTGTTGCTTTGGTATGCTTACACTGTGGTGGCTACAGATCAGCTTTAAATTACAGTGGGGGGAAAGGAGGTTTTCCTCCTTTACACACACACGCACACAAAAATCATCATCCATTTGTATGTACCCAGCTTCTAAGGGACAAGGGGGCAAGGACTGTTTAGCCATGCCACCACGGGTCACTGGCTGCTCCTTGTCCCCGACCCGTCCTGCGTGAGAAGAGAGGCCCCATCGTGGCGGCGGGCACCTTGCCCCAGTGCTGGATGCAGTGAAACGTGCCCCTTCTCTCCCGCCTGCAGGCACCGTGCTTTGGCGTCCAGCCACCGGGTTTCATTATGCCTCTGCCTATTAGATTAAAGAGCTATCTACTATCAGAACTATTTTTCCTGTGTAGGTATTCATAGATCATGATCAAGACACCTCTTAACCTTCTCTCCGAGAAGTTAAATAGACTAACCCTTTTTATCTCTCACTACGAGGCAGGGGTTTCTGTGCTTTTCATCACTCTTGCGGTTCTCTCCAGCCTGCCCGGTGTCTGTTTGGAAATGTGGACCGGTGGGGGCAGGCAGCATCCTGGGACAGAGCCCACCACTGCTATGTTTTTACCCATTCATGCTCTTATATGCTTGAACACCAAGATGCACGTCCCCAGGGGACCTCTGGGATCTGGAGGATGGGGGATGCTGGTCACTGGGTCCTCACTGTGTCTCCTGTATTCCTCCCACCAGGCAAAGATGAACTAGATTTTGGATGGATCTGGCCTGTCTGCTAAGAGTGGTCTCTTGCTGTTGGGTTCCTGCTGGGTTACCAGAAAGTAACAGTGCTGTGATGTCCTCTGTTAAGGTGGCAGCTGTGCTGGGGCTTGCCAGACCTGGGCTGGGTGGAGCTCAGCTGGGTTGGCTGGAAGAGGACCCTTGGCTATGAATACAGCCGTGCTTTTAGCCCTTGTGTTGCTGACTCTCCTGGTGCACAAACACATGAGCATTTGTCCTCCAGCCATACCAGGCTCAATGTTTCTGTTAAAAGCCTGCGAGCAGGGACAGGGGAGAGGTTCTCGTCCCCATGGTGCATTTTCTGCTGAGCTGGCACACTGGTGCTGCTTCTCCTCCAGGCATGATGCCGGAGCCGATCCCCAGGCTGCTGAGCCAGCATGGGGACAGGAGCAGGCAGGGACACTGGCTGGGGCAGGGATACTGGCTGTTGGTCCCAGAGGAGCGCAAGGAGATGACCTGGAGCCTCCCAGGCCAGGAGCAGTGAGCAGGCAGGTCCCCAGGTCTGGGCCCCCGCACACGCGCTGCTTGGCTCACCTGCAAGGTGGCCGCATGAAGGGTTTGTGGGCTGCAGAGCTGAGTGCTGGTACAGAGCCGTGTTGGTGCACTGTTGTCGCAGCACCCAGCAGCATGCCTCAGCGCTGCCTGAGGGCCCACTCGCCCAACAAACCTTCTCATGAGGGTTCACCACGGTGTGGGCAGAGCCAGGGCTTCCCTGCCGCCCTCAGGAGGCCTCAGGTCCAACCTCCTGCTGAAAGCAGGGTCAGCTCTGGGGCCAGACCACCTTGCTCAGAGCTTTATCCGGTTGGGTCTTGAAAAGCCCCAACGATGGAGCACACCATGACATCTCTGGGGGCTTTTTCTCCACTTCTCGATTGTCCTCCAATAGTGCCACCGGGCCAAGTTCCAGTGTCTGTGAACTGTGTGGGGAAACCAGCCCTCCTGCTGCCGGGAGCTGGGGCACGTGAAGGGACAACTCATTGGCATGCTGGACCCACAAACAGGAGCCTGCAGGACCTCACCATCACCCAGCACTCTGGTCATTGCGCACTTCTTTGGAAAGATTTCTTTAGGGTCATTCAGAGCTCTAAATCAGCATTGGTATCTGAATATCTGCTGATGATTGGCATAGTATGGAAGACATAGTAGACACATAGATGCACATTTAATATTGTCACGCACATGGAGATGCAGCAATTCAATATAAACTAAGTACCAGTGCATTATACTAAATGCATATTAATCCAAAGTGGTTCATATTTCTGTGTAGTTATGTACTGAGCACGCAGCGAAGTATTTACATTTGTAGCACCTATTACTACTGACTCGCGTTAAACCATATATTTATCAGAATAGGGTTTTTGACACATGTCATATACCACGAGAAGCTGTGATTCTTCTTGTCCTTTCAAAGTCTTTTTCCCCTGTTAACACATCTGTGATAACGGGTTGGTGGGGGTCCACTCCCCGGTACCTCTTGTGCCTCTTCCGAGTCCGTCTCCGGCTTGCAAGCTCTCCCATTTCCTCTGGGTCACGGAGGAGCAATGCTTCTCTGCTTGTAGAGGTGGCGTGTCCAATCCTGTCTGTGGAGCACCTGCTGTTTCTGTCATTTCTAACCAGCTCCGTGCGAGGAGTCTCATTCTTGCAGTAATCCCAGCTTTCTAACAGCAGAGACAAACACAGGTTGTCCCCCCCCCCCAAAAAAAAAAGCAATGGTAGGGAAAAAACGTGCCCTGCCACCCGCCTCTGGGCGGGCGAGGAGGGAGCAGAGCCGCGGGCTGGGGCTCTGCTGGAGGGGCACGGCCGAGGTCTGGGCGCAGCAAAGCGGGCAGGGGCAGCCTGGGAGGGGGCTCACGAGTGAGAAGTGAATGCACAGAAGAGGGAGAGTGGCCCGGGGCGGTCTCGGCTCGGCTCGCTGACAGGTTCGTTTGATTCCTCATTCAGCCTGAGCAGAGCGAAGCCTGGGCTCCAGCTCCCACCCTTCCCTTTGATCTGCCCTGGCTGCTGCAGGCGCTTGCTTCCATGCGGGCTGAACTCAGAGCCCCGAGAAGCGGCCACTGGCTTGCTAGGCAAGGTCCCCCACCTGCGGGCCATCAGGGCACCCTTGCCCACCTGCCTCCCATCCAGCTTGCCCCTCCTTCCCTCCCTCCCCAAAATGCTCATCAAGGCCGAGCAAGCTCCAGGGCTCCTACTGAGGGCACCCAGCTCTCCTGCTCCTCCTGCAAGGTGGGTCCAGGTCTCCTTCTACCCCTGGAGAGGCACCATGAGGGTCAGCTGTGAGGTGACCCCCTCTTGTCCCAGCTCCTGGTGGTGAGACATGGGGCTGGGGAAGGGGAGGGCAGTCCTTCCAGGGGCTGATGGAAAGGGCTCTCACTGCTCAGGCTTCTGAGCTGCAGGGTTTGCTGGGTGGCGTGGCTCTGTCTGTCCATCTATCTGTCCTGCTGTGTGGGGGTGGGGTGCAGCCACCCAGGCATTGTTGGTTTATTTTGCAGGCGACGATGATAATTTTCTGCCTGCTGCATGCTCTTTAATTAACAGCTCGGAGGATGTGGGGCGAGAGCGAGGCGTAATGAGCACTCCGTTTGCATATCAAAAGGCAGCATCATTAATAAATATCCCTGCGCTCACAGGGGCTCTCCGAAGGCAGGCGGGTCGCAGGCAGAGGCAGCAGCAGCTGGGGACACGTTGCATGGGTCACCCGTGCTGGTGGCACCGGGAGCGGGGTGACAGCCCCCATGAGCAGACCTGTCCCCGTCCTGCTCCATTGGGCGCTGGGAGCTTCATGGCCACGGCTCATGGGGGAGCAGCCTCCCGTCCCAGGGTTGCAAGCAGAAGCATTTTAGCAAGAGGGCTGGATAACAGACTTGTTTCCAGGCAAAGAGGGAGCTCTCCGGGGATTTTTGGCTGAGTCTCCCAAATCCGGCAATATCCGCAGCTGCTCTGCAGTGGATCCTTTCCAGGACTCCTCACCTGGCTGCGGGAGCTGTCCCCAGGCCACCCCTGGCTGGTGCCGGTGCCCCAGGAAGGCTGGAGTGGCTGGGGAAAAGCTTGTCCTGCTGCCGGGCTGCTCGCACGGAGAGGTCCCTGCGGTCTCCCTGGGTCCGCGCTCAGCCAGCAGGATTAAGTGTTCCCTGCCTGTCTCCTGCATGGAGGAAGTTGGCTGGCCGGGTGATGGTGCCCTCCTGCACGCAGGCTCCTCTCTTTCATTAGCTCTCTTCTAATTAAATGACAAGGAACGTGATGCCAAGCGTTTCTTTTGCTGTGCTCCCGCTTTCTCTCAGCTCCTCTGGCTCCCGAGCTGGCTGCCTTTGTTTGGACAGCTTCACCCAGATGGCTGCAAGGAGATGAGGGCTCGCAGCCTCAAGAGGAAGGTGCTGGAAGGATTTCTGGAGCTGGATTTTCTCCTCCTCATCCTCTCAGCAAGGGCACAGAGAGATGCTGAAGGGGGCTGCAAGCAGCCAACTGGCCGAGCAGCATGAAAGGTGCCTTGGTGGATGCATGGCAGGAACCTGGCTCCCATCCCTCCTGCTGCAAGCAGACAACAGCCCGGTGCTGCGCCTGCCTGCTGGGGCTTGCAGAAAGGCCAAATAAAGGACTGTACACTGAAGGCAAGCGCGTTGCAGGGCAAACTCGCTACCAGACTCCTTGAAGCCAGTTAGAGGTGGAACAACACAATGATCAAATTAAGGGCGCAGTTGAGATTAAATTGATGGGTCTGGATGATCAAGTGCCAAATGAACGCAGTGGGTAATGACATCAAGTACTAAGGCTGATATTAGGAAGAATGACATGATGTTCATCTTTCTTGCTCTGTGAGAGCTGAAGGAGCAGCTGCCCCGCTTTCAGGCGGGGTCTCACCCGTGCCGCACAGGGATCAAGCGAGGAAAGGAGCTGTGAGGCACACGGGTCCGTAAGATCAAGCACCCAGAGCTGAGGGACACTCCTGACACCAGTGAAGCCTCTCGGATGGCATCACAAGCCAGCTTCAATAGTGCTCTCCTTCCCAAATACCCCTGTCCTTGTCCACCCTAAGGAAAAGGCAGAGAGGATGAGCACAAACCACTTTCTAATGTGGCTCTTTCCTCCAAGTGAGCCTTTGGCAGGACAGCAGCTCTGCAGGAGAGGGTTTGGAAAGGACTAAATCCTTCCCCTCTTGGGGCTGAAGCTGCCTGGGGTGGGGTGGATGCAGCACCAGACCATGTTCCTCTTGGATCTGGCTGTTGGAAGGACACATGGCAGAGCAAAACTAGGGTTGAATGAGTATCTGTTTGAGGAGCTGTGGATTAGGGCCACCAAACACTTCCTCAGACTGCTGGGTCTTTACTAGACATCATGCACTGACATCGAGCACTTTAAAATGTAGGGTTTCCATCCTGTCTAGCAAGCCAGATAAGGCAGCATGTCGGGTAGTGCCTCTGTGTTTGGCTGCGATCAGAGCAGGAAGTCTGTGTAAACACAGTCACTTGTCATCCCAAAAGATCTCATTTCCTTCTCTAGAGGGTTAGCTAATTTCTGTTGTGGTTTTTTTTTTTTTTTTTTTTTTTTTTTTTTCCTCCAGCAATGGTGCTCCATCCGTAGCCCTTTCTCAGGAAGGAAAAGAGCTGCTGCTCGTACGCCAACACAGGAAGGATATCTAGCTTGCACAGGGCTGGTGGTAGTTTGTGATTTGCAGCAGGCATCGCTGTGGTGAGCAGATGTCTGGGAGGAGGAGGAGGCCAGAAGCTTCCTTCACTTGCATAGCAAGGTCTCGGTATACCTCCTGTTTAGGAGACCGCTTTCCTGGGGAGCATTTGGCAACTTGTTTGTGCAGCGGGAGGAAGGATTAACCATTAGCATCCTCCCTGACACCCGGGGGCTCTCAATGTTGGCTCCCTCTGTCCTGATCCTGGGAGCTGCTCACACTCAGATGTGCACGGAGGGGAGAGAAGCCTCTGCCCTGGGTGTGCCCGCAGGTGACAGCCCCAGTGGTCCCACCGGCCAGCACAGCCCCACTGCTCTGGGAGAAATTGTGCTGAGCCTTTTTTTTTTTTTTTTTTTTGCCAGAATGCTTTAATTGAGTTTCCCTAGGGAGAAGCATTTCCATCTAATTCGGCTCTTAATTAACCCCATGCACCCCAAAGAGGCTCTGCAGCCACTTGTAAATTAAATATGAAAAGCATTATTTATCTAGGAATAGCAGCCTAATGGCTGCGGCTCTGACGTTTATGGCTGCTAATGATGATGGATGTGGGAGAGGAGCTGGGAGGGGAGCGGAGGGGAAGAGTTTCTTCTCTCTTAAAAGATACAAGAGACACACTTGTACGGGCCACCTTGCTGGGGCACGAGCGGGCTCCTTCTTGCTTCGATTAGAAATGGATGTGACAGGAGCACGGGGAGCTGTAGGAATATACTGCCGCTGTAATAAACCGAGCCTGTACGGTGCTTAGCAAGGTGAACCGCGAGGCTGGCGCGGCAAAGAGGAAAGTGGCATCTGGTTGCTTCCATCGGCTGCAAATGGTTTGGTATCCGGCAGGAGCCTTCCCGTCCTCCTCTGCCAGGGGGCTCGCCCTGGGATGGGGCAGCGGCGGCTGGGCGCTCCTCGTGCTCCCTTCCTCCTGGCGCCGGTGGCTGGATGCATGCGGGTGCAGTGACAGTGCTGTCGCCCTGCCAGGACAGCGGGTGGGACATGGGCCAGCTTCGGGGACAGGGGAGAGTTCCTTTCCACTTCAGCGCAAGCGGAGCTCTCCTCCAGCCTCCCGCTCAGCCGGCACGGCCCTGGCCCCGTGCTGCCCAGAGCCCTCCTCATGCCCGTGGAGGGCAGGTCTCTGCGCCGTGCTATCCCCATCAGATGTTCACCATCCCCCCTTTTGCGGAGCAAAATTAACTCTTGGTGGCACGGTGTGGGGGTCTCCATCCCTCTGTGGGTCTGGCAGGCACGGGGTGGCCAGCCCCAGGTTTCCTGTCCCTGTTGCAAAATGTCACCGGTAATAGCGAGGCTCTGGGTTTTGTTGCTATTCGTGCGTGTAGCTAATCCAGTGCTGGATCTCATTCTGGTCTCAAACAGCTATTTCCTATGGGGGAAGAAAACCACTGTGGTTTAATCTCACGTTGTGTGAAGTGGTGTTTTCCTTTCTCGTCTCCGCGTTTTGCTGAGCAGCCTCCTGCTCGCATGCTAGGTGGCAGAGGAAAGCCAGCTTTCCATCCTCCCCCTGTGTCAGCCGCGGTCCGGTCGGGCAGAGCTGTTCCTGGGCAGCCTGTGCCCCTCTGGAGGTGATGCAGGAACCCTCTCAGATCTACCAAACCCCCATGTTTTATACAACAAAGCACATTTCCCTGCATTTATTGGCACTAATGCAATCTGTCAGCATGGTGCCCATCTATGCGGCACGTTGAGGGCTCTCCAAAGCTCCTTGCTGTCTCCTGTGGTTGTGAATCACCTGAACAAGTTCGCATTTCTGTCTGCTCCCTCTGCTCCTCCATCCCAACCATTAATAACAAACCCTTGCAGCAGGAGCTGAGCACAGACCCAGACTTTGCTGCTGCTAATCTTTTGCCACCATAAAACTGAACTAGTTATCTTCCCTGCTTTCGGGCTCCTTGCCGGTTTCCCATACAGGAAAAGACGGTGTCTTTTGCCCCACGGCTAATAAGCTTTTGTAGCAGCTGTCTGCACCATCTTTTGTCAAAGGAGCTCTAAATAAATAGCCACTTCGTTGTTCTTTATCCACTGCCAGGCTGATATGTTCGAGGAAATCTAGGAGATTAGTGAGACATGATTTTCCTCAGAGATGCGCACACTGGGCTGTATTATGAGATGTTCTGGTTTTAATTATCATTCCAATCAATTTGGTGCACACAGATGTGCAATTTACTGATCTGTAATTCCCCAAATTACCCCTGGAGGCTTCATTTTTATTGTCAGTGTAACATTTGCTACCAACTATCTGTTGTTTGTTTTTGGGGGGAAGGTTTTCTTGTTGTTTTTTGTTTTTTTACACCTTCAGCCATCTGCTCTTCGGAAACCCACTTGGGTTCATTTTTTTATTTCTCGTTACCTGCTGCAATGTCTGCTTCCAGACCAGGCTTCGGTTTTCCCATTTTGGAGTCCCCTGGAGCAATGCACAGGGCCCGTGGCCGGTCGCAGCCTGGTGGGGATGCGCGGGGCTCTGCCATCGGCAGTGGGCAGGCGCCGGTCCCACCGCAGCTCCCAACAAAGGTATATGGCTTAATTAATTAGTGTTTGCGAAGCACAGCCAGGGCACTGTACGGGAGGTGTCAGGGAAGATGAACACATCATGATAAGTGCTCTCTTTATGGAGATATATAATTACTCCTTCAGAGGAATAGCAACTGCGTCCAGCATGGTTTTCCCAGTGTTGACTGATGCCATCCCGGGACAGGGCAGCCAGCTCTGCGCTCTCAGTGCGGGGGGCATGGGGAGCACTAAAGCCAGCCCTCGTGACGATGGGGACCCTGCACGGGGACACGGGGCTGCTGGAGAGGGAGATTGAACCGACCTGGCCCTGGCGGTGCCTGCTAGGCTGGAGATAATCTCCATTTAATTCTCGTGCAGATGATAATCCGGTCTCGGATGCGGTCCCCATGCTCCCTGACCCCTTAATGCCATTGCCACGGAGCCTGTTTAATGGGGAAGCTGGTGAAACAGTGCGGGGCATCCCCCTGGCTCTCTGTGGCTGCCTGTCCCTTCTTGCTTCCCCCATTCCTGCCTGGCACGGATCTGGCCCCAAAATACCCATCCCTGCTCTCCTTCCTCCCCCAGCTGAGACAGGAGCCAGGACCCCCCAGATCCCGAGGCATGTTTTCCCTGGCTGCTGCCTCCTGTCTGGCAGGGAGGGATGGAAAACCAGGGTTTGATCCCCTCCTCGGCTCTCTGGGCACCAATTTGGCAGCCCTGCAGCAAGGGCAGAGGTAGGGCTGCCTCCTGGTGAGCTGCTGCGGCTTGCTGGGTCCCTGCCAGCCCGCGGAGGGCTCGCACCCTCCTCCGGGCCCTAAAAAAAAATAAAAATAAGTAAGAAACAAACATTTGCTCATGAACAAGCCGTTCCCACACGGGCAGGCAGCGTGCTGCTTCGGTGCCGTGAGCCCTGCCCGACCGCAGGCTCCCGCCTGCCTTTTGGGTCGGGGCCGTCGCCAGCAGGAGCCTCTCCCTCTGGTGAATTTGGGAGTGGGAGCGCAGATGTTCAGCTCCCTGGCGTCAGACAACGGGGGAACGTCCTGTTCCTGTTCCTCTTCATGCTCCTGTAGCCTGACGTTAAGGGCAGATTCATTCATTTTGGGCCCCTTTGTAGGAAGGTGAAGCGTCTCATAGGCGTGCATAAAGCAGCCTGGGAATGGTTTTGTCTGTTCTGCACTGTCCCACCCTCCCGGGATGCTCGGTCCCACCGGCGGTGGAGGCGGAGGTGAAGGGGGGCTCTGCTGAAAGGCTCTTTTGAAGCTGAAGTCTTGCAGGCAGACACTTCATTGCGCTCTTTTTTGCTCTTGCATGCATATTCAACCACAGAAAGTGCTGTTCCCCTAAGGTGAAATGCTGGGATATTAATTTTCTGAAGTTCTCGATAAGCTATTGAAGATTAATTTTAGGGAAAGCCGGGGGATATGATGGATTGGAGCCCAAGCCTGCTTAAATATGCAATATTAAAAATTGATCGTTGTCTCTCCTTGTCATACACCCTGCCCCGCTGTCTGGGGCAATCCCACATTCTGACAAAAAGCCAGGAAAATACTCAATAAGCCCCACACCCAGCTCAGTGTGGATTTTAATAACTCGTGTTGCCATTATTATTTTTAAAATCACTTTTATTAGTTTCTGTTTTGGTTAATGCCTGGCTCTGTTGTGTAGATTGGCAGCTGGGGATCCCTCCTCTCCCTGCCGGGCTGCGAGCATCCCCATGGCCCTGGCTGGGGATGGTGCTGGGCTTGTCCCTAAGCACCATGTGGCTCGGCAGGGGCACTGGGGAGCAGAGAGATGTGCTGGAGCACAGGCACCTCTGAGCACAAAATCATCCAAAAACGTTGGCGTTGTCGAAGCAGCGATGAGCCCTTGCAGGCATTTTTGAGACTGGCTGCGACGTCGGTGTCCGCCTGCGGTGGAGGTGCTGACGTGTGGTTCCTCCCCGCAGCTAATGACTGCGGGAGCGAGGATTTGCTGGCATCTGCACTTCTCAGGGAGCTGCGGGGGGACCCGGTGGCTCCCACCAGGGGTGCAGGGAGGACCAGCGGGGCGGCGCGGGCCAGCATCGGGTTTATTCCACAGAGTTCTTTTCTACAGAGCAGCTGGGCGTGCGGTATGGTGATGCTGAGGGGCTGCTGGGAGGTGTTGAGCTGCAGGCCAGGCTGCCCGTGACCCCAGCGAGTGGCAGCGTGGCTCCCACGACGGGCTTCATGCGAGGAGCTGCGGCAGAGTGCAGAAGAGTAGCGCACTTGAGCAAAGAGCTGTTATTTGCCTAAGGCCCAATCTTCCCTCATTTGCGCTTGGGCTGTAGTAGCACTTGTCCTAATGATTCATCCGTGCTCTTCATTTCAGCAGGCTGGCAGCGAGGGGTGAGCGCGTTCCCGCGGCTCCCGGGAGCGAGCGAGTTCTCCCGCAATAGGATGTGGCCGAAGCAGCGGCCTGGCCGGTCCGAAATTCCTGCTGCCTGGCCTCCATGGCTGCCCTTGGCTGCCTCCTGCTCCACGGCCAGAGGGACGGGGATGGGAGGTTCGGCAGGAAGCCGTGGCAAGGGGAAGCGTGTGCCAGCAGCAAGCTGTGACTTGAATGCATGGTCAAAAAAATGACCCCAGGTGGTCATTTGGGCCCAAAACATGGCTCGAAGCAAGTACCCAAGAATGGCTTCGGACACGGGTGTCACAGGCACAGTGTTTCCAGGCGGCCTTGCTGGGTGGTGCTCAGGACGTGGCATTTCTCTGATTGCACTTGAGAATGTGAGGGCACGCTGTGGTCTGCAGCATGATGCCTTGGAAGCCGCTGGGCTGGCGTGCCGGGGCTGTGCCCCTGCCGGGCAAAGTGCCCGGTGAGCTCCCTACCGAAATACTAGCTCCGTCCTTGCATCAGCAGCCATGGGGCCGAGCACGGTGCTGTCTTATGCCATTGGCAAGGCCGGGGAAAGAGAGGAAGACAACAGCGAGGGGTGAGGATTGTGGTTTGTTTGTTTTGTTTTGTTGTTTTTTTTTTCCTTCACCAAATGCAGTTTTATTCCTGCGTTAAAAATTTATGGAGCCCTTCATTTAATATTTATAAAGTAAGTGTCTTGGTGATAAATTACTGAGGAACACAACAGGGCAGCCTTGCTGCTGGTGTAGGAGTGCCCAGCGAAGGCTGGGAGCTCCCTGTGCATCCGCTCTGCCACCATCCCTCGCTCAGCATCTCTGGGGGCAGCAGGGACCGAGGGACGAATGGCGCTGCGGGGCTGGGAGGGGGCCCCGTGCTGGTGTTCGATCAGCGTGAGGCTGTGTCACTGCTGACCACGGTGTCCTGCGTGGAAACGCAGGTGGGAGCAGAGAGCCAGGCTGCTAGGGGCTGAGATGAGGAGAGCCTCAAGGTGACCCAAGCATCCTCTGGAAACTCTACTGGATCGATGCGATCGATCCTCCTCGTTTCCTCCCCATCAGAGAGAGGAACAAGACCCTCGTACCACTGTGCCCCAGGGGGCCAGCAGCTGCTCCCAATGGATGGGGACCCGTGGGGCTGGCCGGGATGCCTTGCAGGAGCTCTGGCCCGGCCCTCACGCACCGCAGCACCCGTCCCTAAATTTTCCTGCTGCTGCCGATGCGATGCAGCCAGCACAACGGCGAAAGCACTGGTGTAGGCAAATTATCCGAAACTCCATGCGTTGGAGCCGCGTGGTCGTCTGGCTGCTCTGGATGGGTTAAATGACACTTCCCTGGGGCGTTTCAGGATCATTTCCTTGCTCGCTCCACCTCCCTAACTAGGCCTGGGGAGGTGGCAAGGGAGCGGACAAGGTGGCCAAAAGCAATTTCAGACCTTGGAAAGAAATAAGTGGCATGTAACAGTGACAGGAAATTGTGCAATTAGTGCAACGGGGCAATGTCAACAAGCTCTTAACGCCAGTTGTTATGGCAACACCAGGAAAAGCGATATCGGTGCTGGAAAAATCGAGAGGCTGAGAAATACCAGCAGCAGCGGGCGGAAGGCGCTGGCTCGGCTCTCCCAGTGCCGCGGCTCCGGGCACCGGGTGGGGGGAGCTGGCAGCCCTGCCGGGGGAACTGCGGGAGAAAGGATGCTGCGAGGTCATTCCCCTAGCAAAGGGATGGTGCTCCAGGCCCAGCAGCCAGCTCTGTCCGTACGGGGCTCTTGGGTGCCCGAGCTGCAACCCAGGCATTCACGCAGGTGAAGGATGCCAGTCGGGGAAGCTGCTGCAGCAAACCCGTGAAAGCGAAAAGCATGTGGCTTCAAAGGGAGAAACATCCTGAGCCCTTTAGAAAGAGCTGGTTGATGGGAGGATCAAAGCACCGTAGAGAATTGTTTTGTTTAAAACTGAGGTCTTACAGCAGCTTTTGAGTGAGCCTTAAGAAAATGTAACAGGATCTCTTAGAAAACAGCATTGCAGCTGATACAATGAAGACGAGCGAGGACATCTATGTGTTATCTGTGAAACATTATTGCCTGTGTAGCAATAGCTGAGTTAGTCCAAGTAATTTAGGGTGTTGGTGAGCAAGTGTTTGAGCGCAAGGGGGGGGTGTTTCTGCATGGCTCTGTGCTGCGCTTCCACGCCTGTCCTCCCTCCATGCGGCCTCTTGCCACGGCAGTGCTCTCATGGAGTTAGCAGGAGCTGTTTGCAGAGCAAACGCTGTAACACGTCTGTAAGGAGTCCACAGCAAGGGGGAAGGTTCCTTACAGCTAATGAGCTCCTAATGAACGTGGCTGATTACCTGTTGCTCTCGCCTGTAAATGCAGTAGCAGCTTGTGCGTGGTGGTAGCTGGCTGTAGCACCACTTTGGAGAACCTCTAGCACTAACTCTTGCCAAAGATGGTGTAAACTTCAGGTCTCCCCGCGGTTCCACCAAGGA
Source organism: Anseranas semipalmata (assembly GCA_013399115.1). Taxonomy (NCBI): domain Eukaryota; kingdom Metazoa; phylum Chordata; class Aves; order Anseriformes; family Anseranatidae; genus Anseranas; species Anseranas semipalmata. Next base: position 287,960 of record VXAA01004497.1, read on the forward strand.
GAGGTGACGGGGAGCTTTGCCCTGCTGTTGCCTGATGCAGTGAGTGGAGTCCTGTGCCATCCTCTTGGAAAGGGGTCCCTTCCTCCTCCTGAGGGCACCAGGGATGTCCTGCTTCCTGATGGCTGCACCAACTCTAGACTGCATGTACAGCGTAAAGAAACTGGTGCTTCTGGAGTGCAGCTCATTTGGCTTTGAGATACCTGCACTGGGGTGGCCTCGTGCTTCTCTGGTGGGCTTGTCTGAGGTGAGAGGAGCAGCCTGGAGAGCGTGTGCAACAAACATGGGCAGGAGCACAGCAGCATGCTAACAACACAGGAGGCAGGAGCCCTCCACCGGCACCCCAAGTTCACCCAGTCCCTGGCACACCGGGGAGGAAAGGAAGAGAAACCATTCCCCGGGGCGGTTAATTCTTCCCCAGAAATTCCCGCACTGCTGTTGCTGGGGCAGGTGGATGCTGCGAGAGGAGCATGGCGCAAGGCTCTGCTCCAGCATCTGATGCCTCCTTGTGCTCAGCTCTGAGCCTGGAGGAGGTCGGAGGTGCGGGTACCTGCGAGGTGGGGAAGCACTCGCTTCTCCAGCAGTAACATCTCAGCAAGAGCTTGTGAATATGAGCAATAACTGTCTGGGCAGAGGAAGAATGCAGAGAGCACCAGGTGGGACCCCAGGCAGCAGCCACGTGTCCTCCAGCCCCTCTCCAGGCAGTGTCACTTCAGCTCCCCTGGCTCCCCTCAGTCTTCCTGCCCCTTGGCCGTACCCGGTTTGCTGTTTCTGTGCAGCATCCTTTGATTTCTGCAGGGAAAGCCTTCGCCAGCAGAGAACGTGTCTGATTTTTCTCACTCCGCAGCAGCAGCTTTGGAGCTGTCGAGATCCCTGGAGATTGAGCTGGGCTTCAAACAGTCAGAGGAGTGGAGACCCAGTCTCCTGAGATCTCTGAGCACAGTGCAGCATCCGCTTTTTTGCTACGATGCTATCAAGATGTTTCTCTGTATTTCTTTCTTTGCAAATCAGTAGAATGCAGCTGGTTTCCCTCCTGCTGTTGTCAGGGGCTGTTGGGGAAGGTGTTTTCATTTCGGCTCTTGAGTTGAAGAATAAAGGAGGAGGAGAAGGTGGGGGAGAGGCAAGAGAGAAATATCAGAGAGGGGAGAGCGGCTGCTTGCAGCTCACCCGTGGAGGGACAGCAGCAGGGATGCAGGGTGCTGAGCACCAGGGCACCCAGCCTTGGCACCAACAGGCATCAGGACGGGGCTGGTGGGGCTGGCTAGCTTTGGGGAGCCCCTAGAGTCTCGGCCCTTGAGGCAGCACAGCCCTGTGGCACCAGCTCACCGCCTCCTGCCCCCGGCACAGGTCAAGGGCTGGCTTTTGTCCCCTCCTGCTGTGCGGAGGCACCTTGCTGCGCCTGCAATGCTGTGCCGAGCCACCCAGGCTTTCCACCATCGCTTCCCAGCCAGCTGCAGGCTCCTGACCCAGGGTCCCACGCTGCTCTGGAGCAGAATCTGGCCCTGCGCTGCCTTGGCTTACAAGGCTGGTGTATTATTCCTATTCCCCACTGAGCTCCTCCTTTGGGTTTGGCCTGTGATCGTTAGTGTAAAAAATATCCTTGGCACAAGCTGCCCTCCGCAGAAGTAATCCTCCCTCCCTGCCTGGCTCCGCTCCGGCTGCTGCCCTGCCAGACATCCCAGACCCTGCGGCAGCAGTCGGCCTTGTCCCAGCTCTGGTTTGCATCGGTTTAGTGCCCACCCTGGTGGGATGGGGTCCCTCAGAAGGGACCTTGCCTTCCCCCGGAGCTGGCTGCAGGTACGCTGTCACCCCTAATGGGCCATCAGTTGTCTTGCTGTGTGTGCAGGGACCGTGTCGCTGGTTACTGTCCGTGCGTCCCATGCTGCCCATGCTTCTCTGCTCCTTGTGCACGCTCTCCTGCGAGCTGCCTTTGTGCCCGCAGCACGTTTATTTGGAATTTATCCGAGACTTGCTCTTGCAGCTTGGGACACACCAGGCCCTCCTGCTCCGTCCCCCCACCAGAGGGAAGGGAGCGACAGCAGAGCACAGCGTCCCCTCCTGCCTCCCTGCACCCAATCCCAGTGTCCTGGGGGCAGATCCTCCCCGCAGGGGGTCTAAGGGGGATTTGAAGCCCCCCATCACGCACACACGCTCAGCTCTCTGCCAAGTGGTGCCACTCCATAGCAGACACAGAGAGGGCTGAGCAAAACTTGGGGGTCATTAACTCAGCTGGAAGGATGAGCTAATGAGAGGAACCTTGCGAGCTTCCCTCCCTGCTCCTGCTTGCTTGGTGCATATTAATCTTCCCGACCACATGTGCCAGCAGCATCCCCGGCAGCTGAGCGCACTGCTGCATGTTTGCTTTATGGGCCATTGTTCCCGTGTCCCAGACCTCTGCTTGACTTGCTATAGTTCTTCCCAGTGAATTTGTTCCAAACCAGATGATTTAGTGGCACGCAGAGACCTGGAGATGGCACGGGGAGGCCGTGCACGCTAATGAAGTCCCTGTTAGTGCTCGCGTGCTGCTGCATGGGCAGAGGGGAGGTGCGGGTGTTTGGAGCAGGTGCAGCTGAACCCCCGGTTCCTTTTGGCACCAGGGCAGCCTGGTGGGGCCAGGCATGGACCCTCCTGCTAGTGGTGAGGGGCTCTGGGGGAGGGATTTGTCCAGCCGGGCTGGATGACGGCAATTCAGTTGCTACGGGGCCATGCTAGCGTTGCGGAAATGTAATTAATTCTGTGCACTAGCCAGGGAATAAAGGGGAGTTTGAGTATGGAGGCTGTGAAACCCTCCTGGGTGAACACATCCATCTTGTCTTGAGCTTTGTGAGCAATCCCAGTTGCATACCTCCTAAAAATACTCCCGTGGAACCACAAATTCCTGCACACTGGCTGTAAGGCTGTTGACGAGAGGCTCACTTTTCTTAGTTAGGCTGAGAAATAGCTCACAGCACCCTCAGGATGCATTGACCCCGGGCTGTAAAGCGCTGACCTGCAGCTTGTAGAGGAGAGAAACAAGAAGGCAAGGCAGCAGTTCCCACACAGACATGCTGTATGCACCAAAGGTGCCAGGGCAGGATCTTAGTTTAAAAATCACTGCTGCAAGCATCCCCATGGGGTCAGCGGACGTCCCATCCCCATCAGGCTCCATCGCAGGGTGAGGCTCAGCACATGGTGGGCTTCAAACGCGTGTTGCCTATGGCATGGCTTTCCCTTTGTTGTCTTGCTGTAGATGTTCGATTTCTCTTTAAAGGAGAATTTCAGAGGGATGACCTCTGGGTGCAGAAGTCAGCGTGGTTCGGTGCCGTCAGATCCCAGCCCCATCTAGGTCTGAGCGTGGGAGGACTCTGCTTTTCCTCAGGCTCAGGTGGCTGCCAGTGCTTGAGCCCCAGGAGCAGGATGTATTTAAGTATTGCTGCTAATTGAAAGTATTTTAGCTCTGTATGTCTCTTAAAAATTAACTCTTTTGATTCAAAATACCAAGTCAAGGCTTGAATTTATTGTGGGCTACTAAAGCCATGTAAGTGTCAGTACTCACGAAATGCATGCTTGTTGCTCAGAAGTTAATGCTAAGCCAACAGCTCAGGAGGCATCTGAGACCTGGAATGCAATACAAAAACAGATTTTGGCAACAGTAATGAGCTCTCTAAGTGCAGAGGAAATGCTGTCAAGGATGAGCTTGGTCGGTCAAATTTGAGAAGCTGCAAACCCAAAAAAGCAGAAAGGCTCATTGCCATTTTTGTCTTAGCAGTGACATCTGAAAAGCTGAAGTCTGTTGTTCTGAAAATCCTCGAGGATGCCAGAGCTAGAAACTGAGCCTAACTCATTCACTGTGTCTAATGCTGCCCTTAATAAATTGTATGGCTTTTAAATACAAGTGCATGTTGAGAGCGCTTTTTTTCCTGTATCTAGGACAGGTAAGGCAGGCTAATAAAACCGAGTGCAGATTCTGGGTTTATACATATTTCAGTTAATTACCATCCAAATTAAAGCTTATTCAACTGATGAGTTTCAAAAAAAAAAAAAATTAATCAGGTAGTGAATAAATGCAATATTAATCCTTTCAACACTAAGTGAAAAAAAAAATAATCAGAAGAAATGTTAATTGCATCATAGCTCAAACAAGCGACTTTACCTTTCCCAGAAATGGGCAAACCAGCACGCGGGCTGGTGCTGCCCAGTGGCTGTAAAGGTCCCCGGGGCGCTGGGTTGGGAGTGGGTGCCCCAGGGCAGGGGGCAGCGGGGCCGAGCCCCCCAGTGCGGCACAGCCCAGCCCAGACATCAGGGTGACGGGCAGAGCCCACACCGGGACTGCCAGCTGCCGGCGGCTCTGTGTTGCTAAGCGAGGAGAAGTTTTAACGCCTTGATTAATGCCCTGACTCTGGGTGAGTAATTAGAATTAATGTGGGATATCAAATCAGGAAATCAGGCATTATTAGGAGGAATTAGTGATTTATTTTCATTTTACGCCTGGCTCACCCCAATCCCCCAACACAGACGAGGGATTTGGCAAGAGACAAAGCTCCTTCCTTATAGCAAAGGAAGGGAGAAAGAAGTGACGGTGGGAAGAGGGGGACGGCAGCGGAGGAGTAGTGTTTGCAGGAGCAGCGTTTGCAGGAGCAGCCTGCCACCATGGGTTCTGGACCCACGGTGCCTGAGTGACTCGATTGCAGTGGCTGCATGGAGCTGCAGGAGCATGCAGGACCCTGCCTCAGCCCCAAGTGGAGCAGGACGGGAGAGCCGGGGCAGCGTCCCCATACACAGGTGGCACGGTCCAGAGGGGCCCTGGGGACACCAACCTGGTGCCTGGTGCGAGCCCTCCCGGCTGCAGCTGGTGCTTCAATCACGCAATAAGGAGATGGTGCTTCTGCACGCCTCATTGACTGTGCCTGAGAATGAATTTTAATTATACTGCCCAGGCGCCATAAATCACTGGGGCAATTAAAATCCCCGTTTGCACTGACTAATTGCGCCACAGCGTGGATTGTGGTAAGATGTTAAGCTGCTTAGCCGCGGTACGAGGCGGAGATGTGGAGGAGCGGGGTGGATTTGAGAGGGAGCGGGGCCAGGGGGCGAGGGCGGGGGATGGAGCCCACCCATGCTCCTGCTGTGTCCCTCGCAGCCCCATGAGCATGTGGCAGAGCTCATCCCTGCTCCAGCTCAGGTTGCCTTGGCTGCCTGCCTTGGGAGCTTGAGGAGGTCTTGGCCTGGTACGGAGGTAAAATGGCCTTTCCTTTGCTGTGATGGGGAGGTGGGGAGAAGCCCCAGAGCTCCTGCATCACAGCTGGGGCATGCCCACACAGCTCCAGGGAGCAGGACGTGGCCAGCTCGTCCCTTGGTGGAGCAGCAGTGGTGCTATCTCAGATGGCTTCAGCAGCGCCAAATGGGGCTCCCTCTGCAGCTTGCATCACCTCAGCACACAGCCGATGATTAAACCCCCACGATGGGCACAGACAGGTTGAAACTTCCCGCTTCCTAGCTCCTGGGTATATGGGGAAAAAGCAGGAGAAAGGTCCCAGTGGGAAGAAGAGGAAGGCAACCTTAGGTGGCAGTGCCCCAAAGAGCAACCCTCCAAACCCCAGCCAGACCCATCTGCAAGTTTGTATTCTCAGGCAGGGATTTTAAACACTTTTCCCCACCCTTTCTTTTTCTTCCCAGGATTAAAATGTCATTGGTAGGGTTCTTAGTATCTCAACGGTATTTTACATTGCCTTTGATGTATCTCACGTGCTGAGTGCATCCCAGATAGCAGTGGGGGGAAGCTTCAAGAGCAGTGTTCAATATGCACAAAGGCTGTCTCTCGAGAAGTTTATCTTCACTGAAAAGGGTAAGAAACCTTTCTGTTTCTAATTATTTTGAGTCTATAAACAGGCAAAAAAAAAAAAAAAATCTCCCTCTTCTTTCTGCCCATGCACCAGAGAAGGGAGGAAAACAAATAACAGAGAGGCAGAGGCTGGGTGGCACAGTCAGGCTGTGTCATGCAAAAACTGGGTAAAAACTGTGTGTCCCTGGGTGTTGCAGATGGAGCTGAATGTTACAGCTCAGCCTTTACCTCCTACCTGGATTTGGTCCCAGCTGTTTGAGGGGGCGGCTGGCCCCCTGCTCTCGCACAAGGAAGGACAGACTTGGTCAGTGAGATGCCAAGAGAAACCAGCCCCTGCCCCAGCACGCAGGCCGGTGCAGGGAGAGCTTTGTCTGGCTGGGTATGAAGACAGCGAGGGTTGGAGGGCTTGGGAGATGCCAGCCCCCGTTAAGTCTCATTGGCCATGCAGCTGGCACTCTCCGAGGAGGAACAAGCGATTTCAGAGCTGCCTGCTAAAATGTATCCTGCTGCGAAGCATCACACAGATTTGCATGTAGATTTTCATCAGAATTGAGACGTATTTGTTTAATTAGCACTGCCATAACACAGCCTTGGCTGGAAGAGGTTCGGGTGGGCAGGTAGCTGGACTCCAGGCACCCAGGAGAGCCGGACGCAGCCGTAGGGACCGGCGTGCTGGGGCGGCTGCATCTCTCCTGTACTGGCGGCCACAAAGGGCTTTCTGATGCAGCACCTGGCAGCGCAGCCAGCTCTCGGTTTGGGACAAGGTCTAGCTGCAAAGCAGCAGGTCCCCGGCCAGAGACAAGCACCAAATGGGGCAGAGGTGTCCTCCTGGCCAGCCCGAGGACATGGGCGCTTCGGTTCGGTGCTGACTGCTGCAGAGCGGGAGCAGGACAGCTGGGTCGCCCTGCCCCGAGGGTTCCAAGCAGTGAGGCAAGGTATGGCCCGCGAGCTCCATGATGGATAGAGAGGCATTAAATGGGACACGGTGCCTGTCGTTATCTTGCTTTTCAGCATCGCGGAGGTGTTCGTGCTGAGCAGCTGGGGCTGGGGAGCTGCTCCTTGCCATTTGCTGAGCTCACATCGCACCCTCTCTCTCCATGTACAAGCCGTTCTAGAGGAGCAGCGGTCTCACCCATACGCCTTGTGTTTCTGTCCAAAGTGCAGTCCAGCGATACTGTCATCAGCATCCGAGTCATCTCTCTGGCTTCAGCAATACACAGGTTGGACATCTGGGCTAAGGCAGTGGAGTTGGAGGTAAGAAAGAGGCAGGTGCAAGGGACTTCGTGTTCCTCTGTCCACGGGAACCAAGGAGACTCAGGACTGGGTGCTCTTCTTTGAGATGGCTTGCATTAGGCAAGAATCTGTGGGCTCTATCAACATCTCTGTATTTGGAGACCCTGCTGCTCAGTTTACTAACACCTGAACCATGAATCTTTTTCTGTAATCCCAGAAGCCACAGAAAATCCAAAGGAATTTGACGAAGCACACGGCAAATCAGACCTAGCTTTTTAACTGAGGCTTTCTGCAGGGAGCAGCACATGCCACGCAGGAAGGGGCGAGGGGCCAGCCAAAGCACGCAGGTCCCTCCGCTGTCCCCAGCTGCGTCCCAGTGCCACACTCTGCTCCCCAGCCCTGGGGCGTGACCTGCGGCAGCTCCCTCCGCGTGGCTGGGTGCCCACGGGACGAACTGGCACCAGGTAAGCTCTGCTCCTCCACCACCATCACTGCATCCCCCTGCCCACGGTCGGTCTGTTCCGTGCCCACAACAGCCCGGCTCCAGGCAGGTCCCTGTACCCTTAGCTGGTGCCAGGCAGCAAGGAGGAAGGCAGGCTTTGGCACCGGCATCCTCAGCCACACAGACTCCGTCGGGCTCTGCCACGGCAGATTGATAGGTGTCTGGCGGAAAATGTCCTGCTGATAGCCCGAGAACAAAACGCAAACAGGAAGAAATGACAGCTGCTCCTGTAGCTTTTCCATCATCGCTGCCGATAGCGGCGCGGCGCCTGCAGCTCCGCGATTGATGCGTCCCCGGGGACGCTGGGAGCGCGGATGCCACAATCAGGGAGGATAAAAGAATCGCTGCTGGGACCCAGAGGAGGCTTTGGATCCTTATCAGGAACAAGGAGGACATCAATCCAGTGCCAGCACGGGCCTGTCAGACGCAGCCCGCGCGCTCAGCAGCCAGCCCAGCAGCACTGGCAGGCCACAAGCGCTGCTGCCACGTCCTCGCCTCTACCTGGGTGGCTCCATCCGAGCCGTGCGGCACCAGGACCGAGCCCGGCTGGGAAGGAAGGGGATGTAGGCAAGTCTTTTGTGTTAAGTTTCCTGGTTATGGTGACCAGTAGGTAAACTGCAAGGCTTAGATCGCAATAATGAGCTCTGATTTTTAAGCGAAAGAGGTGTTTTGTTTGCTTTGGTGCCCATACACAAATACACGCAGCCCTAGCACGTGCACATCCAAAGGGGAAACTGCTCTGATCGAGTTAAGTGTGGCGAGACCTTGCTACGGTGTGGAGCAGATACTAATGTCATGTAAAGAACTCTAATTAGTTTAGAAGCGAAGCCTGATAGCAGTTTTCAACTGCATCTTGAGGAAATTGCATTGTGACCATTTAAATCTCCACTGCTGCTGCCCTCTGGAGAGCGCTGGCAATATTTCTCTCTCCCTTGGAACAACGTTTGTCTCCGCAACTTTTGTTTGCGTTCATCCTTCAGCTGATGTAGGGCCACTTAGCAGGTGAGGAAGCGTTTGGGAGCCAGCCTTCCCCTGCGTGCAGAGCACACAGCTAACCCACGCGTGGTCTCACAGCGCAAGCTGCAATGGGTAAGGAGGTGGGGAGGGTAATAGCAGATCTCCTAACCCTTTTTGGCCTCATTCAGGGGACTTTTTTTCATAATTGTTTTTAATTCCCTCTCTCCTGTTAGGGCTGGCTGTCTCTGTGGGGCTTGGGGTGGCGGTGCCAGTGCAGGCTCTCCCGTCTGAGCAGGTTCCTGCCTGGGAACACGCAGGAGAACCCGTGTGGTCTCCATGCCCCTAACTGGTGGCCCCACTGCTCCTGGTGGCTGCCAGCGCTGTCACCCACGCGCTTTACTGATGGAGAGCTGCAGCAAGAGCGCGGGCACAACGACGGGCTGGGCATGCAGGTACCTCTGGTGGAGAGGTGCCTATGGAGGGTCTGGGCAAGGCTGACCGAAGGTGCCCTCCGTGTCTGCTCCCCACTTGTGCTCATCAGCTGCAGCTCCTGGCAGGAGATCTCCATCTGAAAGCGGGCTGAGAGCCACGGGCAGGTAATTGCTAAAGCAAGCAGGGCTGCGCTAATTGAGATGACTGCAGCCAGCAACACGCTCCCAGTTAAGCCTTGGCTCTGCTGCAGCCGGTGGGCAGGCACCTGCCGGCCCCTGCCATGCTGTGCCCTGCTGCCTGCTCCGTGGCCCAGAGGTGCTCTCCTTGCCGGCCACCCCTACCCTGCACGGCACACACGGGCACAAAGCAGTGGCACGGGGACCTCTCGGGGACCCCCATGCCATGGGGGGACCCACTGGGCTGGGGGCTCACCCTGTTGCACCCCGTGGCGGGGAGCTGGGAGGGGTGGGATGCGGCTGTTATGGCAACAGAAGCTCTGGAGATGAAGGGAAGGAAAAAGGCATGCTTTCAAGCATGTTTCCATGGCAACAATCGTCTTCAAAGGCCTGGATAAAAAAAATAAAATTTTTAAAAGAGGAGGTTTCCGTAGAGGGGGCATCTCTGCGGGTGCTCTGGGAGTTAAACCAGGAGCCTGGGACCTCCGGGGAGGGGATGGGACCTGGCCCTGCGAGGCAGACAGGGGCGAGCAGAGCTGTGCGGTTCAGGGACTGTGTGGTGCCTCCTTCCTCCCCCAGATTTTGTTTTTGCTGCTGGGTCTGTGCTCCACACACCACAGGCTCCATCCTGCACGCTGCAGAACAGGTTTTTGGACACAACCACTGCCCTCATGGCCTCATCACCCTCATCACATCATTTTGGGTTGTCCTAGCCCAAAGATGAATCCTCTCTTTGCTCACCCAGCTCTTCTCACTTTCCCAAAAGCCCAGCTCTGCCATCACAGCTCCACTGCTGGCTGCCATCACCCCACGTGCGTTCCTGTGTCCAGCTTCAATGATGTACACTGAGATGTGACCTTACCTGGAGAACCCTTTCATCGGATCCTTTGTCCAGTTGCCTGCACTGACGCGGTGCACTTAGCAAGTGTTGCAGCAGGGTTCGGCCTCGCACAGCATAACTGGCTGGAGGTAAATTGGGAAGGACAAGCAATAACGCAGAAATGCGTTAAGGGGCCTTAAAGGTGATGCTGGGTGAGTTGGGGTGATGCTGGGGAGGTGGATGGGGGTGAGCAGTGCAATCTCCTTCCTCCAAAGGCGTACGTGGAGCGGAGAGGCAGCCATGCAAGCACAATGCTAGCTGCTCCCGCCTCACACCTGGAGACCCCGCTGCCCTGCACAGGATGCACACCTCGCTGTCCTGCCCCCCCCCGCACCCAACCTGCTCTGTGGGACCCTTGTTGTGGGACCAGCCAGCAGCTTCTCTGTGGAGCATCCCTCCTCCAGGTTAGTCCCTGGGATGTTTGCAGGGTACCACCTGCTCCGTGCACTGGGGCATAGCCAGCAGCCCTCTCACTGCCTGTAGCCCGCATCGTCAATAACCACAAACAGATTACAGCCGTTGCTTTGGTTAGAGGAATTTTTATTTGGTCAAATATTGGGGTGGTGGGAGGAAATTCCCAGTGCCTCGCCTGGAGCCAGGTTTCAGCAGCTGCAGGGCGTGAAGCCCCTGTGCCGCAGGGACCCTCCAGCTGTCCCTCTGCTCGAGCTGGGGCAGCTGCAGAGCGGTGGGGGCTCCTCGCCCGGTGCCAGCAGCTGCCTTTAAAACACCCCCTCTTGCATTTGCAGTGTAGTCTCCACGCTAACCGTAATAGCCAAGGCCCCGTGTGTTCCCTGGCAAGCTTGACCTAAATTCAGCAGCAAGGCTTATTCAACGGCTTGTACTGCAGCGGATGGGAGAGTCTGCAGTGGCTGTGGGGAAAAAACAAATCTTGAAAGGGGGAAGCTTGGATTGAATTAAATCTGGATCAAATCACTGCCATCTCCTCTGTGTTTCTTTAATTGGAAGTTCAAATTCAGTTTATTGTTCCCAGCTCCATCGTTTTTAGTTTCCGATGTGCTGCAGGATTTGCTATCTCAATCAGCTGTGATGGTTGTGCAGGGAAATTTTGACTGCTGAGATTTCTAGAAGTTGGGAAAAAGGCTGCAGTTTGGATGGTGTTTTGTTGGGCTTCAGAGTTAGATCTCAGCAAAGGTGAGTGGAAGGGTCCTGACTCTGAGGCATCACTGGCTGCTGCTTTCACTGCCTTTGGAAGGTGTTCACTGGTCTGATTTATTCTGGGTTATTGCAGTGGTGCTCAGGGCATAAAGAGGCAACTTCAGCAAGTTCCTTTCTTGGGGAACAGGAAAATATCCAGGGCTTGATGACGACAAGCTAAACAGGTCTGCACGCATGTGCCTTTAACTACCCTAACCTCTGGAGGGTTAGAGCAATGATATGCTTAATCCTGGGTGTTCGGCCAACTCTTAACTTTGTCAGTCAGCTCCCTGGAGGAGGAACAAAGCTGCTCACATATGTACAGGTCTGAGCCGCTGGCTGTGCTCCAGAAACTGTTCCTCTCTGCTGCTGGAGAAGGATGCTCACTGAAGCTGTGCTTGTGCTGATGCAGGCGCATCCCCTGGAGGGATTAATGCTCAGCAGACCTGACCTGGCACAGGCAGAGACAGGGAATTGCTGCTCTTCCCTGGAGAGTGCCAGTGGGCTCTCTGTGGGCTTCAGGCATGGGCAGGAGGAAAGCTGGGAGCCTTCTGGTGTTGCCCTGTGCTCCTGGGCGAGCTGGGGTTCTGGCAGGCTCCTGAGCAAGGTCTCAGGTCCCCCTCCACCTCCTGCCCCAGCACACAGCTCAGCCACGCTGCAAGATACGGGGATGGACCTGGATGGATGAGGGCAGGAGGGAAACGAAGCTGGGGCACCTGCACCTGCTGTGTGCTTCACGGGCATCCCATCACCATCCCATCCACCTTCCTGCTCAGCGTCCCTGTGGGAAATGCCTCTTCCCTGCTGGATTGACTGCCTGTGCCCCACCAGCCCTGCTCCTCCACTGCTGCTGGGAGCAGCGACTCATGCTGTTGGCTCAGACACAAAGCCATCAATCCCCGTCAGGCAGCTCTGAGCTCTGGCGCCCGGCACGTCACACCAGCCAAATGTGAAGGAGCTGAGCCCCACTGTGATACAGGCTGCCAGGAACGGGCATCTCAGGCTGCTGGGACATCTCCGTTGGGTGTGCATGGGGAGGACCTGCATCTCCAGCTGCCTCCAGCATCACTCTGAGCATCTCTCCCCTCTTCCTGGGCATCACTCGGGGAGAAGGGGAAAGCATGGATGCTCAGGATGGAGTGGGAGGAGGGTGGGAGGCAGGACAGGAGGGACCTTATAGCTGGATAGATGTCCAGCACAGGGGAATGTGGTGTGGGGGCTGGTTTGGTTGGTTGGTTGGTTGGTTTTTTTTTGCATAGCAGGGAAAATGGGATGTCGCTCTGTAAATAACTTGCGTTTTGCCTGGAGAGGCACCCTGCAGGGATGGCCATGCCCCAGACCAATTCAGAGCAAAGTGAGCACCTGGAGGAGGTAGGTGGGGCTTCAGAACCTTGTTTGAGGCAGCTGCTCTGCCTGCTTGGCCACCGAGGGTGGCATCGCCACAGCTCCTGGCTCTGTCACCAGCCTGAAAAGCTGACTTCAGCCCAGCCACAGAGAACGAAGCCAAAGCAAAGAGAAAGCAGAGTCACCCTTTGGTTTCCCTGTCTGACCTAGCCTTAAAAACTCAATTTGAAGGCGGCATTAGGGAAGTAAGATATCGTTTATCAGGAGCGACAGATCCAATCTATAAATTAGCATGCTCAGCCTGGGAGTCAGGAGGCAGAGATATTCATCAATTTCTCCCTGGCAGGCTGACACAGGCACACAAATTTGGCCAATTCCCCAGAGCAGCATCTGGTCCCCAGCAGGTCTGAGGACCCAGAAGTGCTCGGAGGGCAGAGCCAGTGACAGGGACACGATATGGGAGAGCCCTGGAGATGAGCACTGATCCTGGCCCCCTGCTCTTCTCCACTCCACCGTCCTCTGTGACGTGGGCACAAGAGGCCCCCAACAGAACAGGGTTTGCTCCTTGGCCCCAAGGCATGGTATATTTTTAAATGCTCCATCACGGCATTCAGTATGTGTTGCAGAACTGCTGCAGTCCATTAGGGAAAAGCTGGCTATTTTAAGATCTACTTCTACACAGCTCGCCTCCACCTTCTGAAAAGAAAGACTGAACCATGGAAATAATATTTGTAGGACCTACACAAACATAACTACTGTATACAAACTACTGTCTCTGTGATCTCAGGTTTCAGGGCTGCTCATCTCCCAGCCCCTGGTGGCTTTTGGTGATAAGTGGCATGACTGTAGTGAAGGACAAGCAAACAAGGACATTCCCCAGCCTGTCAAGAGGTGCCTGTCTCCCTGAATCCCTTTTCTACATAAAAAAGCACCAAGGCTGGGCCAAATTGCCACACACACCTACTGCCGGTGCTCTCACCCGCTGCGTGCTGTGTCTGAGCAGGTAGGTGCTCCCCATTAAACCCTGATGTGACTTTGCCCAAACCTGCATGTCCCACCACCCATCCCCAAGTCTGATTCCCCCTGATGGGGGCAGGGTACTGCCGTCATGACCCCTTTTCCCCAGGGAAGCACCCAGGGAAATGAGGGGCCCCGCAGGAAGAGGGGCAGCTGTGGGGACAGCTCCTGCCAGGGGAAACAGCACCGAAATGACGTGGGGCTCAGGCGGTGCCACCAGCAAGCCTGTTAAGAGCCTCATAAATAAAAGCCCATGGAGACAGCAGGTACTGCAGGGCTTTATAGGGCTATAAAACACCCCTAGCTGCCACCAGGGCTGGAAGGGATGGGTAGGGAATCTAATTTCACAGGATTTAAAGCAGGTGAGAGAGATATAAATGTGTGTTTTTAATAGTAATTAATGCTGCCATTCAGAAGCACTTAAGCTCTGGGTTCGGAGCATTTCCAAGGGCCTGCCTCATAAATCACAGCCCCTGGGCTGCTGGGGGGAGGTGGGATGCTGCTCCCCCCCGGGGCCCGGTGGGGAGGACAGGTGGATGTCTCGGGGGCTCGCAGGTCACCTGCAGGCCCAGGGGGCACGCCGGGCAGCCCCGGGCGGGGGCCGTGCTGGCACCCCCGCGCCTCAGCGCTCGCTTTGTCCCGGCGCCCCGGTCCTGCCCGGGCCGGCCCNTGGCGCACAGCCGCGCCTCGCAAGCCCGCCCGGAGCAGGCCCGCTGCCATTTCGCGGCGGCACCAGCCCGGCTCCGCCTCGGACTCGCCGCGTTTTTCCACCGTGCGAATGCAGAGGCATCTGCTACCCAGAAATCCTGGAGACTGGTGATGTTTTCTGCTGCTTCATTCACTGTTCTGCGTGGCGTAGCCCCACCGACGCGCTGCTCGGCGCTTTTGGGTCGCCTGCACGGCCAGGAAACGCAATCCATGCTGTCTCTTCTTGCTGTTTTATCAGCCGGGTTGCGGGTTATCAGCTGAATTGCTTTCTTTTAAGTAGGTCAAGTAATTTAAGGGGGGAGGGGAGAGCTTTCAGGGGAATTTCTGTCTTATTTTAAAAGGTTTGGTGTTAAGATGGGGAAGGGTTGGGAAAGACGCTGAAGTGCACATGCGTGTGCCACTGCCGCTCAGGAGGGCAGGCGGTGGCATGGGCACCTCTGGGGACACGGGCACAAGGACACTGCTGAGACAGCCAGCTTTCCCAATGCCAACAGCCTGGCAAAGCAGCTTGTGTTGCAGCCTGGGCCCCAAGCTTGTGGCAACTGTTTATTTTGAAAGCACTTGGGGAACTTAAAGCACAAATAATCCTGGGCTGTTTCCTCCTGACACGGTGCCGCGTTAATGTACAACCAGGCAGCAGGGCAGAGAAATATGTAGGTCTTGTGCACATAAGGAAGTCAATCACTGCTGCTATAGCATAATAAACATGTTCTATAAGGAAGTTAAATGTATTTAACTTCTCAAAAACTAGGATAAAATGTAACTTCATCCACCTATCAGTGCTTGCTTGTGAAAACGTCAACAAAGTTGTAACAAGATCCAGAGGTTAACTCCGGGCATGAAAAAGTGTGCATTATTTAGGGAGAATTGGAATCGTAATGCTAGTGTCCCACTGAATTCAGTATCCCTGGACACGTTTTTAAACAAGATTGATGTTTTTTCCTGAAAGATAATTCCAGGAATTAATTCAGGAAAGCCCAGGGCTGGTGCTGTGCCAGAGGTCAGCCTACATTGCCAGAATGGCTCCAGCTCGCATTATAACCTATTAATTACCACCTTTCCTCTGAAATCTCTAAAGCACCTTTGCCCCAAAGCAGAGCATCCCTTGAGGCAGGCAGGCAGGACAGCTATGGCGCAGTAACTCTGCCAGACAGCTTTTCCACCCAGGCAAGCCTTTATTCAAAACACTTGTCAAAACCATTGCCATGCTGCAGATGAGCTCTGCCTAAGGAGATTGACCAGTGCAACTATCACAGAGCTACGCGATTATTTGAGAATAAATCACTTTTATTTTGGAAAACACTGTCAACATCGGGGAGTTATATTGAGAGCTGAGATAGCTATTCTGGTCCATTTTCCCATGTAGACGTGCCATACATGTATTATAGGTCTGGAGAATAATCTCCCAAGAGAAGCAATGAACATTTTATTGATTGGGATATTTCAAACTTGTGCAGGAGAAAGCAATCTTCTATGTGCTGAATGAACAGACAAGATGGGATTGAGGCTTGGGGTTTCTTTTTGCCATTTCTAATTTCTGTGTTTAGTTTAGAGAAGACACTTTGAACAACATGAGCAACTGGCAGAGAAAAAAAGATCTCTGTCTGCCTCTGATGGTGTCATACTTGCAACATTATTGGTAGGAGAGGTAATTTATTTCAAATTCAAGACACATGTGTGATGCTGAAGCCATGTGCATGTGTAAGAGGCCTTTGGGACCTCTAGAGCCAAGCCAGGCTCTTCTACCCAGGCTGTTTGCTTTCTTTCCTTCCCCAGGCAATACCATTTACAGAAGTGCTGGGTCTGGTGCCAGAAGGGAGTGGATGGGAAGGAACGCCTGATGGGAAGCTTGCAGTGACTAAGTTTTAGCTGCCCCGCTCGCGGCAGGATTAAAGCAGGGCTGAGCTAGAGGGGACACTGGTCAGAAATTTCCAGCACACCGATAGCAGCTTTCCCTTCCTCAACCCCAAGCGGAGCAGTTGGTGAGGCGAGGAGGGGAAACTCGCGTGGGGTTGTGAGGGCTCCACCAGGCCAGAAAGGCACCTGATGCCCCGTCACAGCCCACGGGGGCGACAGCACGTGCCCACACCAACTGGTGCAGCAGGAAAAAAAACAAATGCAATTCCAGACGAAAAAAGCATGTTATGCCTGAAACACTTTCCAGCCTTATCAGCTGGCCTAATGAAATGCATTATTTCTCTCCCCACCAGCCCTGCCATGCTTCTGCCCTTCACAGCTGCAAGAGCATAGCTGCTGAGGGCAATTAGCACTGCTGACCTTGCCTCTGAAATCCCCTTAAATTGTGCTCTCTGTGAATTGTGTGGCCCCAGGACAGCCGACCAAAGGTTTTGCAGCAGTCTCTGCTGGAGTAAGGAGTTGGGTATTGTACTGAACGATGTTTGACACTGAACTCACTGCTGCCTCTTCCCCATCACCATGTGGAATCTGGAATTAACTTATTCTGCCCTGCTCAGCAGCTTGAATTTGCAACATGCTAGAGTTTGGTAGTGAAAAGGCTCCTTTGTTATAAAACACTGTTTAGAGAAGGTGGGACACTTTGGCTTGTGAGTACGGGTAGATGGGTCTTTTACCCCTGGAATAACGACTTGGGATTGTGGGATAATCACTTCAGCAGGAGAGAGAGTGCGTGCAGCTTACACCAATACCCAGGCTACCTTTACAGTGGTTAGTTCCTGCATGGCTTGCATTGAGCAGTGGGGTGCAGAGTTCAGCACAGGCTGCAAATCAGTAATGGAGTAGTTAATAGCACCGGCAGTGACATTTTCATGTTTAGATTTCCAAGTTAACACTGCAGGAAGAGAGATAAGGCAGCCAACACTTCTCTGTACTGTCTTTATGAGCTGTTTGCAGATGTCACCATGTCTATTTCATTCAGGTCATACTGGAAAGGTTTTATTTACCTCCATAAAAATGAGAACTTTATTTCTTTAAATAAGGCTTAGATAGCACAGCACAGACCTATACTCCATGGCATGCTGTGGGCAAAATCCACATTAGAAAATCACTGAACACACAAGACCCAGATCACACTTGCTCCAACTAGCACATAAAGGACATTGATATGAGATAGCAGAGCTGGTTTTATTCCTGGCGCTGGCGCTGCTGTCAGTAACCTCCTTAATGCCAGGAGGAAGCTGCTCCATGAAAAGGTGGCCTCTGTTGCATTCTCTCATCCTTGTCTTCAGTTTTTAATTCAAACCCACATCCTCTCCGTGACAGAGCACATTGATGTCAAACACCCAGCCCACCTGAAATACCCGTAGCCCACATGACATTCAGCTTCTGCAGCTTCCAATACTTTGACAGAGCGAGTCTCCTTCACTGCCACAGGCAACACAGCTCCGTAGAGATGCCAGCTGCCCTCCAAAATTTGCTGGTGGCCTAAAACAATGACTCTGTGCCTGTGCTTACTGAGCACGACTGCAGCTTATATGAGTGTACTCAGAGCGCCTGTACAAGTACTTCAGTCACAGTGGCGTGGTACCCAGTGCTGGATCACTACCTGCATGTCTAGCTGTCTTCAGGCTGCCGCTCTCGCAACACCGACCTCTGGGCCACACAGCTGTAGCACTAGCTAGCTGTGCGAGCCTGCACGAGGGTGGCTCAGGTGCCAACATCCTTAGCAAACAGCCCCACACATGCATCCCAGCCCACGTCCCAGCCAGCTCCTGGGTGCCAGCTCTGGGACCGGATTCATGTTTGTCAGGGAGCATCCCTCACTGCCCCTCAGAGGCGTTTACAAAAGCTGCAATCCCAGCAGGGCTTGCAGCGGATTTGCTTCTGGAGACATAATCAACCCCACCTTGTTGCATTTACTGGGAAGCCAACTCCAGCAGGTGAGGATGGCAATGTAGCAGTCAATACTAACTGCTGTGCTCCTGGTCACTGTAGCAAATAAAATGGTGGAAGAATTGAAACAGAAATTAGATAAAACCTGCAAGGTGCTGCAAGAAGAGACTATATAGGGAAGAAAAGAGGAGTGACCTAAAGGTGGGGAGGGGAGCAGGCATGAGAAGTCTTTATTGCCACGTCAGAACATGTAGGCCAAGAAGCCTACAGTGTTATGAGTGACAGAATAAATAACTCGTGTCTGAATAACCTCAATAACAAGAACGGTACCTGCCCTCATGTGATGTAATATTCCCTAAGCAGAACAGAAGGTGGTAAGAAAAGCAAGAAAACAGCCTAGAAGAAAAGCAGCTATTGAGGTAAGCAGAAGTAACCACCCCCCAACAAAGAACCGGGAAGTCTATAAAAAGTGACTGGAAAAAAGAAACCGTGATGCTGTGAATGCTGTACTCTTTTAAAAAGCAAAATCTGCATGGGCCTCTGCAGAACACTCTCTGGGTTCCTGGTCTGCTGGCCAGGACTGGCTGTGGCTGTGCTGCTGCCTGCTCAGCCACCCGTCCGTCACTGTTCTGGTCACCGCATCTGGCTTCTGTCACTGCACTCCAGCGGACAGCGCCTGCACCAAGCCCACCCTTCTGGCTGCGGAAGGCATGCAAGGAAACGTGCTCAGCTGGTCGTGTGCCTTGCTGAATTGTTCTAGCTGCTAATTACCAGCACTTATTTGACTATCGTCTCCAGTTTCTTCTGTCCATTAGACAGCTGTTTGTATCTCTTATTTGGTAATTAAAAAAAAAATAATCTATCCTGAGATAACTTCTCGCAGGGGCATCACTGGTGCATTGCTGGAGAAGAGGAGGCTCAGGGGGGATCTTATCAATGTCTACAAATACCTGAGGGGAAGGACCACTGGATGGAGCCAGCCTCTTTTCAGTGGTGCCCACTGCCAGGACAAGGGGCACCGGGC